>CM038226.1:21540928-21892960 GCA_021442155.1 Cymbidium sinense
TTATCACGAGGTTGATTTCTTTAAGCTTGTCGATTGTTGAATGAAACTCCTCTTCAAATTTTGTGGTGCCTCTTTGACTTGGAGATCATCGGATCATCGGTTTCTAAACACACATTCTCATAAGAGTTGGGTGTGTAGAAGAACTATCAAACTCAAATGATTGGTAATAATCTCATCGACTAGACCCTTATCGAATCCTAGTCGCTCTTGATTGTGCTTCCTACTTTATGTTCCATAGCTTTTCAAGTATTTTATGTGCTTGGACCATGTGTGAGGAACTAAACCTTTTGTATAAGATTTTGAACACAAGGTGAGTAAAAGTCAAAAGGTAATTCCATTAATTCTTTAAAGTATCTTCCAAGCTACATCAACTTTGAGCTTGAGGATGATGATCCCAAAAGAACTTCTTTTTCTTCATGTCACTGGAAGACTTAGGAACTTCCTTAACTACTAAATCTTCAACTTTCTGAGATGTAAGTGAGATAAGAGCTAAGGTTCCCAACTACTACCTAATAGTTTCTCATAAACTAGAATTGAATATTTTGCTTTGCTTGGAGGCCTGGTCTTCATCTCTGTCTGGATCAAAAGTCACCTCCAATGGAACTTGAGAGAGGGGTTTGGGTATACTAATCACATTAGACTCATCCTCAGCTGGATTCCAAGTCTATGTGAATAGTAGGTACTCATGAACTGGAACATGACCTCTGGTTGGGCAACTAGGGGTCTCTCCCACCTCTAGAACTACCTCTACTCTGCTTGGTGGAGGTTGAGCCATCTACCCACATGTCCATATGATGGAATGAGCGTGGGTGGAATGTGATATCTGGATCTATTTCTTCTTCAATTCCCCTTTCTTGCTCACTTGGACTTTTCTTTTTCTTTTCATTTTCTTTTTCTTTTCTTTTCTTCATTTTCTTTTCTTTTGCTTTTGCATTTGAATTTTGTCCAAGTTCATGAAAGGGTGTTTTGAGGAAGATAGTAGGCTCCTCATAAATCTCAACCTCTCTCTGAAAATTTCATTCAATTCCATCTTTCTAGACTTGATGCGATGGAGGATGGAATGATCTTGTTGATGTATCCAAGGCCTCCAAGCAAAGTAGTGAATGAAGTATTGAATCAATGATGTAGAACTTGGCTTGAGTCTTCCAGTCACCGATCTCCAAAGGTAACACTATAGAACCTAAAGCCCGCTCACCTTGATCATTGAATCCTCTCAACATCATCCGATCTCCTCGGAGTGCGGAGATGTCGATCTTCAAATAGGCAAGGGTCTTTAGACTCATAATGTTCACCGATGCACTTGAATCCATGAGAACTGCAAGTCATGTCCATGTCAACTATGATGTAGGGGCGGTTATGCTCCAAGTCCCTGAAGAAGGTCTTCATCGTGAAGGTGATCCCTAGGGCTTCTTTTGCATAATGTGCTTCCTCACCTATAGCAGGCAACTGAGCTAAGCATATTTAGGATCAAGGAGCCTTGATTAGTGATTCCCTCATCTCTTTGGATAAGACAAGGGCATCATATGCTTAGCTTAGATGGCAACTTTCTTAGATGAGAAAGGATGTTGTAGTCCACCTTTATGGTCTTCCACAAGCATATCCAAGGGTGGAGCATCTGAAGGGCTTCTCGATCTTTACAATGACTTATTTCCCTCTATCTTGAGGTGCTCTAGGAGGTAGAACCTTGCCACTTGGAGGTTGACTTTGGTGATCTCTTATGGTGGAAGGTTCTACACATCAGCTCACACGACTTCTCCTATGGGACCCTCAAAATGATGATTCCAAGTCTATCTCGAGGTGAACCCATAGTATTGAGAGTTGGAAAGTCAACTCTCAAATCAAAGAGGAAGATCAAATTATTATAGTTATTTAGACTTGAAGAGTTATCATTAGGAATAGAAGAAGACAACCCATCGAGTGACATAGATGTAATTCAAACTAGCTTTATTCTTCAATTTCTTGGAATTATTTGGAGGTACAAAGTAGAAGTCAAGTAAAGTAAGCAAATTAAGGGATTTGATGCCTTTATCCACTGATACAAGAGTTCTACTAGTAGAATAAATAGAAGAGCTAGTTGAAATGGAAGAAGATGTCGGTGTGGAAGGCATGAGAGGCTAACGATGGTGGCTGCTAAGGGCTATCAGTGACACATCTTGCTTCTTCTTCTTGAGCTCCCACTAGAGTTCTGCAACTTGCAAACCTTCCTTGGTGTTGGAGGTTTGAGCTGACTCAGGCACCTGCAAGGAAAGCTTCTTGATCTTCTAAATGATCTTCTTAGAGATTTTGGATAGAGAAATATCCCAACCTTCTTTGGTTTTGGTAGGATCACATGTATCCCCAAGGATTACCCTAATGGAACTGGAAGGTTGTTCCACAAGGTATTCCTTTGGGATAACTATACAATCTTGAAACTATGTTCAAGCATCCTTGAATGTGAAGCAATCCTCAAAATGATGGCTAGCATATCTTGGTAAGGTAAAGTTTGGATCATGACTTTTACTTCTCTCTAGGCTCGGGTAGTGAAAATCAGGTTTCTTTAAGAGATTCTTAAGATTTTGATTACCTCCCTTAAAAAAAAGTTTGTTTAACTTATCTAAAAGAGTAGGTGGACCATAGCTACCTGCGGATATGCATGCCATTCTGGTGGTATGGTTGAGGTGTTGGCCGTGGAGGAGGCTGGGTGGAGGTGGGGTGCCTCGGTGGTGGCAAAGGAGGTGGGTTCAGGTCATGGTCTCTCGAGATCTCTGGGCTACTTCCCCTTGTCAACCGCACTACTCTCTTCTTCTCATAGACCTTTTGGGCTTCTTCTTGAGCGATCTTGAAAAGACTATTTGGCCTCTCCTTGTAGACTAGCCACCTTGATTAGCTTCTCAAATGTCTTGATAGTGAAGCCCTTAAGCATGAAGGCCAGCCATGGATATTCTTCAAGAGAATCTCAATGGCATGTTGAATATGGTTCACACTTCATAAATTATGCCAAGAATATAATGAGACTCCGGTGTTATTGTGCTACAAATGAGATCACCTACAGTAACCTTTCTTTGAGCTCCAAATCTCTTGATGAAGAGTTGCTCTAACTTAACAAATGTCTTTCTTGAATCATTGCGGTTTAACATACCAATCAAAAGCAATATACTAGGCTACTAACAAAAGGCAAAAGCAAAGCTTGCCACATGTTATATTGGCTAAAATGTGTTATGTCTGCCTTGGGTTTCCACTACCATCAAAGCTTTTGAAGGAAGGAGGCACGAAACCCTTAGGATATTGGATAACATCAAATTCCTCTGGGTAGGGTCTACCCTTTGGAACCGATGATCCTCCCAGGCTTGAGCCAAAGCTTCCTTCACCTACTGCTCAACCATGGATTTTATGTCTTTTCTTGTATGGAGGTACTTTCCACTACCTTCCTATATAGGCTAGTGCTACCTTGCTCAATGGGAGGTAGAGTCTTGGGTCCAAGACATGCACTAGCTAAAGTGATGTATAGTAGGATGAACTAAAGGGGCTTATTTTTGAAACCTGAAATTCTAACAAGTCTCTAACTTGCCATCCTATCAATCACTCATCTTGCCTTGATGTCAGGTGTTGGGTGATGATGTCTTCTTGATCAACCTCATCACCTTCCATGGCTTGTTGTTCCCAAGAAGAGATCCTTTAGTGTCAACCATCTACTCGAGTCTCCCAATAAGTCATCTTCATTGGGATCAAAATAACTTTCTTCTTCATGATACCCCAAGATCTCCTTCTTCTCCATGAAATAATGTGCAACTATCTCATCTAAAGAATGATCTATCTGGCAGTACAAATAATCTTAGGTGATGTGATCATTATTGTGCACGAGGCGGACCTCACTATCACTAGAAATTCAATCTTGTATGGGTACTCGATGAATGACACTCGACTATTCTTTGTGAGAGGGTAACAATCAGGATGTTCCTACCATTGTATGCTGCATCATCAATATCTGAAATCCTATCACCATCTCCACATCTTGTTGTATGGAGTTGGTGAAAGGCCACGATGAGGGTCACCACTCCTTCCACACCACAGGGTAGAAGGTCGGCGAGAGCTCGACCTACATGGGTGGTGTAGAAGGGTAGGATCCCTTGGCCATAGCGGATCACGCAGGGGTGCTTTTCCCGGATATGGCCTTCATGGCCTTAGATGGAAATGAGATGTTGTAACTGCGATGGCGGAAGGGGTAGAGTGGTGGGGTGGAGACACCCAACTCTCATGCACCCTCTGTGGTGGTCCCAGAGAAGGATATTATCGTATGGTGCAGGGTAGCACGCTAGAAAATCAAGTGGATGACTACGGCGAACCTCTCCTCTCTGCTAGTATATGATGTATGGGCCTCTCGGCCCTCTCAGAATCTACTTCTGAGGGGATGATGGATCAGATCAAGCAGTGTTGGACTCGGCGTTATGTATCCACTACACGGTGTAGAAAAGGAAGGGTACAACCTCTGCTCTAGAAATGGCGATTGCACCATTGGAGGTGGATGATGGATCCTCTGACATCCTCTCTTTGAGAGGGATGGAACTAGTTTTGTAACCAGTGGTGAAGTAACAATGGGAAACTCATCCCAATGAATGCCTAGCTCCCAGCGATCTGGTGTGGTACCAGCTTGATCATGCGTTCTTATTCTACTTTGTGTATGGGTAGGATGGGAGGAGTGCGAGCTAGACCCATACTCAAATGTGAGGCAAGCCACGAGACAGGGGAGCCTTACCCTTAGAGGTATAGATGAGATGGTGCTAGCCCTCAGAGACATGAGAAACCCAGGGGTGCATTCGAGGCTATGCTACTACTATTGCAGCACTTCTATTGATCTGGGCTGTAGCTTTCCTCTTTAGAGGAGACATCAGTCGGTAAGTCAATCGATGATGCTTACCACGGTCACCTACTGTGTAGTGAGGGGAATGCCCTCACAAATCAACTCCCAATCCCCACCAAAGTGAATTAGATGATATGGTCCCGGAGCTTGAGATCAAGCCATATCCATACCATGGGGGAAGGTAAAAATGAACTTCTGTGAATCGATCATTTCAACAACTATAAGAGACTGAAACTAAACTACTACTGCACTGATGGTAAGAATCTACTATGAGAAATGAGTTTGTATCAGATTTCTATCTTTATAGATTTTTGAATTTTGAATTTGAAAATTTGAACCCACATCCAACAACTTGGAAGTGTTAAGTGGGGTTCAAATGGATTTGAAGATTGATTGAAAGAGGAATTTGAATATGAATCCAACTTCAACAAATTTAGGTATGTTGAAATATGGATTCAAATTTTTGATAAGGATGCTTCCATAGGTTCATGTTTGTTTGAATTTGAATTTTTGATTTGAGGACCCTTTCCTTTAACAAATTTGGGTATGTTAAAGTAAGGGTCAAATTGATTTTGTTTTTGTTTGATTGTTTTGGAATTTCACTTACTTAGCAAATTTAGGTATGCTAAGTGAAGTATTTAGAAAGTGATTGTTTCTTTTTGTGAATTTTATTTTGATTTTAGAAAATTTGGAATTCTAACTTATCAAAGTTAGGTATGCTAAGTGAAGAATCCAAGTGTGTTTTATTTGTTTTTTGAAAATAGGATTCTTAGCTTATTTATGCATGCTAAGAAAATCCTAAGTGTTTCATTCTTGTTTTGATGTATTGATTTTTGAAAAGGTAGGATCCTTAAAATTTATGTATGCTAAGGAAAGTGTGTTTCATTTGTTTGATTTGATTGAAAGTGGAGACTTTACTTTAGCAAATTTGGTATGCTAAAGATGAAGTCCCACTTAATTTTGAAATGGAAATTTCATTTAGCAAATTTGAGTATGCTAAATGAAATTCCAAAATGTGTTCAAAATTTTGATTGTATTTTTGGTTTTGAAAATGGAAACTTCTCTTAGCAAATTTGGTATGCTAAGGAAGTTCAAAGGTGTTTGAAGATTTTGTTTTGACTTTGGAGACTTCACTTAGCAAATTTGAGTATGCTAAATGAAGTTCCAAAATATATTTTGATAATTTTAAAATATGATTGTTGATTTTTTTTATTTTGGATTTGGAAACTTCACTTAGCAAATTTGAGTATTTTAAGTGATGTTCCAATTGGTGTTTGAAAATTTTAATTTTGGATTTGGAGACTTCACTTAACAAATTTGGGTATGTTAAATGAAATTCCAAAAATGTTTTGAAAATTTTTAGATTTTGAATTTGGAAACTTCACTTAAAAAATTTGGGTATGTTAAATGAAGTTCAAAAAAGTTTTTTGAAAATTTTGATTTTGGATTTGGAGACTACTTAACAAATTTTGTTAATGAAGTTCCAAATGTGTTTTGATTTTGATTTGGATTTACTTAACAAATTTGGCTATGTTAAATGAAGTTCCAAATGTGTTTAAAAAGTTTTTTTGGATTTTGGATTTGGAGACTTCACTTAACAAATTTGGGTATGTTAAATGAAGTTCCAAATGTATTTTGAAAATTTTGAATTTTGAATTTGGAGACTTCACTTAATAAATTTGGGTATATGAAGTTCAAAATGTGTTTTGAAATTTTTGATTTTTTTTTGGAGACTTCACTTAACAAATTTGGGTATGTTAAATGAAGTTCAAATGTGTTTGAAAATTTTAAAATATGATTGTTTAAGTTTTAATTTTTGAAAGAGGACTTCCATTACAAATTTGGGTATGTAGGAATGGAGATCAATTTTATTTTTGAAATGTGAAATTTTTATTTTGTGTGTGATTATTGCTTTTGAAAGAGAGGAATTCCAACTTAATCATATATGGGATATGTTTAAATGGGATTTCCAAATGATGTTTATTTTTAGTTGGGAATGAAATCTTCATTTAATAAATTTGAGTATATTAAATGAAGATGTTCATGTGTATTTTTGAAAAGTTTAATTTTGTTTACAAATGAAACTTTCATTCAATAAGTGTGAGTGTATTGAATAGAAAGATAAGTGTGCTTCTTGAAAACTTTATTTTTTGTGATTTTTGGAAAGATGATTGTTCATTTTATTTTGAAAATGAAATCTTCATCAAAGTGAATTGAAAGATATTCATTTGTGCTTTTGGAAAATTGTTAGTTATTATTTTGAAAATCCTACATGTAACAATTATGAGAATTGTTAAATGAGGGTGATAAAATTTTGTGGAAAATATTTTATTAAGTGCATTTTTTGAAAATGCTTTTAGAAAAGTTCTTATGGAAGATTTATTTTATCTTTATTATTTTAGATGAACCTTTCCTTATCATGAAATGATAAGGAGGAAGTCTTTAAATGTTTTCTTTTTTATTTAGATCTTTTCATTTTACCCATTGGAGAACCATGGGGTTTTAAGACCAACAAGGAGTGTCCTAAAACCTAAAGATGTTGGCTAACTCAACTTAAGAATGAAATAAGCTAAGTGCCAAAAAGAAGGATAGTCTCATTCATACCAAAGTACAAACCCACTATCGATACTCAAAGACAATGATCATTTACCAAAGATAGAGAGGAACCATCCCAGAAGGAGTCACCAAAAAATCATGGTGAAAATTTCTATATGGAGTTCCTTCAAATCATGGAGAAATGAAGAGGAAAGATATAGAAATTCATCTTTTTTGGATGCCATAGATCTAGATGTACTTATTGGTGATCGAGTATGTCATCAAGGAATAGTGTACTATCTCAAAAGAGAGTCACTACCCTTTAATGGACCTAATCACCTCAATAAGGACTCATAAGGATGATGGGTGCATATGTACAGAGATTCTTCCCCTACTTTACATGAAAATGTAAAGTAGGGTTTATTTTAAATTGGGTTCATTAAGTTCCCTACAGGGGCAAGCCCCATAGTTAATTACATCCTAAGGAATGGGGATTCCTTAGGAAAACTCTCAATTAAGGTAAATGATCATTGTCTTCAAAGATTTCAATAGGAAAGGACTATCAATTGATTAGTTTATTTGAATATCAAATGGGATTGATCAGAGGAGTTATTATCAGCCAAAATGAAGATAAGTAGGAGATTCCCGATGCTAACTAGCGAGCATCTCAAACTATCTATAATTGGGCTTTACATTTTTTGAAATTGATTTAGTTTGTTTGAGTTGTATTTTTATTAGAAATTTAGGACTTATGATTCCTTAACACAAGATTAAAAATGCCTAAGAGGTGAGGATGCTTATGGCCCACAAAGGGATAAGCAACCTTGAACCTAAATCTAGGAGCTTTGGCGAGGGCCAAGCACAACCTAAATCTAAGGCAAAAAATGGGTAATTGTTTGCCTCCACAGAGAGGACAAAAACCCATGGGACTTACTGCACGGGGTGGCCACAAATAACTCCTCTATGATTTTAAATATGTGGGTAAGTCTTTATGCTTATGCAAGATAAATGTTATTATTTAGAAAGAGACTAAGTCCTTAAACTCACTCCCTAAAGAGACTAGATCATGTAAAGGGACATGCTTCAAATGACCTAAATCTAATGCAATTCAATTTTTTTTATTTTTATTTTTAAATAATTATTTTGACTCAGCGATTCATATGACTAATGCATGAGAAATAAAGTTATTGGCCAAAATCGAGAAGAGGAGGTGTGTTTCCACCATGGTCTCAAAGGTCAAAAGTTTCTTTGAAGGTGGAAGCCCTCCAATCAAGAGTGAAATAAGATGCATTTGTGCATGATATTATAAAATAAATACATCATCTAAGGGTTGCTAATTCTTTTATCTTGATTTTAAACCTAAGCTTTAGGTGAGGTTATGAGTTTTTTTATTTGAGTTGTTAGATTTGGTAAAATATTTATTTTTCTCTAAGAGCCTAATCCACATCCAGGCCATACATAAAGAAAAAACTAGGAAAAAACATGCCACTTAATGCAAAATAAAAATCATCAATCAATTTATAAAGAAAATCACAAAAGAATAAAGGCCATTATGATTGGGCACCTCACAAACTCAAAATATCAAATGTGGGTAGCCAAACACCCTTATACAACCCAGTTACAAATGAATTAAATTATAATTAAAAGGAATTCATTATTATGGGGTCTTCAAGCTTCATTTCTTCTTTCTTCTTTTCTTCTTTCTTCTTTGGTTCATGGTTGGAAGGTAGATGCTCCAAGGCTTCACATTGTGCATAAGATAAGATCTTATGACCAATGCTCATTATAATCCCCATAACAATCACTCCAAAATCCTAATTTGCACAAATTTACATGAAAAGAAAAAGAATGGAAATCTAACTAACACTTGTAAAATAAAGGTTAGCTAAAATAAACCACAAATCCCAAGCATGTATATTGGACTTATCACCCCCACAAATGGGTGACTAAGTCCACCTATATGGATTATGCTTGGGTATAAAGCACCAAAAAACATTTATATTTTTATTTATGATAGCACCCCTTAAGCATAATCCCCTTGCAAAAAATAATGATTAGACTAAGAGCATCCTACCATTTATTCTACGAGAATATACTTTAACATCTAATTTAAAACATATATCATAAAACAAAATAAAATATCAAATCATGCACCATAACAGCTAGAAGTGGTGACTAATGTGTGTGTGCTTTGAAGGTTGTGTGGTATGCTTAGCTATGGCTTTAGGTTCAAATTTTCTAAGTGTGAAAACATGTTCAACTTAGAGGAGGTTTCATTTAAGTTTTTAATTATTTTAGTTGATTTTATTTCATGTTTTGATTGGTTCAAGTGAATCTACAATTAATTACTAAGTTATGAAGAGAGGAAAGAGAAGAACTTCTCTTTCCTTAACTAGTAATTTCTAAAGTAGATTCACATTTTAATTTTGTTTAGGTGAATATTTTGATTAAATCTTTTAATTAATCCTAAGTTTAGATAAACTCTAAACAAACTTATTCAAAAATAAAGGCATTTTTAAGATTAAATAAAATGAATTAAATCCACATAACACACATCACTTCATTTCTTTCCCAACATGTATAACATGCATATGAATGGACCCTAAGCATATCTATACATAAAAATGAGAATATTTAACATACTTTATGATGCATGCTATGTAATCCATTTAAAAAAATTTGGAAGTTGAATATACATGATTTTCTTAAGTAGAAAAGGGTTTCTTTATCCAATTTTTCGCATACACACATGAAAGTAAGAAAGGCATATGTGAGTACAACGCCATTGTTAAGGAGGTGTAAGGTACTACTTAGGGCTACTTAAAACCTCAACCTCGGTTGTCAGACTAATATCACTTTCCTAAAATACAAACATGTGCATAAAAGAAATGAATGGAAAAAAAAGAATGCAAAAGTAGTATTAATTGATTTTTTTTATGAAATTTATGCATGCAAGTATAGGTAACCTTGGTGCATAGAATGAATAGGATTTGAAATTAGATAGTGTTAGGTTCTTTTCAAATGAACCATACATCTTACCAACTCTATTCAAAACTATATGCTAACATAAAGAGAAGAGACCTATGCTTACAAACCTTTATATTCTTTCACATGCAAACTTATAATTAAATATAAGTAGCATACATTTTATAATTGATTATATATTTTGAAAATAATTTGAATTTAGTAGTGATAATAGCTCATATTTCTACTTTACATGCAAATTTGACATAAAGTAAACAATTTCATTTTAAATTTGAATTTGAAAAATATGAATGCATGACATGACATAAATTTAACATGTTGGGGAAAGAATCAATACAATGAAAAGTAAACACATTCACTTTAATAAATCCTAAAGACATTCTTATGGAATAAGAAAGTTTAAAATCAAAATTCAATGATTTATTTAGTTTGAAGTTTGATTTAATTTTTTAAAATGTGAGTTAAGTTTGTTGTTCTAACCCATTCCACATGTGTTTGATATTTTGTTTAATTTTTAGATGATTAGATTTATTTTTATGTATTAGGTTAAGGTATGAATTAAGCAATTAATTAACCCTTACCTACACCACCTTAACATAACCAAATAATTATGAGCCAATGAGATGACATAAAACTCACAAGGAATTTAAAAATGCACCTAATAAAAAGGCTAATGCAATTTGGCATGATTAATGGTTAATTAAGCTAAGAGTTTAGCTTAAGTAATTTCAAAACACCCTTCATACATATATGGGTTTTGATTTCCTTGAACTTAGGCTATTAAACACCTAATCATCCCCAAAGTAGATTAATTAAGTTGAAGTTTTAGAATTTTAGAAATTAATTAAGGGGATAATTTGAATTAACCCTAATTAAGAGAAGATTAAAAGGGGTTTAGGAATAGCTTGGAGAAATGCCCCAAAATTATTCTAAATCTCATCTACTTGGATAACCTTAATCAATCTAATGGATTAAAACCACTAATCATACCTTAATTATCCTTAATTACATATAGAGTGTAATTAGAAAACCCATATGCAATTCTCCTAATTAAGCTTTTAATAAATCCCAAGAAATTTAGAGGAGACAAAAGTCATCCCCTAAAATATACCCAAGAAGTTTGGGATTAATCAGAGGTTTAATTAAGAGGTAACTAATAAATAAAATTTCTAATAAAACTCAAAATTAGAGAAAAGCTTAATTCAAAACCCATTGAAATTATTTTTAAAATATTCTAGGTTGAATTATCTTTCCATAGAAATTTATTTCATATTTTTTGAATGTTATTGAGAGAGATATGAATTTTGAGAAGATTCATAAATTAATTTGCATTAATTAAAAATCCCTAACTAATCCTTCCATGTGGCGTGTGGTGGCGTGCTTTTACATGTCACATGAGTTTGCTTAACATCACATCAAAAGGCAACATGGCGTGAGGCGCTTCTCGCCATCAAAGATCAGGGCGATTGGGATCTCCCCATGGTTTTAAAAGGGATAAATGAATTTTTAAATGTGGGAATAATCTCAGCCATCTCAAAATGCATGGATGGATGAGATCTCCCTAGTTCTTCTTGGCTCAGGAGATCCATGATCAGGGAAGATCCTTCGATGAGATTGAAATAAACTTAACCCACACCATCTAAAGCCAATGGCACATCCAATGGTGGAATTTGCATGAATTAAATTTCTTTCACCAACACTCTATGCTAGTGGTCAAAATTCCATACCTCATGAGGTGATCACCCCGAGATCGATGAGGTAGCTTTGTCTAGTGGAGACGAAGCCTTATTGAAATTCTTAGGCCTTGGGGTTAAGTGGATTGCTCTATGGATCAACACCACTTGATGCTCCTTAGGGCTTTGATCCAATTTCTTCTCTCCTTGCTGTGGAACTCAAATGAAGCTTGGGTGTGCTCATTGGTCTTTAGAGGAAGTGTGCAGAGGAATTGAGTGTTTTAAGTGTTGGGAAAGTTGGAGTTCAAGTGAGCTCCCTATTTTCCAATGGAGAAAATTGAGAAATCTCAAATTCAAATCCCTCTTAGAATGCTTAGGAATTTCTCGATCTTCTACACTCTCTATGGCTTGATTGAGGAATGATGGGTATATCTCCCCTTGAAGGATCAGCGATGCTTCTTTGCCATTTTGATCTAATTAATCACAATGGAGAGTTTGTTTTGGTTGTTAGATGTTGGCACATGGTTGGTTTGAGGCCTTGAGTGGATTTCCAACCTCCCATGTGCTTGAAATTGAGTGGAAGAGGGATTTGAAATGAGCCAATTTGACCTATGGGGTCGGGATTGGCTTTAGGGCCATAACCAAACCAGGGTTGGGTGCACCACTCTTCATTATGTCCCCTTGAGCTATTAGGAAGGCATGAAGTGGATATGAAGAGGGTATGACCAAATTACCCATGGATTTGGTCAAAATTTTTTCTGCTAATTTTTTAATTTGGATATGTTGGGTATGTGGAGAAACTAGGATTGGCCAAGTTTCATGAGATTTGGAATTCATTTGATAAGGTTTTACTCATGTTGACCCATTTAGGTCAAAATGGGTCAACTTGGGTCAGGTTGACCAATTGGTCAAATTGGGTCAAACCAAGGGTTGGGCCAAGTTCATATGACTATTTGAAATGTTTTGGTGGCTTTGGTTTGATTCAATTTGGTATAGTTTTCAATTTGGCTCATATGACTTCATTTAGGCCAAATGGGTCAAGTTGAATTATTTGACCCATTTGACCTATTTGAGGTAGGTCAAGGGTAGGTTTAGGTTTGGTTAGTCATATGGAGTGGATTGGTATCTTTGTTTCCAATCAATTTTGGTTAAGTTCAAATTTGGCTCAACATGACCCCTTTAGGTCATAAGTTGGGTCTAAGGTCAATTGGGCTAGGTTAGGTCTAGTTGGCCAATTGAGGCTTTGGTCAAGTTCAACAAGTGATTTGGAATGAACTTGACCCATTGGTTTGAATCAATTTGGCTTAGATCAAGTTTTGACACATTTTGACTTTTAGGTCAAGTTGGGTCAACTTGGGTCAAGTGGCCAGTGGGCTAGTTAGGCTCAAATGTTGCTTGGTCAAGTTCAAACATAGTCATGAATGAACTTAGATCAATGGTTTCAATCAATTTGGCCTATGGTGTAATTTGGCTATGTTAGGTTTCATTTTGGGCTAAGTGTTGACTTGGTCAACCCTTAGGTTTGACCCTATTTTATTGATTGATCATCCCATGATGATTGTTGATCATAATTAGAGGCATAGATGAGTTTGGTTCAATCCAATTTGGTTAGGATTAGAATTTGGCTCATAAGGTACTTTAGGTCACTTTGGGTCAAGTGAGCCTAAGTGGGTCAAATGGCTTGGTCAAAGCTTGATTTGAGCTTGATTGATCTTGTATATGGACTTATGATTGAAATATAAATCCATTTACAAGTGGTTTGAAGTCAAATGGGTTTTCATCCATTTGATAATTTCATATTCAAAGGAAGAACATGAAAGGATTTGGTTTGATTTTGAATAGGTTTTGATTGGTGATTGAAGTTTGTATTTATATTTGGACTCATGATTGTAGGTTGATTGAATCATGAGAGAAAATCAAGAGTTTGGCTTGATTTGAAAGATTTGGCTAAGTTCAAGATTTTGACTTGAAAGGCTTAGGTTGGATTTTGAGTGGGTTGAGTTTGATTTTTTGGAATTGGTTTTGATTGTTTGAATTTATATTTCATTTATATATGTGAATATAAATGAGAATATAAATAGATCATGAGAAAATTTCAAGGATTTGAAATGATTTGATTATGATTTTGGCTAAGTCCATTAAGAGGGATTTAAAGGACTTAGGATGTTTTGGAGTTTGGATTTTAAATTTTTGATTTTGGTTTGATTGATTTGAATTTATATTTTATTTATAAATGTGAATATAAATGAGAATATAAATGAGTTATGAGAAAATCCCATGAGTTTGTTTGATCATGATTTAGGCTAAATAAATTAATGTAAAGGACTTAGAAAATTTTAAAATTTTAATTTGATTTGATTTGATTGATTTATATTTATATTTTATTTATATATGTGAATATAAATGAGAATATAAATAAGTTTTGAGAAAATCTCATGAGTTTGAATAGTTTGAGTTGATTTTGGCTAAGTCCATTAATGAAAATTAAGGACTTAGGAAAATTTCATGAAGATTTGGAATTTTGAGTTTTGTTTGATTGGTTTGAATTTATATTTCATTTATATATGTGAATATAAATGAGAATATAAATGAATTATGAGAAAATCTTAAATATTTGATTTGTTTTTGATCATGATTTACGCTAAGTCCTTAAGGGAAGATTAAGGACTTAGGAATTTCATTCATGGATTTTGATCATGAGTTTGAATCAAAGATTTAAATCATGGATTTCAATCATATGGAGTTGATTTGAGTTTGGAGAAAATCAATTGATATTGATTTGTAGTTTGACTTGAATGAAGGAAAGTGAGGAATGGTTTAAGCTAAGGGTAGGCAAGTTTTCTTAACACCCCAAAGCCATGACTTATTCCTATGGCTAACTCTTCTAAGTCTTTTGGGGTTAGGTTGAGTGTCCACCTAATCACTAGATGTGTCTTAAGACTAATGAACTCTTAAGCTAGAGGTCCTATGTAAGATGGAGGGTTGAGAGCTCATCCCAAAAATGATTCAACAGAATCATAATATGAAACTTGGTTTGTCTTTAATTATAATCTTAAAGGTAACTATGGAACTTAAAGCCCTCTCACCTTGTTCATTGAATCCTCTTAACATCATCCTTTCTTTTGAAAGTCTGAAAGGGTTCTTAGACTCATAATATTCTTCACACGGATGAGCCAATACTCTGAATAATCAATGAATCTTGATGAGATTATGCTTTCGATTGTCACTTGTTGACCTCATTTTAGAATGAATCTCAATCCCTCCATCTTACATAGGATCTTAGACTTTAAGAGTTCCTTAGTCTTAAGACACATCTGTGCTTTGGTGGACACCTATTTAAGACTTAGAAGAGGTAGCCATGAATAGGTCATGCCTTGGGGTGTTGAAAACTTTCACCTTAGCTTGAACCATCCTCACCTTCTTCCTTTAGACAAACTCCAAATCAATTTTATTTGATTTTGTCCAAACTCAAATCAACTCCATATGATTGAAATCCATGAATGAAAATTCCTAAGTCCAAATCTTTCATAAGTCCTTAATCTTCCTCTAAAGGACTTAGCCAAAATCATGATCAAAACCAAATCAAATCCTTGAGATTTTCTCATAATTCATTTATATTCCAATTTATATTTAAATATATAAATGAAATATAAATTCAAACTAATCAAACTAAACTCAAAGTTCACAATCAATTCATGAAATTTTTCTAAGTCCTTTAAGTTTTCCCTTAAAGACATAACATAAATCATGATCAAACCAATTCAAACTCATGAAATTTTCTCATAATTCATTTATATTCTCATTTATATTCACATATATAAATAAAATATAAATTCAAACCAATCAAATCAAATCTTCAAATTAAATTCCAAATCTAAAATTTTCCTAAGTCCTTTAAGTTTTCCTTCATGGACTTAGCCTAAATCATGATTAAAACACTTCAAATTCATGGGATTTTCTCATAACTCATTTATATTCTCATTTATATTCACATATATAAATGAAATATAAATATAAATCAATCAAACCAAGTTCAAAAATTCAAACTTCAAACTCCAAAAATTTCTTAAGTCCTTTAAATTCCCTTCTTAAAGACTTAGCCTAAATCATGATCAAATCACTTCAAATCCTTGAAATTTTCTCATAACTCATTTATATGCTCATATATCTGAAATATAAAAAAATCAATCAAAAATTCCAAAATCAAACTCAAATCCAAATCCAACCTAAGATTTTTAAGTCAAAATCTTGAACTTAGCCAAATCAACTTCAAATCAAGCTAAACCCTTGATTTTTCTTCATGATTCAATCAACCCTACAATCATGAATCCATATATACATTCAGACTTCAATCACCAAATCAAAACTCAATTCAAAAATCAAATCCCAAATTCATTCATATTCTTCCTTTGAATATGAAATTATCAAATGAATCAAAACCCATTTGACGTCAAATCACTTGCAAATGAATTTATATCTCAATCATAAGTCCATATACAAGTTCAATCAAACTCAAATCAAGCTTTGACTAAGCCATTTGACCCACTTAGGCTCACTTGACCCAAAGTGACCTAAAGTACCTTATGAGCCAAATTCAAATCTTAACCAAATTGGATTGAATCAAACTCTATACTCTCATCATGATCAACAATCATCATGAGATGATCAATCATTGGGTCAAACTAAGTCAAACCTGGGGTTGAAGTATCTTAGTGAAACCTAACATAGCAAAATCCATCATAGGCCAAATTATTAAAACCATTGATCTAAGTTCATTCATGACCTATTTGAACTTGACCAAGTCAACATTTAAGCCTAACGATTGGCCCTTGACCCAAGTTGAACTTGACCTAAAAAGTAAAAATGTGTCAAAATTTGATCTAAGCCAAATTTATTCAAACCAATGGGTCAAGTTCATTCCAAATCACTTGGTGAACTTGACCAAAGTCTCAATTGGCCAATTAGACCCAACCTAGCCCAATTGACCTTAGACCCAACTTGACTTAAAGGGGTCATGTTGAGCCAATTCAAACTTAACCAAAATTGATTGGAAATAAAGATACCAATCCACTTCATATGACTAATCAAACCAAAACCTACCCATGACCTAGCTCAAATAGGTCAAATGGGTCAAATTGGTCAACTTGACCCATTTGACCTAAATGAAGTCATATGAGCCAAATTCAAAACCAAATCAAATTGAACCAAACCAAAGCCACCAAAATATTTCAAATGGTCATATGAACTTGACCCAATCCTTGGTTTGACCCAATTTGACCAATTGGTCAACTTGACCCAAGTTGACCCATTTTGACCTAAATGGGTCAACATGAGCCAAACTTATCAAATGAACTCAAATCTCATGAAACTTGGCCAAACCTAGTTTCTCCACATATACATATCAAATTGAAATTAGCAAATGACCATTCTACCACTAGGCCATAGAAGAAATTTTGGCTAATCCATGGGTAAATGGTACCCTCTTCATATCACTTCATTCCTTCTTAATAACTCAAGGGGACATAATGAAGTGGTTCACCCAACAATGGGTTTGGGTTAGACCCCTAAGGCCAAACCCATAGGTCAAATTGGTAATTCAAAATCCCCATCCATTTTGACATGGAGGTTACCAATCCAATCAAGACCTCAAACTGACCATGTGCAAATATTTAATGGCCTAAACAACCCCTTCCATATGGTCAATTGGATCAAAATGGCAATGACTCGATGCATTGCCATGAGATATACTCCCCACAATTCATTTAATTCATCATCCATTGAGCACTGAGAGAGAGTTAGAAAACATCATAGCATTCAGGGTTTCTAAGAGGATTTAAATCTTGCACTTCTTGATTTTCTTCAAGAGAAAATAGGAGCTCATCTGATTCCAACTCCTCCCACTCACACTTCAAATTCCTTTAATCAGGATCAAATTAGTGCATGTAAGCATTCTCTCAAGTTCCCAAAGCAAGAGTTGGATCAAAACACAAGGGGAGCAAGTGGTGTTGGTCTGAGATCTACTCAACCCCAAGGCTGAAACTTTCAATAGGACTTCATCTCCACTAGGAAGCTACGATGAGCTTGATCACCTCGTGAGGTATGGAATTTTGACCCCACCAGCTTGAGGTGTTGGTCCTTTGTGAAATGTTCAATGGAAATCCACGTTGGATAGGTTTGTAATTGTGCTTAGATGGTGTGGGTACAATCTCATTCCAATACGAGCTTAATCAAACTCGAATCTTCCCTTAGATCATGGATGGTCTATGTTGATTCTCAGGGAAGAACTGGGCTGATCTTGGCCATCCATCCATGAATTTTGGATGGGAGAGATAATTCTCATTTTAAATAATTTATCCTTTAAATGGGGTGATCACTTGCATTTTGATCCTTGATGTAATCAAGCGTCATTACCACGACCACGTTTAAGTAATCCCCTCACCACGCGATGTGTATAAAGTGCCCTGACCTCCACCGTCGCGTGTCACACTTTGAGCTAAGGGGATTAGTTAGGGATTTAATTAATTTTAATTAATCTACTAACTTTTAAAAATTCATATCTCCCTCAATAAAATTCAAAAAAATATAAGGTAAATTTCTATGGAAAGATAATTCAATCTAGAATTTTTAAAAATGATTTCAATGGATTTTAAATTATGCTTTTCTCTAATTTTGGGTTTTATTGAAAATATTATTTTGCTAATTGCCTCCTAATTAAATATCTGATTAATCCCAAACTTCTTGGGTATGTTTTAGGGAATGACCACGACCTCCCCTAATTTTCTTAGGATTTATTTAAGGCTTAATTGGGGGAATTGCAAATGTGTTTCCTAATTACTCCCTTAATGTAATTAAGGATAATTAAGGTTTGGATTAGTGTTTAATCTCATTAGGGTTGATTAAGGTTAGATCTAGTGAATAGGAGGCTTAGAGAATAATTTTTGGGTATTTCTTCTAAGCTATTCCCTAAATCCCTTTCTTTAATCCTCTTAATTAGGGTTAATTCATTAATTATTTAATTTCTAAAAATTCTAAAACTTCAGAACTTAATTAATCTACTTTGGGAGATGCTTTGGTGTTAATGGCCTAAGTTCAATTAAAATCAAAAATTCATGTGAAAGGGTATTTTGAAATTACTTAAGTTAAACCCCTTAGCTTAATTAACCATTAATCATGAGCTAAATTGCATTAGGCCCTTTTTTTCATAGTGCATTGCAAATTTAAATTCCTTGTGAGTTTTTGTGTCATCTCATTGGCTTATTATTACTTGTTTAATTATGCTAAGGTTGTATTGGTAAGGGATAATTAACTTGCTTAATTCATACCTTAACCTAATTAATATATAAAAATGAATCTAATAATCTAAAAATTAAACAAAAATATCAAATACATGTGGGAATGGGTTAGAAACATTAAACTAAACTCATATTTTCAAAATTAAATCAAATTCAAAATCTTACAAAAATCATCTTAAACTAACTTTGATTTATTTTAAGCTTTCTTATTTCAAAAGATTATCTTTAGGAGATAATCAATGTGTTTACATGCTTTCATTGCTTTAATTCTTTCCCCCAACATGTTAAATTTATATGTCATATGGTTTCATGCATTCATATTTTTCAAAATCAAATTCAAAATGAAATTGTTTACTTTATGTCAAATTTGCATGTGTTGGCTAAAGTAATAATTTGAGTGGCTATTATCACTATTAAATTCAAATTATTTTCAAAACATATGAATCAAATGCCTAAAACTGAAAGTGTGCTATTTATATTTTAATTATAAGCTTGCATGTGAGATATAAGAATAGCATGTTTCCTTCTCTTTATTTTCTTATAATTTTGAATATGAGTTGGTAAGATGTATGGTTCATTTGAAAAGAACCCAAAACTTGCCCAATTCTACATCTTATTCATTCCTATACTGTCACTTAGAAAGGTTACCTATGCTTGCATAAGTAAATTGTATAAACAAAATAAATCAATTAATACAACTTTTGCATTCTTCTTTTCCATTCATTTATTTTGTACACATGTTTGTACTTAAAGAAAGTGGCATATTAGTCTAGACAACCTCGAGGTTGCAAGGCTTTAAGTAGCCCTAAGTAGGTCTTGTACCTTACTCCTCTAGTTAACAATGGCGCTGTACTCACTTATGCCTTTCTTACTTTCATGTGTATATGTGAAAATTGGATAAGAAATACCTTTCCCACTTAATGAAAATCATGCATCTTAAACTTCCAAATTTTCTTAAATGAATTACTTAGCATGCATCATAAAGTGAGTTAAATGTTCTCATTTGTTTGTATAGATATGCTTAGGACTTATTCGTACACATTCATATTCATGTTATATATGTTGGAAAAGAAATGAAGTGAAATGTTATGTAAATTTAGTTCATTTTATTTAATCTTAAAATGCCATTCTTTTTGAATGGGTTTGTTTAGAGTTCATCTAAACTTAGGATTAATTAAAAAATCTAATCAAAATATTCACTAAACAAAACTAAAATGTGAATCTACTTTAGAAATTACTTTGGTTAGGGAAGGAAAGAAAAGTTCTCTTCTTTTTTCTCTTTGTACAACTTAGTAATTAATTGTAGGATTCACTTGAACCTAATCAAAACATGAAATAAAATAAACTCAAATTAATAAAACAACTTAAATGAAACCCTCCTCTAAGTTGAATTTGCTTCACACTTAGAAAATTCTAAAACCATAAAATAAGCATACCACACAAACCTTAAAGCACACACATTAGCTAAGTCACCACCTCTAGCTTTAGGTTGGTGCATGGTTTGATTTATTTTATTTGTGATATACATTTTAGACTGGTTGTTAGGATGTATGCTATAGAATGAATGGTAGTGATCTTAGTCTAGCCATTATTTTCTACAGGGGATTGTGCTTAAGGGGTGCTATCATAAATAAAGATATAAAATGTTTATGCTTGCAGGTGCTTATACCTCAAAGCATAATCCAATAGGCCAGGTGGACTTAGTTACCCATGTGTGGGCTGATAAGTCTAATATACATGCTTGGGATTTATGTGGTTTATTTTAGCTAATCTTTGTTTTGCAATTGTTAGTTAGATTTCCATTCTTTTCCTTTTCATGTAAATTTATGCAATTAGGATTTTGGAATGATTATTATGGGGATTAGGATGAGCATTGGTCATAAGATCCTATCTTATGCACCATGTGAAGCCTAGAAATCCACCTTCCCATCAAGAAAGAACCAAGAAGAAAGAAGAAAAGAAGAAGAAAGAAGAAAAAGAAGAATGGAGAAATGAAGCTTAGACCCCATAATGAATTCCTTACTTAATTGTAATTTAATTCATTTGTAATCCAAGTTGTATAAGGGTAGAGCTCAGCTACCCAATTTATTTTTGGGTTTGTGCGGTGGTGCCCGGCCACACTCGACCTCTTATTCTTTTGCGATTAGCTTTATAAATTGATTGATGATTTGTTTAGCTTTTTTATTAAGTGGCATCTTTTTGTAGTTTTTTTATTTCTTTATGTATGGCCTGGATGTGGATTAGGCTTTTAGGGAAAAATAAATCTTTTACTAAATCTAACAACTCAAAATTAAAATTAAGAATTCATAGCCTCACCTAAAGCTTAAGTTTAAAATCAAGATAAAATAATTAGCAACCCCTTAGTTGGATAAGTATTTCTTTTACAATATCATGCACAAATGCATCTTATTTCACTCTTGATTGGAGGACTTCCATCTTTTCTAGAGAAACTTGGCTTGACCTTTGAGAGCCATGGTGAAAACACACCTCCTCCCTTATCGCTGATTTTGGCCAATAATCTCATTTCTCATGCATTAGGCATATGTATCCTATTATCCTGAGTCAAAATGATTGTCCAAAAATAAAAATAAAATGAAATCTGAAGTGCATTAGATTTAGGACATTTGAAGCATACCCTTACTTAATCTAGTCTCTTTAGAGAGTGAGTTTAAGGACTTAATCTCCTTCTAAATAAAGAATAGCCTAGTTATCTTGCATAAAACATATGACTTTTCTACATATATTTAAAATCGAGGAGTTAGTTGGCGGCCACCCCAGGTGGTTGTAAGTCCAAAGTTGGGTGATTTATCCTCTCTTGGCAAACCAAATACCCATTTTGCCTTAGATTTGGGTTGTGCTTTTGGCCCTCAAAGCTCCCTAGATTTAGGTTCTAAGATTGCTTCTCCCCTTTGTGGGCCATAAGCATAATTCCTCACCTAGGCATTTCCTTAATCTTGTGCTAAGAAATCATAAGTCCTAAATTTTTTAATGCAACTCAAACAAATTCAATTTCAAAATATAAAGCCCAACTATAGGATAGTTTGAGATGCTCGCTAGGTTTCCTAGCATTGTGGACATCTCCTACTTATCTTCCATTTTGGCTTCAATAATAATTCCCTCTCTTTGATTAATCCCATTTGATCTTCAAAAAATGAACTAATCAATTGATAGTCCTTTTCTATTAAAATCTTTGAAGACAATGATCATTTACCTTAATCGAGAGTATTTCAAAGGGATCCCATCTCTTAGGATGTAATTAACTATGAGAGTTTGCCCCTATAGGGAACTTAATGAACCTAATTTAAAATAAACCCTGCTTTACTTTTTTGATGTAAAGAAGGGGAAGAATCTCTGGTACATATGCAGACCCATCATCCTTAGGAGTCCTTATTGAGGTGATTTGGTATATTAAAGGGTAGTGACTTCTATCTCCTGAGATAGCATACTATTCCTTGATGACGTACCCGATCATCTGAATAAGCACATCTACAGATCTGCGTGGCATCCTAAAAAGATGAATTTCTATATTCTTTCCCCTTTTCACCACAAATGGAAGGGGACCATATATAGAAATTTTTTCTAACCAACAAATTTTCTAGCGACTCCGCTAGGGATGGTTCCTCTCTCCATCTTTGATAAATGATCATTGTCTTTGACTATATTTTTTTTCATTGGTACTTGACTTATTTTATTCTTAAGTTGAGTTAGCCAACATCCTTAGGTTTTAGGACCTCACTCCGTATTGGTCTTGAAACCCTTGTTGGGTTCTCCAATGGGTAAAGATAAAAAGATCTAAATAAAAAAGAGAACATTCAAAGACTTCCTCCTTACCATTTTTATGATAAGGAAAGGTTCATTCTAAAATAATAAAGATAAATTAAATTTTCCATAAGAACTTTGCTTTTTCAAAAAAAAAGCACTCTTTTAAAAATTCTCTTAATAAAATATTTTCCACAAAAATTTCACCACCCTCATTTAACAATTCCCATAATTGTTATATGTAGGAATTTTCAAAAATAAAACTAACAATCTTCTTCGAAAGCACAAATGAACATCTTCTTTCAACTCATTTTGATGAATATTTCATTTTCAAAAATAAAATGAACAATCATCTTTCTAAAAATCATAATAAAAATAAAACTAACAATCATTTCCAAAAGCACAAATGAACATCTTCTTTCAATTCACTTTGATGAAGATTTCATTTTCAAAATAAAATGAACAATCATCTTCCCAAAAATCAAAATCAAAAATTAAATTTTCAAAGCACACATGAACCTTTCCATTCAATACACTCATACATATTGAATGGAAGTTTCATTTTCAAATAAAATTAAATTTTTCTAAAGCTCATATGAGCACTTTCATTTAATATACTCAAATTTATTAAATGAAGATTTCATTCCCAAGTAAAAATAATATCATCTGGAAATCCCACTTAAACATATCTCATTTATGATTAAGTTGGAATTCCCTCTTTCAAAAAGCAATAATCACACACAAAATAAAATTTTAACATTTCAAAAATAAGATTGATTCCCATTCCTACATACCCAAATTTGTTGAGTGGGAATCCTCTTTTCAAAAATTAAAACTTAAACAATCATACTTTCAAAATTCTAGACACATTTGGAACTACATTTAACATACCCAAATTTGTTAAGTGAAGTCTCCAAATCCAAAATCCAAAATTTTTCAATCACATTTTGGAACTTCATTTAGCATATAGAAATTTGATAAGTGAAGTTTCCAAATTCCAAAATCAAAATTTTTAAACATATTTTGGAACTCCATTTAGCATACTCAAATTTGCTCAATGAAGTTTTCAAATTCAAAATCAAAATTTTCAAACACATTTGGAACTTCATTTAACATACCCAAAATTTGTTAAGTGAAGTCTCCAAATTCAAAATCAAAATTTTCAAACACATTTGGAACTTCATTTAACATACCCAAATTTGTTAAGTAAAGTCTCCAAATCCAAAATAAAAAATTTTCAACACATTTGGAACTTCATTTAGCATTCCCAAATTTGCTAAGTAAAGTCTCGAAATCCAAAATCAAACATTTTTCAAACACACTTGGAACTTCATTTAGCATACTCAAATTTTCTAAGTGAAGTCTCCAAATCTAAAATCTAAAATTTTCAAAACATATTTTGGAACTTCATTTAGCTTATTCAAAGTTACTAAGTGAAGTCTCCAAATCAAAAATAAAAAAAAATTCAAACACATTTGGAACTTCATTTAGCATACTCAAATTTGCTAAGTCCCAAAACCCAAAATTAAACATTTTTCAAACACACTTATAACTTCATTTATCATACTCAAATTTGCTAAGTGAAGTCTCCAAATCTAAATTCAAAAATTTCAAAACATATTTTGGAACTTCATTTAGCATACTCAAAGTTACTAAGTGAAGTCTCCAAATCCAAAATCAAAAAAAATTTCAAACACATTTGGAACTTTATTTAGCATACTCAAATTTGCTAAGTGAAGTCTCCAAATCTAAAATCTAAAATTTTTTAGCATACTCAAATTTGCTAAGTGAAGTCTCCAAATCCAAAATCAAAAGTTTTTAAACACATTTTTGGAGCTTCATTTAGCATACTCAAATTTGCTAAGTGAAGTCTCCAAACTCAAAATCCAAAATTTTCAAAACACATTTTGGAACTTCATTTAGCATACTAAAATTTGTTAAGTGAAATCTCAAAATTCAAAACTCAAAATTTTCAAACACATTTGGAACTTCATTTAGCATATTTAAATTTGTTAAATGAAGTCTCCAAAGTCAAAATCAAAAATTTTCAAACCCCTTTTTGGAACTTCATTCTTTAGCATACCAAATTTTCTAAGGGAAGTTTCCATTTTCAAAAACCAAAACACAACAAAATTTTGAACACATCATTTGGAATTTCATTTAGCATACTTAAATTTGCTAAGTGAAATTTTCATTTCACCAAACTAAGTGGGACTTCATCTTTAGCATACCATATTTTCTAAAGTAAAGTCTCCACTTTCAAACAAATCAAAATAAAATGAAACACTTAGATTTCCTTAGCATACCTAAATTTGCTAAGGATCCTACCTTTCCAAAAAAATCAAAACATCAAAATAAAAATGAAACACTTACGATTTTCTTAGCATACTTAAATTTGCTAAGAATCCTATTTTCAAAAATCAAACAAGACACACTTGGGTTCTCCACTTTGCATACATAAATTTGCTAAGTGAGAATTCCAAATTTTTCCAAAATCAAAACAAAAAATTCACCAAAAAGGAACAATCATTTTCAAATAGTTCACTTAGCATACCTAAATTTGCTAAGTAAGTGAAATTCCAAAATCATCAAACAAGAATAAAATCAATTGACCCTTACTTTAACATGCCCAAATTTGTTAAAGTAAAGGATCCTCAAATCAAAAATTCAAATTCAAACAAACATTAACCTATGGAAGCATCCTTATCAAAATATTTGAATCCATCTTTCAACATACCTAAATTTGTTGAAGTTGGTTGCATATTCAAAATTCTTCTTTCAATCAAATTCTCAAATCTATTTGAACCCCACTTAACACTTCCAAGTTGTTGGATGTGGGTTCAAATTTTCAATTCAAATTCAAAAAAGTCTACAAAGATAGAAATCTGAATCAAACTCATTTTCTATTGTAGATTCTTACAGTCAGTTATAGCACAATGTCAGTTCAATTTTCAATCTTCTACAGTTGTTCTGAAATGGCCGATTCACAGAAGTATGTTTTGACTTTCCCCTATGGTATAGATTTGGCTTTAGACCAAGCCAAATTCCCCTAACTGGACCATAAACATCTGATCCACTTTGGTAGGAGATTCAAGGGAGTGAGGATTACTTGTGAGGGCACTCCCCACACTACAGTCAGTAGGACCACGGTGACCGGGCAGAAGCTAGTCATCCAGATTGATTTACCCTCTAACTCTAATATCTCCTTGCTAAAGAGGAAAGTAGTGGTAGTCCCACAGGCTTCAGTTGTGATAGTACTAGTAGTACCAGCAGTGTTAGCCCCAGTTTCAATATGCCCCATGGTTTTCCATGCTACCCGAGTGAGGGCTAGCACCCTCTCATCTGTACCCCCTAAGGGTAAAGCTCCCTTGGTCTTAGGACTTGCCTCCCCTACTTTTGAGTATGGGTCAACTCTTATTCCTCCCATCCTACCCGAACATAGCATAGGAACAAAAGCTGCATGATCAAGTAGTACAACACAAAGATCACTAGGGAGATAGAGCGGGTTCATTGTGAGGTTCCCATTATCACTTCCCCAGGTTATAGTAAACGTTCCATCCTCACTGGTGAGGGAGTATGTTAGGATTTTCTCATCACCTCCACGGTGGTGCGGCATCGATAGCAGTTACGAGTAGGAGGTGTCTCCTCGTCTTGCTAAGTAGACGGATGCTCAAAGTTCAGAGCTTAGTTTGATTTTAGATTCATTATCCCCCACAGTGTGGGGAAGCATATCCACCAGGAGAGGGCCTGAGAGGCCCATACAGCTCATATCACTAGTAGGGTGAGAGGAGGTTGATTCGCTAGTGGTGACTTCTAATGATTTTCTACCCATCTTGACCATGCAATAGTTTACTTGGGACTAACCATCATGGGAGGATAGCAGTGCATAGAGAAGTGGTGTCTCCCACCGCTCTACCCCTCATCCGCCATCACTAGTCTAGGTCACAGCATCTCCAGTTCCAGCAAAGGCATGAAGGCAATATCCAGGGAGAAGCACACTTCATTAGTGAGCCGGCTACAGCCGAGGGATCCTACCTCATCTACGCCACCTATTTTGGCAGGCCGAACTCTCGTGATCGACCTTCTACCCCAGTGGTGGTGTGGAAGGAGTGGCAACCCCGAAGCATCGTGGTCATCCCTTCACCAACTCTACCAGTTTAGCAGGATGTGGAGATGGTGGCAGTCATTTCAGAGATTACAGATGATAGTCCAGCTGCACCGTTGATAGTGAAAATCTATTGTTACCCCTCTCAGCTAGTGGTAGTGGGGTCACTCATCTAGTGATGCAGTCCACATAGGATTGACTCTCTGGTGACAAGTGAGGTTGGTCAAGTGAGTGATCTGCCACAGATTATTTGTACCTGCTTAGATTGATCATTCTTTAGATGAGATAGTGGCACATTATTTCATGGAAAAGAAGGAGATTTTAGGTATGGTGAGATGAAGAAAGTCATCTTGATCCCAATGAAGATGACTTGTTGGGAGACCAGTCATGGTAGGGGATCTCTTCTTAGTGAACAACAAGCCATGGAAGGTGATGAGGTTGATCAAGGGATCTTGGCATCAACCGCCGACATTTTGAGGTAAAGGATGAGCGATAGATGGATGACATTTAGAGGACTTGTTAGCAATTTTGCTTTAGAAATAAGCCTTTAGTTCATCCTACTACATTGACATCGTAAACTGAGTTAGTGCATGTCTTGGACCCATATACCTCTTTGTTGAGCAAGGTAGCACTAGCCTGCATAGGAAGATAGTGGAAAGTACCTCCATACAAGAAAAAGACATAATATCCATAGTTGAGCAATAAGTGAAGGAAGCATTGGCTCAAGCCTGGGGAGGATCATTGGTTTCAAAAGGGTAGATCCTACCCAGAGGAATTTGATGCTATCCAATATCCCAAGGGTTTCGTGCCTTCTTCCTTCAAAACCTTTGATGGTAGTGAAAATCCAAGGCAGCACATAGCACACTTCAAGGCCAGTTATTACAATGTCGGTGCCTACAACGCTTTGCTTTTCCACCTCTTCATTAGTAGCCTAGCGGGTATTGCTTTCAATTGGTATGTTGAATTGCCCAATAGTTCAGTAAAGACATTTGCTGAGTTAGAGTAACTCTTCATCAAGAGGTTTGCTAGAGCTCAACAAAGGGTTATTGTAGGTGATCTCCTTGTAGGATAATAGCACCCAGGTGATTCCCTTGTTGATTATATTCTCTCAGATGCATTTTAGTGAAGTACTATCAACAATATTCCATTGAGATTATTTTGAAGAATATCCATGGCGGTTCATGCTTAAGGTTCACTATCAAGACATTTGAGAAGCTAATCAACAAGGCGCTAATCTAAAGAGAAAGCTTGCCTTTTCAAGGTCGGTTTTCTAAGCATAAACAAAAGGCCTGAGGCGAGGCGATCTGGCGGTTGATAAAGCGACGGTTAGAGATGGTTAGAACCGACCTCGTAGCCTCCACCACCTTTGCCACCACCAAAATAGCCCTACTGGCCTCCACAATAACCTCCATGGTGACAGCACCACCTCACCCATATCAGCGTTACTTGCATACCATAGGATAGCTATGGTCCACCTACTCTTTTAGATAAGTTAAACAAATCTTATTCTTTTAAGAGGGAGGTAATCAAAAAAATCTTTAAGAATCTCTTAAACAATCCTGATTTTTAGCAACCCAAGCCTAGGAGACCGGAGGAAGTAGGCAAAAGTTATGATCCAAACTTTTTCCCTTACCATCATATGATAGGCCACGTTTGGGAGGATTGCTTGACATTCAAGGACTGGCTTGAACATAGTTTCAACACTAGTGTTGTAGTTATCCCTAAGGAATACCTTGTGGAATAACCTTCCAGTTCCATCAGGGTGCTTTGGACTCATTCATTTGCATGTTATACATGTTGGGAAAGAAATGAAGTGATGTATGTTCTCTAAATTTAGTTCATTTTATTTAATCTTAAAATTCTTTTCTTTTTGAATGGGTTTGTTTAGAGTTCATCTAAACTTAGGAATAATTAAAAGATCTAATTAAAACATTCACTGAACAAAACTAAAATGTGAATCTAGTTTAGAAATTACTTAGGTTAGGGAAGGAAGAGAAGTTCCCTTTTCCCTCTCTTTCAACTTAGTAATTAATTGTAGGATTCAAACTAAAAAATATGAAATAAAATCAACCCAAATCAATTAAACAACTTAAAAGAAACCTCCTCTAAGTTGAATATACACTTAGAAAATCCTAACAAAGCCATTAAGCATACCACACAAACCTTCAAGGCACACACATTAGCCCAAGTCACCACCTCTAGCTTTAGGTTAGGTAGGTGCATGATTTGATATTTGTTTTATTTTGTGATGTTTTAGACTGGATGTTAGGATGTGTGCTCGTAGAATGAATGGTAGGGTGATCTTAGTCTAACCATTATTTT
The DNA here is from genome assembly GCA_021442155.1 of Cymbidium sinense. Lineage (NCBI taxonomy): Eukaryota > Viridiplantae > Streptophyta > Magnoliopsida > Asparagales > Orchidaceae > Cymbidium > Cymbidium sinense. The sequence continues at coordinate 21,570,437 of CM038226.1, forward strand.
CTGCAAGGGATTGTTCCTAAGTGGTGCTATCATAAATAAAGATATAAAATGCTTTTTCTTGTAAGTTCTTATACCCCTAAGCATCCAATAAGCCAGGTGGACTTAGTCACCCATGTGTAGGGTGATAAGTCCAATATACATGCTTGGGATTTATGTGATTTGTTTTAGCTAAACTCTATTTTGTAGGTATTAGTAAGATTTTGATTCTTTTCCTTTTCATGTAAATTTATGCAATTAGGATTTTGGAATGATTATTGTGGAGTAGGATGAGCATTAATCATAAGATCCTATTTTATGCATCATGTGAAGCCTTGGAGCATCCACATTCAAAAGAAAGAACCAAAAAGAAGAATGAAGAAAGAAGAAAGAAGAAAAGAAAAATTGAAGAAATGAAGCTTGAAGACCCCATATGAATTCCTTGCTTAATTATAATTTAATTCATTTGTAATCCAAGTTGTATAAAGGTAGAGCTCACAATTTATTTTTTTAGGTTTGTGCGGTGAATACACTACCTCTTATTCTTTTTGCGATTAGCTTTATAAATTGACTGATGATTTATTTAACTTTTACATTAAGTGGCACCTTTTCCTAATTTCTTTCTTACTTTATGTATGGCCTGGATGTGGATTAGGCTCTTAGGGAAAAATAAATCTTTTACCAAATCTAACAACTTAAAACTAAAAATAAAGAATTCATAATCTCACCTAAAGCTTAGGTTTAAAATCAAGATAAAAGAATTAGCAACCCCTTAGTTGGATGAGTATTTATTTTACAATATCATGCACAAATGCATCTTATTTCACTCTTGATTGGAGGGCTTCCACCTTTGCCAGAGAAACATGGCTTTACCATTGAGAGCCATGGTGGAAATACACCTCCTCCCTTCTCGTTGATTTTGGCCAATAATCTCATTTCTCATTCATTAAGCATATGAATCCTATTAGCCTGAGTCAAAATGATTATCCAAAAATAAAATAAAATGAAATCTAAAGTGCGTTAGATTTAGGACATTTGAAGCATATCCTTACATGATCTAGTCTCTTTAGTGGTTTAAGGACTTAGTCTCTTTCTAAATAAATTTAGGACATATGACTTTGTATTTAAAATTGTGGAGGAGTGGTGGCCACCAGGGTGGTTGTAAGTCCAAGTAGTCGGGTGGTTTGTCCTCTCTTATGGAGGTAAACTAAATACCCATTTTCTTCTTAAATTTAGATTATGCTTTCGGCCCTCCCTAGATTTAGGTTTTGAGGTTGCTTCTCCCCTTTGTGGGCCATAAGCTTAATTCCTCACCTCGTAGGCATTTTCTTACTCTTGTGTTTAGGAATCATAAGTCCTAAATTTTTAATGAAAAATGCAACTCAAACATATTAAATCAATTTCAAAAATACAAAAACTTGATTAGATTTTGAGATGCTTAGGTTTCCCATTATCATGGGCATCTCCTACTTATCTTATTTTTGGCTTGAATTCTCTCTCTTTGATCAATCCCATTTGATCTTCAAAAATGAACTAATTGATTTATAGTTCTTTTCTATTAAAATCTTTGAAGACAATGATCATTTACCTTAGTTGAGAGTATTCTGAAGGGATCCTGTCCCTTATGATGTAATTAACTATGGGGGCTTGCCCTTGTAGGAAACTTAACGATCCCCATTTAAAATAAACCCTACTTTTCTTTTTCATGTAAAGTAAGAGAAGAATCTCTAGTACATATGTAGACCCATCGTTCTTAAGAGTCCTTATTGAGGTGATTAGGTCCATTAAAGGGTAGTGACTTATCTCAGAGGCTATTTCTTGATACGTGCATCACTGAATAAGCACATCTATGGATCTACATGGAATCTTAAAAGTTTGAATTTCTATATTCTTAAAGTCAAAATTTTATATTCTTAGGATGTAAGGTGACCAGATATAGAAATTTTTTCTAACCAACATCCCTAAGAGAAGGTCTTCATCTATGAATGTGATTCCTAGGACTTCCTTAGAGTAATGTGCCTCCTCTCCTATAGCGGTCAATTGAGCCAAACATATTTCAGGATTAAGTAAAGCTTTGATGAATGACTCCCTCATCTCTTTGGATAAGATAATGGCATCAGCAAAGCAACTTCCTAAGGTGGCGAGGATATTGTAATCAACTCTAGGTTGTCATCCATCAAAGTATATGCAAGAGGAATCTTGGAGGGTATGTTTGATCGGTAGAACTAATGACTTACTTACCCTTATCTTGAGGTGCTACCCTAGAAGGTAGAACCTTTGCAATGGTCAACTTTGGTGACTTCTTGAAATGACATGGTGAAAGGTTCTAATTTCTCATCGGATATAGCTACAACATCTTCTATAGGACCCTCAGAGTCGGATGACTCTAATTCAATCTCAATGGGTGAACCCAATTGATTTAGAAAAAGGAAAGTCCAATTCTAATTTAAAAAGGAGATGATGAGGTATTATAATTATTAAGACTTGGAGAGCTTTCTAAAGGAAAATTAGATAACTCATCAAATGTGGCATACTTGTAAGTTGAATCATCTTTCTTCATTGATTTTAGATTTTGAAGGAGGTACAAAGTAGAAATCAAGTAAAGTGGGTAGGTGAGGATTTAATGCCCTCATCCATTGATACAATATATATGCTAAAGAAGAATTGGGCGCGAAATGCTAGCTAAAGTAATAGTGACGATGGTGGAATGGAGGTTGGACTTTTGGTGGTTGCCTTGGCTATCGGGCAAGTGAGGAATGTTCTTTGCTATTGAGCTCCCACTTTTCCCAAGTCATCTTTGACAACTTGCAAACATTCCTTGATGTTGGAGGTTTGCTAGACATCTACAAGGAGTTTCTTGATCTTTAAGACAATCTTCTTAGAGGTTTGGGATAAAATATCCTAACCTTCTTTTATCTTATCACATGTATCCTATTATAACGAGCTGGATGGCTATTCTAATAGATAATCTTTAGGGATAATTATGGCACCCGACTTGTAGCTTCGCTCAATCTAGTCTTTGAAGGTGAAGCAATCCTCTAAGACATGGCCTAACATGCGGTGGTAGGGACAAAAGTTAGGATCATCACTCTTGCCCACTTCCTCTAGCTTAGGCTTGGGTATTTTAAAATCAAGCTTCTTTAAAGGTTCTTAAAGATCTTTCTATTCTCTCTTAAATGAATAAGGCTTATTTAGGTTATCCAAAAAGTAGGTGGGTATTAGCTACGGTGGTGGATATGTGTACCACAACTGTGTATGTTATGGAGGAAGCGACACGATCATTGTGGAAGGCCGTGGTGGTATGATGGTGGTGGTGGCAAAAGAGATGGAAGTGGAGGCTGCTGAGCTCGAGGTCTCTGAAACTGAACTCTGGCTTATTACTTCCCCTAATCAACTGACACTATTGCCTCTGGCTTCTTCTCATATACTTTATGTAGCTTAGGCTAGAATGATTTATCTTGAAAAGGTAACTATTTGGCTTCATCTTGTAGACTAGCTGCCTTGTTGATTAGTTCCTCAAAGGTTTTGATAGTAAATCCCTTGAGCATAAAAGCAATTGGGCCATGAATATTCTTATGAAAAATTTCTAAGGTATGCTGTTCAAACAGCTGCGATTCATATTTCATACTCAAGTTTTGCCACCTAAGAATATAATCAATAAGGGACTCATTGGGATTTTATTGTGCCACAATAAGGTCACCCATAGTCACCCTTTACTAAGCTCCAGCAAACCTCTTAATGAAGAGTTGCTCCAACTCAGCAAATATCTTTACCAAACTGTTGGGCAGTGCGGTGTTTAATTTTTTGGTTTATTGTGATGTGTGTGTGTGTGGTGGGTTGGGTGGGGGGGTGGGGGTGGGGTGGGGAACACCACGTAGAAGGGTGTACTTATTTATGACATCAAAGAATAATGCACCAACTTGAAAGATAGAAATCTATCTATGATGGACTGTTATAAAGACTCCTAGGGCAGGGTCTTTCTTAGCAGATTTTTCCCCAATTTACATGGGTGAATAAAGTAGGGTTTATTTAAACCAGTTCTAAAGTTCCTATGGGGACAAGCCCCCATAGTTAATTACATCTAATAAAGGTGAGTTCCTTAGAATACTCTCGTTTAAAATAGGATTATTGTCTCCAAAGAATTCAAAGATAGGGCTACAATAAATTGGATATGTTTGGAAGATCAAATGGGATAGATCAAGGAGAGATTTATTATCCAAAATGAGATGAGTATGGGATGTTCATGACTACTAAAAGAGCATTCTAAACTATCCTATGGTTGCTTTATGTTTGAAATAGAAGAGAATTATATATTTGAGCTGAAATTTTATTAAAAATCTAGGACTTATAATCCTACAATACAAGATTGTGAAAATACCTAAGAGGTGAGGATTTATGCTTGTAGCCCCAAAGGGAAATAGCAACCTTAGATCCTAAATCTTGGGAGCTTTAGCAAAGGCCAAAGTATGACCTATATCTAAGGCAAAAGCGGGTATTATTTATCTCAGAGAGAGTAAATCCATACATTCATAGTGGATAACTCCTCTATTTTTAAAATCATGTGGTCAAGTCATATGTTTTGCAAGATTGCTAGGTTATTATTAACTAAAGTTCTTAAACCTCCCCTAAGAGACTAGAGCAGTGGTATGAATAATGACTTAGTCTAATGTAAATCTTATCAAATTTTATTTTGACTCTTTATTTTGACACTGATTGTTGCCTCATGCATGGTTGTTTTTTTTGAATGAGCTCTCAACTTCCTCATGATAGATCTATGACTCTTATAGACACTAAGAGTTCTTTAGTCTTAAGACACTTCTGATTAGTGAATCTAACCTAACCATAGAGACTTAGAAGAGTTAGCCATAGGAATAGGTTGTGCCTTGAGATTTAAGAGAACTACCCTATAGCATAAACTCAATCCCTGCTTTTCTTCCAAACCAAACCTTAAATTCAAATCCAATATTCCAAATCAAATCCAACATCAAATGATTGGAAGCAAAGATTAAATTCAAAATTCAAAATCCCTTCCTATGCCCTTTGATTTTATCTTATGGACTTAACCTTAACCAAATTCAAATCAATCCCAATTCAATTGATTTTATTAATTATCAAATTAAATCTCAAATCAAATCCCAATCCAAGATTCTAAATTCCAAATCAACTCCAAATGATTGAAACCCATGATTAAGTCCAAATTTTAAAATCTCTTCCTAAGCCATATGAACCACTTCATATGCTCAAAACTCCTTCAAACCAACTCAAACTTGGTTGATTTCTTATAAATCAATCATTCCTTCATTTATATTCACAAATATAAATGAAATCCAAGTTACAACCCTTCAAACCAAATCAAACCAAATCAAAACCCAGGTTAGCCTTTTTGACCTACATCCCTAGATTTGGTCAAATTTTCTTTCAAATCACTCCAAACTCAAGTGATTTTCTCATGAACCATTTATACCTTCATTTATATTCATAAATATAAATGAAATATAAATCCAGATGACCAAAACTAAACCTAAATCAAATCAAATTCCTAATTTTAGATCTTTTAGCCAAATTCTTGAACTTGGCTAAATGATACCCAAATTAATTTAAAACTTATGGATTTCTTCATGATTCAATCATTCTTACAATTATTGAACCAAATATAAACATAAACCATAATTGTCAAACCTAACCCAAGTTAAGTCCATGTTGACCCTTTTGGCTTGAAATTATCATATGAACTTAAACCCATTTGGCTCCAAACAACTTGCAATTGTATTTATATTTCAATCCTAGGCTCATGTGTGAGTTCAACTAAAATTGAATCAAGCCATGATCGAGTCAATTGACTCATATAGGTCCACTTGATATAAATTGACCTAAAAGACCTTTTTGAGCCAAGTTCTAATCTAACCCAAATTGGATTGAACTAAGCCCATCTAAACCTCACAACATAACCAACAATCACCCTAGGATGACCAACCACCTTGAATTGGGTCAAACCAAGTCAAACCTAGCCTTTGACTATGTGAACATTTAGCCCAAATGAAACCCAAACTAGCCAAAATCCACCATGTGCCAAATTGATTGAAATAATTAATTCAAACCCACTCATAATCAATGATTGAACATGACCAAACCATCACTTGAGCCAAACCAAGCCTAGTTGGCCCTTTGACCCAAATTGGCCTATAAAGTCAAAATGGATCAAATCATGATCTATTCCAAATTGATTGCAACCAATGGCTCAAGTTTATCCCAAATTGATTACTGAACTTGACCAATGGCTCAAGTTCATCCCAAATTGATTATTGAACTTGACCAAAGCCATAATTGAGCTTAATTTGAACAATTGGTCAACATAACCCAACTTAATCCAATTTGACCTAAATAGGTCAAATCAAGCCAAATCAAATCAAATAAACTCCAAAGCACTTAAAATTTGGGCTAACCCACTTTTGACCCATTTCAAATCTGCCCAAACCAAACTCATAGCCAAATTACCACTTTGCCCTTGGGTTTAAGGCATCCCATGAGATAAGACACATGCATATTTAGTCATTTCCTCCCCTTTGCCACTTGGCGCCCATTTGTAGGTCCACCAGGCACCAGCGACCATGGCTAACTTGAAAGATGGATGGGTCAAATTACTCATGGGGAGGTGAAATCACCTCCACATTCCCATTGAAGCATTTCAAACCAACAAAGACACCCACTACTCCCATGGCGGCCACCTCCTACCCTTTCTCCACTCATGTGAGGCCAAATGGAGTGATTCCCTATCCAAATTGAGCTCCCCATTTCAGTTATTGATCCACCAGGCCGAAACCATCACCCAGTCAAGCAGGAAGGAGGTATACCTCATTTTCACTCAAACTCACACACTTACACTTGATTCAACCCTAGGAGCCAAGGAACAAGATCCCAGAGCCTCCCCTTGCATTTCTTGAGCTCCCCAAAATCCCCATTCTTAGTTTTACGTGAAATCAAAACATGAGGCAAATTAGTGATTCCCATTTCATCATTTCACAACCAAAGTGTAATTAATTTTTCACACACCATCCTTGGACCTAGATGAGCTGAAATGAATTATTTTCCAAGCTTCCTAATGGTCGGAGGGTGGAGTTCAATGAAGGCCAATTGTTTACATTCTTTGGCTTGGTCTTCCAAACAAACTACACCAAATCAAGGCTTGTGTGGCTCAACATAGCTTCATTTCTACCAAACAGCTTCCTCAATCATTAGGCAATCACTAGCTCAGATGAGGTATGCCATTAAAATTGATCATTAGCACTAAATAGGTTAGTCCTTTGTGAAGAAAACTTACGTCCATGTGATTTCCACCATTAGATGTGTTTGTTATGCTTCTCCCAAAGGTGTGAGATCAATTTCATCTCCATCCGAGCTGTGAGCTTCGGATCAGCGATAATTGATGGATGGTATCTATCACCACTGGAGGAGATATCATGGATCGTCCATTCGTGGTGAAATGAGCATCGATGATCACACATAGAACCTCTCTTTTCTCCTTCAGAATTGCATGTTTAATTGTGGCTACCCAATCTTAGATCGGATAACCCACGGAGTTAGTGCATCCACCGCATCGAAATTGCCTTGGATGTGATAACTTAAATAACCACTCCATCATCACATGGAAAGTCCGTCGCCATGTGGCGACGGATTAAGGCTTTAATTATGCCTAATTAATCTATTTTTAAGCCTGAAACTTCTAAAAATCATAACTAATCCTAGAAAAAAAAATACAAACTTGGGCTCATTTTAAAGATATTTCAGAGTATAATCTTGAAAAATTATTATTAATTAATTTTGAACAGTGATTTTGGCTTAATTAAGGTTAATTAAATCAATTAGCTTATTTTTAATTAATCACCCAATTCATCTCCAACTTTCTATGGATGTTTGGTGGGATGACCTCTACCTTCCCTATTTTGTTAGGATTTTAATGGTTTCTTAATTAAAAATATAAATTGATTAAGCCTTAATCACTTTTTTAATTTAATTAATGATAATTAGTGAATAAATAGTAGTTTAATTAATTATTTAAGATTAATTACCTTGAGTAAGGAGCTTAGGGAATGTGGTTGAGATACTTTTCCTAATTCATTTTTAAGTTTTCTTCACTTTTTTGGAATTTGATTAGTTAATGATTAATGAGGTAATTAATTTAATTAATTAATCTCTAAGAAAAATTAGAGCCTAATTGAGTGTTTGAAATGACTTAGGCGTTAGGATTGAGGCCTTATCCTTGATCCCTTCCCCCAAATTAATTTCATCATTCTAATCAAAATATAATCATAGAATTTAGTCAATTAATTAATAAGCTTGATTAACTCAATCTAAAATTCACTTCACACCTAAGCAACCCTTAATTAATCTTGAGTAGCTCTTTGGGTGTTCAATAACCCAAAGTGGGAGATAATGAAATTATGATTGACTCACATGTGTGAAAAAAACTATAAAAGTAGTTAAGTGAGATCCCTTAAGCCTAATTAACTATTAATATGAGCCAATTGAATTAGACCCCTTTCATTTCTTAGGAGCATTGCAAATTTACTTTTCATGAGATTGCATATCATATTATCTCATTATTAGTTAATTAACTTAAGGTGATGTAGGTAAGGGTTAATTTATTGTCTTAATTCATATCTAACCTAATTAAACCATAAAATCAACTTAATTACTTCTTCATTCAACCAAATTAACTCACACATGGGGAATGGGATTAGGATTATCAAACCTCTTTTATTTTTGAAATCAAATCAAACTCAAAATTAAAAATGTCATTAAAGAACTTTGATTTATTTTAAATAGCCTTATTTAGTATGATTGTCCTTAGGAATTAATTGGAATGAATGAGATCATGTGCTTACATTCCTTTATTTCTTTCCAATCATGTTAAATATTGCTTATCATGTGTAATCATGCATTCATTTCTTTTAAAATTAAGTAAATGAAATGGTTTGCATGTGTTGATTTAAATTAAAAATAGGTGTGGCTATTATTACTATTAAATCAAAAGTTATCTTCAAAAGCCCATAAATCAATTATAATATATGGAGTAATATTAATTACAAATATCTATAAGTTTACATGTGTTGATAATATAAGATATGCAATATGAAGCTCTCTTTCCTTACCTTATATGGATTTGCATGGGATTTATAAATGTATAGTTCATTTGAAAAGAACATAATATTTGTCTAAATCTACTCCTATGCATCTCCATGCTAAGACTTAGGAAGAATTTTATATCACATATGTAAATTATATAATCAAATCAAATATGACTTTTTGCATGACTTCTCATTCTTGTGGTTCTTTCTGTATATTCACATGTATATAAGAAAATTGGTATATTAGTCTGGACATCCCAAGATAGCGAGGCTTTAAGTAGCCCCCAGTAGGTCTTGTACCTTACGCCCCTAGTGTAGAACAATGGCGTCATACTCACTTAAAACTCTTATACATATGTATGTATGATATGACCAATGAATAAGAATCATAAATCAAATACAACTTTTGCATGGGTTTCCCTATTTTAGAGTTATTTATACATCCATATGTATATAAGAAAAGTGATATATATAGTCTCGACATCCGCGAGGTTTTAAGATAAGTAGGTCCTTACATGAGTAGAACACATGCGTACTCACTTAAAACTTTTAGACATGTGAATGTGTACTTAGCTAATGGATGAAAAATCCCCTTTTCTATTAAAAAAGGACATGCATTCATAATTCAATCAAATGAAATATTTAAATTCCAAACACACTTCTTTGCATTCATCATTTAAGTGTGCTTAGACATATACTGTATGTATAAGTGTGCTTAGGATTTAATCATATACATGATATATATGATGGAAAGAAATGAATAAATATGTGTTATGTGATATTAATTCATTATAATCATTCTTAAGATGCCTTTCTTATTGAATGAGGTCATTTAGAGTAAACCAAAACTTAGGGTTAATTAAAATATGTAATAAGCCATTCACTAAAGGGAATTGATTAACTTGTTTTAGAAATGACTTAAGGCAGGGATGAAAGAGAGGCACCCTCTCTTTCTTCTCTTTATAATACTTAGTTGTTAAGTGTAAGCCATATGAAACAAAAGAAAATACCAAGTAAAATTCTCAAATCAATTAAATTACTTAAAGATAAATCAACCATTTACAAATTAAATCTTTCACACTTAGCAAAATTATAACTCTAAAGCCTAGTTAGGGCATACCACACAAACTTTAATGCACACACATTAGATTAAGTCCCCACTTCTAACTTTATGTTAGGGCGGTGTATGGGTTGATGTATGGTTGTTTTGTGTATATTGTTGGATGTTAGGGTTATGTGCATAGTCGGATGTTATGATGATATTATTAGCCTAATCATGCTTCTTGTAGGGGGTTGTGCTTAAAACGTAATAAAAATATAAATACTTTTTTGGTTGCGTTACTTATGCTAAGCATAATCCAAGTTATGATAGGTGAGCTTGGTTACCCATGTGGTGCTAAGTCCAAATTATTCATATAACTGCTTGGGTTATATGATGGGTTTAATACATTTATTTTGCAAGTGTAGCTAGATTTACTTTCCTTCTTTTAATGTAATTTTGCATTAGGATTAGGATAAGTGTTATGGGGATTTGGTTATAAGACCAAGTCTTATGTACCATGTGATGCATTTGGAGCAAGCACATCCAAATCAAGTCAAAAGAAAGAAAGAAAGAAATGGAGCAATGGATGAAGAGATGAAAGATGAAGAGATGAAGAATGAAGACCCCCATAACATTCATCATTTATAATTGTAATTACTCTCTTATAATCCAGGTTGTATAAGGGTAGAGCTTAACTACCCACTTTTCTTTTAGGTTTGTGGTACAACGCATCGACCTTTTATTCTTTTGTGATGGCTTTATAAAATTGTTTGATGTTTTTTTTGGCTTGTGCATTAGAAAAAGCATGCATTTTCATAGTTTGTTTATGATTGGTGATTGTTGTATGGTCTGGATGCAATTAGAATCCTAGGATAAAACTTAATTTTTCTACTCGAACTAACAACTCATAACTAAACCTCTAAAATAACTCATAACCTCATATAAAAGTCTATTCATTAAATTAAGATAATAAAATATTTAGCAACCCCTTAGCTAGATGTTGTATGCCTAATATCATGCATAATTATCTTATTTCACTCTTGTTAAGGGAGGGCTTCCATCTTTGCCGGGTAGTAAGGGCTTAACCTTTGAGAGCTTATGATGGAAGAACACCTCTTTCCCTTTTGATTTGGCCCATAATCAACTTTCATGCATTTAGACATACAAAATCCTATAGCCTGTGTCAAAATAAAGAGTCCCAAATTAAATAAAGTTTGATAAAAATTTGCATTAGATTAAATCATTATTCATACCCCTCATGCTTTAATCTCTTAGGGAGTGGGTTTAAGGATTTAGTTTCTTTTCTAAATAATAATAACCTAGTCATCTTGCAAAAGCATATGACTTTCCTACATGGATTTAAAGTGTAGGAGGAGTTAGCTAGCTACCACTCCAAGTGGTTATAAGTATCACAATTGAGTGGTTTACTCTCTCTTGTGGAGGTAAACCAGATACCCACTTTCACCTTAGATTTAGGTCATATTTTGGCCCTCGCCAAAGCTCCCTAGATTTAGGATTTGAGGTTCCTATTTTCTGCAAGCTACAAGCATAAATCCTTACCTCTCAGGCATTTTCATAATCTTGTGTTGATGGATTATAAGCCCTAGCAATTTAACAAAATTTCAACTCAAATAAATAAATCTCATCAATTTCAAATTTATAAAGCCCAACCATAGGATAGATTGGAGTGCTCACTAGGCTTCTTAGTATCATGAGCACTACTCATCTCCTTTGGTTTGATAAAACTCTTTCCTTTTGATCCATCCCACTTGATTTTCTAAAACACATAGATTTGATAGTCTTATCTTTGAATTCTGTGGAGACAATAATCACCTACTTTAATTGAGAGTATTCTTAAGGGATTCAATTTTCTTAAGATGTAATTAACTTTGGGGGCTTGCCCTCATAGGGAACCTTAGAGAACTCGATCTAAATAAACCCTACTTTATTCATCCATGTAAAGTAGGAGAAAAATCTTTAGTATATTCAAATACCCATCATGTCTTAAGAGCCCTTATTAGGTGATTAGGTCTATTGTAGGGTTATGACTTTTATATTTAGAGATAGTATATTATTCCTCAATATCATACTCGATCACCTCAATAAGTACACCCTCAGATCTACGTGGTGTCCCTCCCATACACATGAATCAAAAATAAACACCACAGATTTTTCTGGCGACTCCACTGGGGATGGTTCCTCTCTCCATCTCTAGTAGGCAATTATTGTCTTCAAGCATCGATAGTGGACTTGTAGTTCATATGAGTCTAAGGTTTTAGGACCACCTCACCACTAGCTTATTTTATTGGCACTTAGCTTATTTCCTTCTTAAGCAAAGCTAGCCAACATCCTCTAGGTTTTAGGACCTCACTCCTTGTAGGTCTTGAAACCCCAGAGTCTCCAATAGGTAAAAAATAAAATTAAACAAATGAAATGAAAAAAAACTTAAAACCTCCTCACCACTAGCTTGGTGAGGCAAGGTTCATCCTATATTTAAGTAAATAAATTCTTTTAGCAAAATTATCACTTTCCAAAAGCAATTCTTCAAAATTCACATAACAAAAGATCTTGCACAATATTTCTTTCAAAAACTTTCACAAAACTCATAACCAAACCCCATCTAATAATCCCCATGATTGTTATATGGAGGTTCTTTTCAAAATCAAAATCAAAATTTTTTTTCAAAAGCATCTCTTTGAAAATAGTTATCTTTATTCAACATACCCAAATTTGTTGAACAAAGATCCTATTTTCAAATGAAATCATAGCATAAAATTGAAACTCCACTTGACATATTTCACATATGTTAGAGTTGGAGTTTCCCTATTTTTCAAAAAGCACACTTTTGAAAATGGCCATCTTCATTCAACATACCAAATTTGTTGATTAAGATTTCTATTTTCAAACAAATCATAACATAAATTGAAACTCCACTTAACATATTTCACATATGTTAGAGTTGGAGTTTCCCTCCTTTTCGAAAGCACACTTTTGAAAATGACCACATCCGTTCAACATACTCAAATTTGTTGAAAGAAGACTTTATTTTCAAATAAAATCATAGCATAAAATTAAAACCTGACTTAACATATCTCACATATGCTAGAGTTGAAGTTTTTCTCTTTTCAAAAGTAAGAAACCACACACATGAAATCAAGATACATTTTGAACCCCCATTTGAAATACCAAAATTTATCAAATGAGAGTTCCCCTTTCTTTTGAAAGATCAAAATAAGTCAAAATTTATTTAACATACTTGCATTTGTCAAATAGAATTCCTCTTTTCCAAAATCTTGAAAATCATGATCACATTTGATTCTCACTTAACATACCAAATTTGTTATGTGAGAATCTCACTTTCAAAATTTAAATCATATCACATTTGATTTCCACTTAAGATACCAAATTTGTTAAATGAGAATCTCATTTTCAAATCAAATGGCACTTGATTTCCACTTAACATATCAAATTTGTTAAGTGAGAATCTCATTTTCAAATCATATCACATTTGATTCCCACTTAACATACCAAATTTGTTAAGTGGGAATCTCATTTTCAAATCATATCATTTTTTATTCTCACTTAACATACCAAATTTATTAAGTGAGAATCCCATTTTCAAATCATAATCACATTGGATTTCCACTTAACATACCAAATTTGTTAAAAGGGAATCCCATTTTCAAATCATATCACATTTGATTCTCATTTAACATATCAAATTTGTTAAGTGAGAGTCTCATTTTCAAACACATGTCAAATGCATTTGGCCTCTACTTACATATCAAATTTGTTAAGCAAGAAGCCCCACTTTCAAATCAAAGCAACATATATCACACACATAACCAATCATCACAATCAAAGATGTTTTCATAAAATTTTTTAAACACACAATCAAAACCTCTTCTTAGCATACCTAAATTTCTTAAGTAAAGGTTTTCCAAATCAAAATTTTCAAACAAGATACATAATACAAATACCTTCAAATGTCTCTCCAAATATTTGAACCTCACCCAACCTACTTAAATTGATTGAGTATAGGTTCTAAATCAAAATCATATGGCAAAGTCTCCCCTCCAAATATCAAAAATCTCTCCAAAATTCATAGAAGCCCATTTAGCATACCTAAATTTGTTAAATGAGGGTTCTAATTCAAAAAAAATATATAGAAACTGAAAAAATAATCAAAATCAACAATTCAAGTCAACATCAAGGCAAAAGCTTCTTCTCTAATTCTACAAATATCTCCATTCAATTTGAACCCCATTCAACGTAATCAAAATTATTGAAATGTGGGTTCTGACTCAAGATCAAAAGATAAAATCAAGCAACAACTGTTGAAGCAATCAAATGAAAGGGACCCCACGCAACTCTTAATAGAAAAGAAGGTTGGGATATTGCCTTATCCCGAACCTCTAAAAGGTAGTTTCTAAAATCAAGAAACTCTCTTTACAGGTGCCTAAGATAGCTCAAACCTACAACATCAATGAAGGTTTGCAAGTTGTCAAAGACAACTTGAAGAAGGTGATAGCCTAGCTGGGTCCACCTTACTTCGAGATAGTTCGAACGACCACCGCCGAGTCCAAAGACTCCATCCACAGTTGCAGCTACTACTTCTTCTACCACTAGCTTCTCTTCTACCATCAAAAGCGTTGTATCTACAAACAAGGGCATTAAATTCCTTACCCCACTTACTTTATTAGATTTCTATCATGTACCTCCATCCAAAAAGAAATCAAAGAAGGAAGCTTTCACTTACATCTTGTACACCGATACTTTAGATTTTATTCCTCTTGAAAATTCTCCAAGTCTAGAAAATAATGATGATAGCTAGTCATTCCAATCCACTCTCTGATTAATTGGGCTTTCCCTTTTGAATCAATCGTTTACATCTTGAGATTGACTTGGAATCAATGACTCTGAGGATCCTATAGAAGAAGCAATAGGTATACCTGATGAGAAGGTAGAACTTTCTACAAGTTCATCATTCTAAGAAGTCACTGAAGTCAATCTACACAGTGGAAAAGGTCCACCTCCTAGGGTAGCACCTCTTGATAAGGGTAAATAAGTCATTAGTTCTAGTGAGTAGATATCCCCTCCACAGGATGCTTTACCCATGGATATGCTTGTGGAGGACCAAGTAAAAATTGATTACAATGTCTAGCACACCTTAGAAAGTTTATAGCTAAATTAAGCATATATGATGCCTTTATCTTATCTAAAGAGATGAGGGAATCTCAAGGCTCTTCTTGACCCGGAGATATGCTAAGCTAGCTAACCTCTCAAATGGAGGCAAACCAAAGGATATCTTAAGAGTTACATTCAATGATAAATACTTGCTTCTAAGAATGACCAAGCACAACCGCCCTCTTTACATTATAGTGGATGTTGGCAGATAGAGGATATCAAGAGTTCTGGTTGAACAAGGTGCATTGATCAACATTATGAGTTTAAGAGCCCTTGTCTACTTGAGGATTGACATCTTCAAACTCCAAAAAGAGAGGATGATGTTGAGAGGATTCAATGAACAATATGAGAGGGCCTTAGGCTCCATAGTGTTACCACTAGAGGTAGATGATTGGAAGACTGAAGCCAATTTTCATATCATAAACTTGGATACATCTTTCAATGCTTTACTTGAGAGACCATGGATATATGAGAACAACACAGTTCCATCCTCTCTACATCAATGCATTGTTGACCTCACTTTTGGAGTGAGCTCTCAACTTCCTTATCATAGATCTAGGACTCTTATAGACACTAAGAGTTCCTTAGTCTTAAGATGCTTCTAGTGATTAAGTGAATAAGTAACCTAACACTAGATAGTTAGAAGAGTTAGCCATAGAAATAGGTTATGCCTTAGGGATTTAGGAGGACTTGCCTACCCTATAGCTTAAACCTCATCCTTGCTTTCTTCTTTCAGACCAAACTTCAAATTCAAATCTAAATTCCAAAATTAAATTCAACCTCAAATGATTGAAACCCATGATTAAATTCAAACTCCAAATGCCTTCATAAGCCTTTTGATATTATCTTATGGACTTAGCCTTAACCAAATTCAAATCAACCCTAATCTAATTGGTTTTTTTAATTATCAAATTCAATTTCAAATCAAATCTCAATCCAATTACCAAATCAACTCCAAATGATTGAAACCCACAATTAAGTACAAATTCCAAAATCTCTTCCTAAGCCAAATGAACCACCTTCATATGCTTAGTCAAAACTCCTTCAAACCAACTAAAACTTAGTTTATAAATCAATCATTCCTTCATTTATATTCACAAATACAAATGAAATCCAGGTTCAAACCCTTCAAACCAAACCAAAATAAATCTTACCAATTCAAAATCCAAGTTTGCCTTTTTGACTTGCATCCCTAGATTTGGTCAAATTTACTTCCAAATCACTCCAAACTCAAGTGGTTTTCTCATGAACTATTTATATCTTCATTTATATTCAGAAATATAAATGAAATATAAATCCAAATGGCCAAAACTAAACCCAAATCAAATAAAATTCCCAATTTTAGCATCTTTAGCTAAATTCTTGAACTTGGCTAAATGATTCCCAAATCAATTCAAAACTCATGGATTTCTTCATGATTCAATCATTCCTGTAATCATTGACCCAAATATAAACATAAATCACCATTATCAAATCAAACCCAAGTCAAGTCCATGTTGACACTTTTGGCTTGGAATTGTCATATGAACTAAAACCCATTTGGCTCCAAACCACTTGCAATTAGATTGCTATTTCAATCCTAGGCTCATGTGTGAGTTCAACTAAACTTGAATCAGGCCATGACCAAGCCAACCAACCATTTAAGCTCACTTGACCCAAGGTGACCAAAATGACCTTTTTAGCCAAGTTCTAATCTAACCCAAATTGGATTAAACCAACCTCATCAAACCTTCAATCATGATCAACAATCATCATAGGGTGATCCATTGCATTGAATTGGGTCAAACTAAGTCAAACCTAGCATTTGACCAAATCAACATTTAGCCCAAATGAATCCTTAACTAGCAAAAATTTACCATATGCTAAATTGATTAAAACCATTGAATCAAACTCATTCATAATCAATGATTGAACATGACCAAACCATCAATTGAGCCAAACCAAGTCTAATCCATTTGACCTAAGTTGACCCAAATTGGACTAAAAGGCTGAAATAGGTCAAATCTTGATTTGATCCAAATTGATTGCAACCAATGGCTCAAGATCATTCCAAATCACATGTTGAACTTGACCAAAGCCATAATTGAGCCCAAGTTGACCAATTGGTCAACTTGACCCAACATAGCTCAAATTAACCTAGAGGGTCAAATTGGCCAAAATTCAAATTAAATCCAAATTAAACCAAACCAAAGCCTACAATCATTTTCAATTGACCAATTGAACTGGACTCAAAACTTAACCTAACCCAATTTGGTCAAATTGGTCAAATTGGTCAACTTGACCAATTTGACCCTTTTGAACCTAAATGAGTCAAATCCAAACCTAGGCCAAACCAACTCAAACCAATTGAACCAAAACATCCCAAATCATCATATGAACCTAACCCAAGCCTTGGTTTGACCTAATTTGACCAATTGGTCAACCCAACCCAACCTAGCCCAGATTGAACCCATTTGACCAATCTAAGCCTTTGTAAATCAATTTATGCAACCTTATAGGCTAATCTAACTCGACTTAAACTCACCATAGGTCACCCAAGACCTCCCCAAAAGCTAAGTGGGCCCCACCCAAGGGTATTAGCCACCAAACCATGGGATTTAAGCTTCAAAACCAATGGATCCAAGCCAAGTCAACTCTCTCATCCCCATGGCAGCCCTTAGCACTCAATAGAACCTTCTCCTGACCCACCTAGCCCACCTAACCCACTTTAAGTTGGCCATGGACCTTTGGAAGGTGAGTTGACTCATCTCAAACCCAAATTGAGCACCCAAGGATCTAAGCCTTTGTAACCCTTGCATAATGGATCCATGATAGCCTCCTATCACTCCTCCCATCCTTAGCGTGCAACCTGAACTTGATGGAGACAAGTTCAGCAGTCGGATGGCGATAAACTAGAAAAAATCATGTGCATGCTATCATCTATCAATCATAAGCAATTGAGGGGTATACCCCCTCAATTCAGACAAAAAATGAAGCAATTGCATCAAGAGACTTCCTAAGCCAATTTTGAAACCTATCAGTGATTCCAAGCATCCTCAAGCCCTCCTTGTTCACCATTGCCCATTCCTGAGCAAAGCTAAAGCAAGACATCACTCGTTCATCGATACTCCTCCTTCACTCAATTAAACTCAAATTCCTCTTACCCACACGATTCTCGTACTCTATCGAAGCCAATCGAACCTTCTCCAAGCCTTCCCTAGCATCAGAGATAGGAGTTCGATCGGAGCCGAGGCCTTCACGTGCATGGATTGATCAACTGGGCACTCTACCCCAAATTGAGCTCAAAGCTTCTCAACAGGACCTCACCTCAACTAGGCGAAGCTACCTTTCAATGACCGACTGTCGGACATTAGTTCCGGTGAGGTAATTTTACAAACCGAGCTATGTATGCAAAATTGGGTTGGTCTTTTATGAAGTAAATTCAAATTCCATGTTAATTTGATCATTCGATGTGTGTGCCTCTCTTCCCCGTAGGTGTGGGATGAATTTGGAGGCAATCCAAGCTCGGCTGAGCTCGGATCGAACCGAGAAAGATGGATGGCATCTATTTTTTGCCACTCGTGAATGAGATAGATCATCAACCATCCATTTTGCATGATCAAAATGAATGGCTCTGATTAGATCTTGCATTAGATCCCTTGATTCCATTCTAAATTGATTTGATCATGGTCATCCATCTTAGATCGCCCACGATAGTCCGCCGTCGAAGTTAGTGCACGGATGTGATAACTTAAATAAATAATCACAGTAATTACGTTAGCATGTGTTTGCCGCCACATGGCCCGATTAGCAATACGTATTTTAATTAATTTTTTCGAAACTTAAATTCATAACTAATTGTAAAAAATCCAAAAAATACAAACTTTAGCTCATTTCAAAGGCATTTTAGAGTAGAATCTAAGAAATTTATTGTAAAATAATTTTAAAAAGTGATTTTGGCTTAATTAAAGTTTAATTAAAAATTTAATTAGCTTAATTATCCCTTAATTAAGCATCCAATTAATCTCAAATTTTGTGGATGTCTGGGATGACCTCGCCTCTCCTATTTTTTAGATTTTATTGGTTGCTTAATTAGAAATCAATTGATTTAGCTTTAATCACTCTCTTAATTTAATTAGTGATAATTAGTGAATGAATAGTGATTTAATTAATTATTTAAGCCTAATTACCTCTATTGAACAATAAGGGAGCTTAGGGAATGTAGTTCGGATACCTTTCCTAATTTAGTTCCTAATTTTTCTTTAGTTTTTGGAATTTAATTAGTTAATGATTAATGAGCTAATTAATTGCTTAATTAATTAATTAATCTCTAAGATAAAAATTAAAGCCTAATTGAGTGTTTGAATTGACTTAGAGATTAAGGATTGAGGCCTTGTCCTTGATCCCTCTCTTTAAATTAATTTCATCATTCTAATCAAAATGTAATCAAATAATTCAATCAATTAATTAATAAGCTTGGTTTAACTCAATCTAAAATCCCCTTTTCGCCTAAGCAATCTTTATTTGATCTTGGGTAGCTCTTTGGGTGTTCAATAACTCAAGGTGCGAGAAAATGAAAATTATAGGTATCTCACATGTGTGAGAAAACCATAAAAGAAGTTAAGGGAGATCCCTTAAGCTTAATTAACTATTAATCATAAGCCAATTGCATTAGGCCCCTTTCATTTCTTAAGAACATTGCAAATTTACTTTTCATGTGGTTGCATATCATATTGGTTTGTCATTAATTAGTTAATTAACCTAAGGTGATATAAGTAAGGGTTAATTAATTCACTTAATGCATACCTTAACCTAATTAAAACATAAAATCAACCTAAATATTCTTCATTAAACCAAATTAATTCACACATGGGGAATTGGATTAGGATTAGCAAACCTCTTTAATATTTCCTAAATCAAATCAAACTCAAAGTTAAAAATGTCTTCAAAGAATTTTAGTTTATTTTAAATGGCCTTAATTAATATGGTTGTCCTTAGGAATTAATTGGGATGAATGAGATCATGTGCCTATATATATTCCTTTATTTCTTTCCAATCATGTTAAACATTACTTGCCATGTGAAATCATACATTCATTTCTTTTAAAATTAAGTAAATGAAATGGTTTCTTATATGTCAAATTGCATGTGTTGACTTAAATTTAAAATATGTGTGGATCTTATTACTATTAAATCAAAAGCTATTTTCAAAAGCCCATAAATTAATTATAATATATGAAGTGATGTTAATTACAAGTATCTATGAGTTTACATGTGTTGATAATATAAGGTATGTAATATAAAGTTCTCTTTCCTTACCTTACATGGATTTACATGGGATTTACAAATGTATAGTTCATTTGAAAAGAACATAACACTTGTCTAGATCTATTCCTATATATCCCCATGTTACAACTTAGGAAGAATTTCATATCACATATGTAAATCATATAATCAAATCAAATGTCACTTCTTGCATAGCTTCTCTTTCTTTTGGTTCTTTTTATACATTCACATGTATCTAAGAAAAGTGGTATATTAGTCTAGACACCTCGGGGCTGTGAGGCTTTAAGTAGCCCTAAGTAGGTCTTATTATACGCTTTTGATGTGTATGGCACCATACTCACTTAAAACTCTTACATATGAATGTATGATATAACCAATGAATAAGAAACATGAATCAAGTAAATAAAAAAAATACAATTTTTGCATGGGTTTTCCTCTCCTTGTAGTTATTTATACATCTATGTATCTAAGAAAAGTAGTATATTAGTCTGGACATCTCGAGGCTGCAAGGCTTTAAGTAGCCCTAATGCCCTTGGTGTAAAAAAATGGCACGTACTCACTTAAAACTTTTATACATGTGAATGTGTACTTAGCTAATGAATGAAAAATTCCTCTTTTCTATTAAAAAGACATGCATTCATAATTTAATCAAATGAAATATTTAAATTCCAAACATACTTCTTTGCATTCATCATTTAAGTGTGCTAAAACATACATTATATGTAAAGGTATGCTTAGGATTTAATCATATGCATGATGTACATGATGGAAAAAATGAATGAATACATGTTGTATGATAGTAATTCATTCTAATTAATCTTGAGATGCCTTTCTTATTGAATAAGGTCATTTAGAGTGAATCTAAACTTAGGGTTAATCAAGACATGTAATAAGCCATTCACTAAAGGGAATTGATCAACTTGCTTTAGAAGTGACTAAAGGTAGGGATGAAGGAAAGGTCCTCTCTCTTTCTTCTCTTTATAACACTTAGTTATTTTGTGTAGGTCAAATGAAACAAAAGAAAATATTAAGTAAAATCTTCAAATCAGTTAAATCACTTAAAGAGAAATTAACCTTTTATAAATTAAAACTTTCACACTTAACAAAACTACTCTAAAACTAGTTAGGACATACCATATAAGCATTGATGCACACATTTTAGACTAAGTCACCACTTCTAGCTTATATGTTAGGGTGTATGGTTTGATGTATGCATGTTTTGTGATGTATTATTGTAGACTATATGTTAGGGTGTATGTGCATAGCTTGGATGTTAGGCCGTTATTAGCCTAATCATATTTTTTTTTGTAGGGGGTCATGTTTAAGGGGCCACTATAATAAAAATATAAATACTTTTGCTGTGCAGGCTGCTTATACCCAAGTTAGGATAGGTGGGCTTGATTACCCATGTGTGGGGTGCTAAGTCCAAATTATTCATATAACTGCTTAGGTTGTATAGTGTGTTTAACTAACATCTATTTTGTAGGTGTAACTAGCTTTACTTTCCTTCTTTTAATGTAATTTATTATTAGGATTAGGATAAGTGTTATGGGGGATTAGGATGAGCATTGATTATAAGAGTCTTATGTACCATGTGATGCCTTTGGAGCAAGCACATCCAAATCAAGCCAAAAGGAAGAAAAGAGTAAATCAAAATGAAGAAATGAAAGGTGAAGATGAAGAATGGAAGATGAAGAATGAAGACCTCCATAACACTCATCATTTATAATTATAATTATTTTTTCATTATGCCGGGATGTATAATGGTTGAGCTCGGCTACCCCATTTTTTTCAGTTATATCTGACACAGCGACCTCTAATTCTTTTGTGATAGCTTTATAAAATTATTTGATATTTTGTTTAGCTTGTGCATTAGAAAATAGCATGTCTTTTCATAGTTTCTTTATGATTGATGATTGTTGTGTGGCTTAGATGCGATTAGGCTCCTAGGATAAAATTTAATTTTTCTACCAACAACTTATAATTAAATCTCTAAAATAACTCAGGACCTCATGTAAAAGCCTAGGCATTAAATCAAGATAATAAAATATTTAGTAACCTCTTAGCTAGATGATTGTATGTTTAATATCATGCATAACCATCATGTTTCACTCTTATTAAGAGAGGGCTTCCATCTTTGCCAGATAGAAATGGGCTTAACCTTTAAGAGCCTTGTGGTGTTTATTTTTGGTGAATATGTTATGTTCGTGAGTGTTTATATAAGGGACACCACGTAGATCCGTAGATGTACTTATTAGGGTGATCGAGTTTGACATTAAGGAATAGTGTACTATCTTGAGAGATAGAAGTCACTATCCTATAATGGACCTAATCACTTAATGAGGACTCCTAAGGCATGATGGGTCTTTGAATGTACCAGAGATCTTTCCCCTACTTTACATAGAAAAGTAAAGTAGGGTTTATTTTAAGCCAGGTTTTAAGTTCTCTATGGAGGCAAGCCCCATAGTTAATCACATCCTAAGGAATGAGGTTCCTTAGGAATACTCGATTAAGGTAAATGATCACTGTGTCCAAAGATTTCAAAGATAGAACTATCAATCAATTGGTTATTTTTTGAAAAATAAGTGGGATTGATCAAAAGGAGAAAGTTATTATCAAAACCAAAAGCAGATGAGTAGGGTATGCTCATGATATTAAACCTAGTGAGCATCCCAAACTATCCTATGGTTGGACTTTATATTTTTGAAATTGAAGAGAATTATATGTTTGAGTTAAATTTTTTATTAGAAATCTAGGACTTATAATTCCATAATACAAGATTGTAGAAATGCATAAGAGCTCATGATTTATGCTTGTAGCCTGCAAAGGAAAACAACAACCTCAGATCATAAATCTAGGGAGCTTTAGTGGGGGCCAAAGCATGACCTAAATCTAAAGCGAAAATGGGTATATGGTTTACCTCCACAAGAGAGTGTAAATCACCTAACTGTTGGACTTACAACTGCCTAGAGTAGCTACCAACTAACTCCTCCTACAATTTTAAATACATGTAGGTAAGTCTTATACTTTGCAAGATGGCTAAGCTGTTGTTTATTTAAAAAGGAGACTAAGCCCTTAAACTCACTCCTTAAGAGACTAGAGCATGAGTGGTATGAATCCATGACTTAATCTAATGCAAATTTTGTCAAGTTTTAATTTGGTTTTTGGACATTTTTATTTGACATGGGCTATGAGATTTTATATGCCTAATGTATGAGAAATTATTTATGGGCCAAAATAAGAAAGAAGGAGGTGTGTTTTCACCATGGCTCTTAAAGGTCAAGCCATTTTTTCTGGTAAAGGTGGAAGCCCTCCACTGGCAAGAGTGAGACAATATGATTTATGCATGATATGAGACATATCCAGCTAAGGGGTTTCTAAATATTTTATTATCTTAATTTATGTCTTAGGATTTAGGTGAGGTTATGAATTATTTAGTTTAATTTTGAATTGATTAATTGGATAAAAATTTTTTTTTCCTAAGAGCCTAATCGCATCCAAGCCATTCAAGAATCATCAAACAATTAAGAAACTAGGAAAAATTATGCCATCCTAATTGTACAATCATAAACATCAATCAATTTCTAAAATTAATGCAAAATAATAAGAGGCTGATGTGGTGGTACTACTAAAAAAAAATGTGGGTAGTAGCTCTACCCTTATACAACCCGGTATAATGAAAGAATAAATTACAATTATGAAATGACAAGTGTTATGGGGGTCTTCATTCTTCATCCTCCATTCTTCACTCTTTGTCCTTCATTCCTTCATCTTGGTTTGCTCCATTTCTTTCTTTCTTTTGGTTTGACTTGGGATGTAGTTTTCTCCAAGTCCTCACATGGTATATAAGACATGATCTTTTAACGAATGTGCACCTTAATCCCCATAACACTTATCCTAATCATAATGCCAAAATTACATTAAAAGGAAGGAAAGTAAATCTAACTACACCTGCAAAACAAATGTTAGATAAACACACCATACAACCCAAGCAGTTATAGAATAATTTGGACTTAGTACCCACATGGGTAACCAAGCCTATCCTAATTTGGGTTATACTTAGGGTATAAGCAACATAGTAAAAGTATTTATATTCTTATTATAGTGCCCCTAAAGCACAACTCCCCTAGAAAGTAATTAGGCTAATATCACTAACATTCATACATACATACACCTTAACATCTAATCTAAAACATTACACCACAAAACAAAAATCATGCATCAAACCATGCACCGCCCTAACATAGAGTTAGAAGTGGTGACTTAGTCTAATGTGTGTGCCATTTAAGGTTTGTGTGGCATGTCTTAGCTAGGCTTTAAGGTTGAGAATTTTCAAATGTGAAAGATTTAATTTAGATGGTGGTTTCATTTTTAGTGATTTAATTGACTTATTAATTTTAGTTGGTGATTTGATTTGGTTTGAATGAAACTACACTTAGTGACTCAATGTTATGAAGAGAAGAACAAAGAAGAGAGCTCTCTTTCATCCCTACCTTAAAGCATTTATAAGGTAGATTCATTAATTAAATTCTCTTTAATGAATGATTTATTATGTGTTTTAATTAACCCTAAATTTAGATTTGCTCTACATAGTCCTATTCAATAAGAAAGACAACTTAGAATTAGTTAGGGTAGATTACTATGACATAACACACACCCATTCATTTCTTTCCACCATGTATACCATGCATATGAAAAATCCTAAGCATACCTATACATGCAATGCAAATCTTAGCACATTTTGATGATGAATGCAAAGAGATGTGATTTGAGAATTTGGATATTCCATTTTGTTAATTAGATCATTAATGCATGTCTTTGTTATTTAGAAAAGAGAGATTTTTCATTCATTAGCTAAATGCATATCCGCATGTATAAAAGTTATAAGCGTGTACGGTGCCATTATTTTCTACACCAGGGGCGTAAGGTACAAGACCTACTTAGGGCTATTTAAAGCCTTGCACGATATCCAGACTGATATGCCACTTTTCTTAGATACATTTAGATGTACAAAAAGAACCAAATGGATAAAGAATCATGCAAGAGATTATATTTGATTTGGTTGTATGATTTACATGTGTAATATGAAGATCCTTCCTAAGTCTTAATATAGAGATGCATAAGAATAAATTTAAGCAAGTGTTGTGTTCTTTTCAAATGAACTATACACTTATAAATCACATGTGAATCCATGTTAAGAGAAGGGAAGAGAACTTCCTAATACATATCTTATGTTATAATCATATGCAAGCTTATAAATATTTACAGCTAGCATCACTTCATTCATAATCTTTGATTTATAGGTTTTAAAAGATAATTTTTAGTTTAATAGTGATAATAGCCACTCATATTCTTAATTTTAGCCAACACATGTAATTTGACATAAAAGGAAACATTTTATTTAATTACTTTTTAAAATAAATGAATGCATGATTTTATATGGCAAATAATATTTAGCATGATTGGAAAGAAATAAAAGAATGTTAGCACATGACTTCATTCACCCTAATTAATTCCTAAGGACAATCATATATCATAAGATCATTTAAAATGAATCAAAATTCCTTAAGGAGATTTTTTATCTTTGAATTTGATTTGACTTAAGAAATATGAGAAGGGTTTGCTAGTCTAACCCATTCCCCCATGTGTGAATTAGTTTGGTTTAATTTAGAACAATTAGGTTGATTTTATGTTTTGATTAGGTAAGGTATAAATTAAATCCATTAATTACCCCTTACCTATACCACTTTAACATACTTATCCAAGTAATTATAAGTCAACATATGACAAGCAACCGCATGAAAATTAAATTAGCAATGCACCTAAGAAATAAAGAGGGCCTAATGCAATTGGATCACAATTATTGATTAATTAAGCTAAAGGGTTTGATTAAGTAATTTAATGACCCTCCTACACATGTAGTTTGATTATAATTTTCTTTGAATCCTTTTAGGTTAAT
Source organism: Cymbidium sinense (assembly GCA_021442155.1). Lineage (NCBI taxonomy): Eukaryota > Viridiplantae > Streptophyta > Magnoliopsida > Asparagales > Orchidaceae > Cymbidium > Cymbidium sinense. Next base: position 21,596,990 of record CM038226.1, read on the forward strand.
GAACATCTAAGAATCTACCCAAGAATTAAATGATTGAGTTCTGGAATGATTTAGTTTTGAGTTTGATTAATTAAATTATTTGATGAAGTGATTAAGCCATTAATTAGTTTCAAATTGATTAAGCGTCATCCAAATGAAATAAACTTGGGGGAAAAAGATTGGAAAAGAGGTCTCAATCCCTATCTATTCATGTCATAATGATTATCCAACTTAATTAATGAATTCATTACTATTTAACATGCTAATTAATAATTTAATTAAGAAGATTAAGAATCATTCTCCTAATTGATCAAGTAATAAATTCCAAGAAAATCATCAGGAGATAGGGTCATCCCTAATCAATCTAGAAAGTTTGGAATTAATTAGAGTAATTAGAGAATAGCTTTAAATATTTTTAATAAAACAAATTGATTGAAAATCACTATTTAAAATTAATTAGTTTTAATTTTTTATTATTCTCCTCTGAATTACCTTTAAAATAAGTATTTAGTTGTATTTTTTGGATTTTCTATAATTAGTTATGAATTTAGGAAGTTTCACTATTAAAACTGAATTAATTAAGCCTAATTAAACTCCTAATCCCATTGGGCCACATGGCGGTTGACGTGGCGCGCACATGCTTTCCATGTGGCGTGATGGGATTAGTTATTTAAGTTGTCACATCCGTCGACTGAGTCAGCTGGCGGCGGACACGTCTTCTCTGCGGGCCGTCCGATCTAAGATCGGATGGTCGAGATTAATCACGCGATTAAGGAGGAAATTAAAGGATCTAAATAGTTTGATCAAGGCCGATTGATCATAGAGCGATGATTTGTGATCCATCTCCTCCCAGCGAGATGGATGTTTATTTCATAGCATCCAGCTCACGAGCTTGGAGCTCAAATTCATCCACACCTTGGAAGCACATGAAACACATTTAATGGTGGAGATCGCGACTTGATCATTTTATTTTACAATGGACTAATTTTACCTAGGTTGATTTCAATGGCATACCTCGTCGGAGGCTATCACCGATGCTTACAATGATGGAGGTAGCTTCGTCCAGTAGAGGCGAAGCCCTGTTGAAGAAATTTGGTCTTGATATAAAGTGGTTTGCTCGGTCAACCAAGCTCCTCTTCAATGAAGATCAATCTTGATCGAACTCGTAACTCCGGTCATGGGGAATCTTAGGATTTGGTTTGTTTCAACTCGTCTTGGTCCAAGGATGGTGTGTGTAAGATTAATTTGACTTTGGTTAAGAATTGAGTGAGTTGAGCTCAAAAATAACCTCCCCTATTTCAGCTTTGAGTAAAATCAAGAATAGGGAACAAGGGTGCTCGAAAATGGTTGAGGAAAGCTCTAAGATGCTTGACTTCGACTCCTAGAGCTCTGAGGAATGAATGCCTTATGGTTTGAGTGAGAATGAGGGGGGGGGGGGTATATCTCCTCCTCCTTGGATGACTAATTTGCCATTTTAGCTCAATGGCTTGGATTGGTTGATCGATTTGGGTTGGGAAACATCCCACATGGGTCATTTTGGGTGGAGGAGTGAGGGAGAGTGGTTGCCCATGTGATTGGTGGGTGAATTTAGTGAGCCTTCAAGGGTGATTGGGGAGGTTAATTTGGCCTTGCCTTGGGTCATGGCTGATCTAAGCTCATTGGGTCATGTTCACCACTCTCCTTGGTGCCCATGTGGACCAATAGATAGGTGCTAAGTGGCCTAGGAAAAGAAATGGCTAAATTCTAAATGAATTTGGTCATGGGATACCCTTTGACCTAAGGGCAAAGTGGTCATTTGACTATGAGTTGATTTGGGCAGATTTAAAATGATTTAAAAATAGGTTGGGCCAAATTTTAGGTGATTTGGAGTTTATTTGATTTGAATTGGTTCAATTTGACCAATTTAGGTCAAGTTGGGTCAAATTAGGTTAGGTTGACCAATTGGTCAAATTAGGTCAAACCATAGGTTAGGTCAATTTCAAATGATCATTTGGAGCTTATGGGTATCATTGGTTTGGTTTGATTTGGTTTAGATTTGGTTTTGGTTCATTTAGGTTCATTTGGGTCAAATGGGTCAAGTTGACCAATTTGACCTATTTGACCCAATTGGATGGTTTAGGCTTGGTTGATCATTTGAAATGTATTGCAAGCTTTAATTTCAATCAATTTTGATTTAGCTTGATTTCAAGTTGATTTAACCTTTTAGGTCAAGTTGGGTTCATAGTCAATTGGGCTAACTTGGGTATAATTGGTCAATTACAGTTTTGGTCAAGTTTAACAGTCAATTTGGAATGAATTTGATCCATTGGTTGTAATCAATTTTGCTTAGATCAAGATTTGACCCATTTTGGTTTTTTAGGTCAATTTGGGTCAACTTGGGCTAGGAGGGCCAATTGTGTTAGGTCTAGCTCAAGTGAGGGATTGGTCATGTTTGATAATTGATTATGGATTGGTTTAGATCAATGGTTTCAATCAATTTAGCTCAAGTGTTGACTTGATCAAAGGCTAGGTTTGACTTGGCTTGATCTAATTTGAGTGATTGATCATTCTAGGATGATTGTTGATCATAAGGTGAGGCTTGGATGGTATTAGCTCAATCCAATTTGGGTTGGATTAGAACTTAGCTCAAAAAGATCTTTTAGGTCAATTTAGGTCAAGTGCGCCTAAATTTGTCAATTGACTTGATCAAGGCTTAATTCAAATTTGGTTGAACTCACATATGGACTTATGATGAAAATATAAATCCACTTGCAAGTGGTTTGGAATCAAAAGGATTTTAGTTCATTTGACAATTTCAAGTCAAAATAATGAACATGGGTTTGACTTGGGTTAGTTTGATTTTGGCTTGGTGATTGTAGTTTATATTTATATTTGGGCATATTATTGAAGGAGTGATTGTTTGATGAGAAAATCCAAGGGTTTGGATTGATTTGAGAATGATTATCCAAAAAAAAGCTTAAAGGATATAAATTGGGTTGGATTTGAGTTTTGAATTTTATTGATTTGATTTTTGTCCATTGAATTTATATTTCATTTATATTTATGGATATAAATGATCCATGAGAGAAGCATGTGAATTTTGAGTGATTTGAATGTGAATTTGGCTAGGTAGATCAAAAAGTTTGGAAAAGGGATTTTTGATTTGGTTTGATTTATATTCATTTGATTTGAATGATTTGGATGCAAATTTCATTTATAAATATGAATATAAGTGATGGAATAAGTGAGTTATAAGGAAATCAATTGGCTTTGGGTTGATTTGAAGGGTTTGGCTAAGCTTATGGATGTGATTCATAAGGCTTAGGAAGGTTTTGGAATTGGAATTGATTTTGGATTTGAATCATTTGGAATTGGAATTGGATTTGTAATTAATCTTAGATTTGAATCATTTGGAATTGGAGTTAGATTTGGAATTGATTTTGGATTTGAATCATTTGGAATTGGAATTGATTAATTAATCTTTTGGATAGATTTGGAATTGATTTTGGATTTGAGAAACAATTAATTTAGGATGATTTGAGATTTGAAAATCAATTGAGTTGAAATTGATTTGATAGGTTTGAAGGAGTGTACATGGGCTGGATTTGAGCTATAGGATAAGTGGTTGCCTTAAATCCCTAATACATAGCCTAACCCTATGATAAGCCCTTCAAAGTCCCTAGGGTTAGGTTAAGTGTTCACCTAATCACTAGAAGTGTATTAAGACTAAGGAACTCTTAGTGCCTGCAAGAGTCTTAGATCTATGATGGGGAAGTTGAGAGCTTACTCCAAAAGTGAGGTTAACAAAGGGCACCCAATAGGTGGTGTGACTGATAAGGCATATCGCATGTATTGGTGTTGACCGAGATGATCAACAACATTTGAATGGTCGCATGCACTAACAGAAATGATCTACTCCTAAACCCGAGGTGTAGAAGGAATCAAGATCTTAGTGCAATGTAACTTTATTTATGTCAAAGACATAAGAAAGCGAAGGAGGAATCCACTAGGGATTGATTATGTGAGCCTTCCACAAGGGGAGAAGGTTCAAGTTATCTACTGGGGATAAGAGGTTGTAAATTCAGCTATGGATTAGAATTTGGAATCCACTGGAGATAAAAGTGTGCACCTTCCACTAGGAGAGCAGGTTCGGGTTGGATTGAATTGACTCCATTGGGAGGTTGGAATGATTTGCATCTCATTGGGGAGAAGTTGATTGATTTGATTGTTTAATTTGACACCCACTGGGGAGGTAGGTTGGCTTTATTTCAGATTTTAAAATTTTGAATTTTGAGATGGACCCTATTAGTTTGTGATGGACCACACTGAGTAGGGGCATGTTAGCCTTGGCCTACTTCAAATTTATAAATCCAAAGGGTAGTCTACCGGCCACATAGTAAGACTATCCAACCAAAGGGGTTGCCTCTCAGTGTGTCGTGACTATACTAGGAAGAAAGCGTAACAGTCCAAAGTAGGGATTAGTCGCTGGGGTGATCTGTTGATAAAATAATAAATTGAACCCGACCTTCGGCTGACTACTGAGTGAATGCTACTGGGGAACTTAAATCAGCTCAAAGATAGTCAAAATTAATTTCATTTTAAATATATTTGATGGATCCCGTCGATTTGTGATGGACCACATTGACTAAGCCATCGTCGTGTCTACTTGATTCTAAAGGGGTAGTTTCGGTCAAGGGGAGAACTATTCAGACAAAGGGGTGCTTTTCAGTTTGCAAAGGTCAATTCAGGAAAGAAAGCATAGGGACTCACATCTTCCTAACAAAAGACCACAGGGACGACACATTAATAATGTAACATGTCAATCTGACCTTGGCTCATCAGTTTGTGACAGTCATGCTAGAAAGAATGCATAGTAAACTTACATCTTCCAAAGTGAAATGACTGCTGGGGCAACCTATTTGTGGCAAAATAGATTGAACCCGACCTATGGGTGACCACTGAGAGAATGTCGATCTGGGGACTTATCTCAACCCAAGTGTAGTGAGGCAATTTCTATAGGGAGTTTTGCTGACACTGCCCTAAAGATAAGATGCCTGCTTGGGAAAGGGGCCACTGGGGCCTTGAATTCCTAATCCATAAGCGAATAAATTTTTTTCTTATTTATTTATCATGGACCTTATTGGTTTGTGAGTGATCATATTGAGAAAGAGCTTATATCAGCCTAGACCTATCTCAGATTTACTGGTCCAAGGGAGAATTTCTGCATTCGTTGAACAGATTCTCCAACCAAAGGGGTGGCTACTAGGAAAAAGGGACTGTCCAATCCAAGAGTAGGCTGGGTAGTGTCTAAATCGGGTCGCAAAGCACGTGATCCAAATAGAGTGCCCACAGGAGAGGTATCGCTAGGGGCTTTATCCTGATCTCTGAAGAAGATAATATATATAGGTATTTGGTGGCCAACTCAAAGAGAAAGCGTGAGAACTCATATCTGCCAAGAGTGGTGTATCCATTGGGTGAATTTCTTTCAACATAGCGAACACCAACCAACTTGAGGTGCCCATCGATTTGCGATAATCAACCTAGGAAGAAAGCATCGGGGACTCACATTCTCCTCCCGTAAAAGCGATTGTGGATAGTCGTGACAATTACTATCGACTTGGGTGATGTTGACCTCATTTTTAGGATGAGCTCTCAACCCCTCCATCTGAGGCATAAGACTTCTCTTAGACACTAAGAATCTCCTTAGTTTAAGACACATCTAGTGATTAGGTGAACACTCAACCTAACCTTAAAGACTTAGAAGAGTTATCCATAGGAATAAATCATGCCATAGGGGTGTTAGGAAAACTTCCCTACCCCATATATTGAACCAAATCCTCACTTCCTCCTTCAAATCAAACTCCAAATCAAATCAACTTTAAACTCAAATCAATTCCAACTTGATGGATTTTATCAAATCATGAATCAATTCCAAATGATTGAAACCCATGATTGAATTCCAAATTCCAAAAATCTCTCCTAAGTTACTTTGATTCTATCTTATGGACTTAGCCTAAATCAAATCCAAATCAACTTAAATTCAAGAATTTTTCTCATAACTCATTTATATTCTCATTTATATTCACAAATATAAATGAAATATAAATTCAAAACATCTAAAAATCAATTCAAAAATCAAATCCAAATTCAACCAAAATTTAACCTAAGCCTTTCAAGTCAAATTCTTGAACTTAGCCAAATCAAACTCAAATCAAGTCAAACCCTTGATTTTTTTTTCATGTTCAATCAATCCTTCAGTCATGAATCCAAATATTAACATAAACTTCAATCATCAAACAAAACTAAATTCAAAAATCAAACCCAAGTCAAACTCATGTTCACCATTTTTTTGAAATTGTCAAATGAATCGAAACCCATTTTACTCCAAATCACTTACAAATGGATTTATATTTCAATCATAAGTCCATATGTGAGTTCAATCAAACTTTATTCAAGCCTTGATCAAGTCTATTGACCCACTTAGGCATCAAGTGACCTAAAGTACCCCTTTGAGCCAAATTCTAATCATCCAAATTGGATTGAACTAACTAAGCCTCACATTTATGAGCAGCAATCATCATAAGATGATCAATCACTCAAATTAGGTCAAACCAAGTCAAATTTAAGTGTTGCCCAAGTCAACACTTGGCTAAAATGAAACCTAAACTAGCCAAAATCCACCATAAGGCAAATTGATTGAAACCATTGATCAAAACTCATTCATGATCAATGTTTGAACTTGACCAAGTCATCATTTGAGCCTAACCTAGCCCAATTGACCAGGAACCCAACTTGATCTAAAGGTCAAATTGAGCCAAAATAAAACTAAATCAAAATTTGATTGGAAACAAAGATACCAAATAATTTCAAATGACCAATGAAAACTAAACCAACCCTAAATAGGTCAAATGGGTCAAATTAATCAACTTAACCCATTTGACCTAAATGAAATCAAATGAACAAAATCCAAATATAAATCAAATTGAACCAAACCAATGATGCTAAAGCATTTTAAATGGTCATATGAACTTGACCCAACCCATGGTTTGACCCAATTTGATCAATTGTTCAACTTGACCCAAGTTGATCCATTTTGACCTAAATGGGGCAACATGAGCCAATCATATCAAATCAATTTCAAATTCATTGAAACTTGGCGAACCCATTTTTCAATCATACCAAACATATTCAACTAAAATCCAAGCCAAATGACCATTTTACCCCTAGATCAAAGGGTAATTATTGGTCAAATTCACTCAGAATTTGGTCAAATCCTCTTCTTGGCCACTTGGCACCCTCTTAGTGGACCCCATGGATACTAATAAGAGTGGCGTCCAATGGGTTTGGGTTAGCCAAACCCAACCAAGGCCAAAACTGACCACTCCCTTCATTTCAAGCACATGGTAATCAATCCTCAACCCAAAATCAGCACATGGCACTTCTCCACTACCCCTATGCCAAAAATGAACCATGTGAAACCCTTAACAGCCAAAATAGCCCATCGAAGGAGGTGAATTTGATCAAAAAGGCAAAGCCATGCTTGGCCATCCGATCCTTCAAGTTGGAGATATACTCGCCCTCATTTCACTTGAATTGCATAGACTCATACCAGTGGTAAGGAGAGACCTAAGGCAAGCTCCCAAGCTCCCTGCAATCCCAGCCATTGGCATTCTCCATTTTGGATTCCTTCAAACCAAAATAGGGGAGGCTAAGAGAAATTCTAATACCCAATTATAATCTAATTCCTCCTTCAAGCATCCTCAAAGGGCCTAATCGAACTCATCCAAAGCTTCTTCCAAGCTTCAAAGGCAAGGAAGGTGGGAGCTAAACCAAGGCCAGCATTTGAAGAGGAGCTTGGTCCATAGGGAGATACTCAACCTCAACCCCTCAAACCTTCAATAGGGCTTCGTCTATACTAGACAAAGCTACCTCAATGGTTGAGACCGGTGATAGTCTCCGGTGAGGTATGCCTTCAAACCAAGCCTATAGGAAGTGGTTGGTCCTTTGTGAAAAGAATTTTCACCCCATGCAAAATTGAATGTTAGATCTACATGTGCTTACTCTTAGATGGTGTGGGTAAAGTTTGAGTTCAATCTGAGCTCAATCAAGCTTGGATCATGACCTAAAGAGTGGATAGATGCCCTCTCCACAGGAAAACTTAGTGAAGGATCATGGACCGTCCATCCATGCATTTTGGATGGATGGTCATGATCAAGCCGTGTAGGATCCATGGATTTATCTCTTAAGAATTGCAAGCTCGATCTCAACCATCCGATCTTTGATCAGATAATCCAGAGAGAAAGCGCATAGCGCCACCGCTGATCTGGCATGGGATGTGACTACTTAAATAGCAAATCTCACCACGCATGGAAAGCACGTGTCGTTCAATGGTCCATGTGGCGCCAACAGGATTAACTATTTAATTAGGTTTTAATCATGGAATCTTCAACTATTCATATTTAAATGTAGAAAAATTAGAGAAAAAAGCAAAATAAAATGCAATGTGAAGATAATTCAGTAAGGAATTTAGTAAAATTATTTCTAATGGATTTTGAGCAGTGCATTTTCCTTAATTAGGGTTTTAGTGAAAACTTAATAACCCTAATTACTCCCTAATTACTTCATTAATTCATTTCAAATTTCTTAGATACATTTAGTGGGATGACCTCTGCCTCCCCTAATTTTCTTGGATTTATTAATGAGTTAATTAGGGAAATCAATTAATGAAATATTAATCACTCTCTTTATGTAATTAAGGGTAATTAAGCATGTGAACAGTGGTTTAGTCCTTTTATTAAGTTAATTAAGCCTCACTTAAGTGAAGAAGAGGTTTATGGAATGGGTTTGGGGAATTTTCCCTAAGCCATTCCCTAAACCCCTTTCCTTCCATAATCCAAACTTAATTAAGGGCTAATCCACTAACCACCTACTTAATTTACTTGATAAAATTTTCAAAATATTCTAGAACTTAACCAATTAATCTTGGGTAGGTGCTTAGGTGTTCAATAACCTAAGTAATTTAAGGAAATCAAAATCCAACCCACATATGTGGGAAGGGTTATGAAAGTACTTAAATTAAATCTTTTAGCTTAATTAATCATTAATTATGAGCCAATTGCATTAGGCCCCTTTCTTTCCTAGGTGCATTGTTGATTTAAATTCCTTATGTGGTATTATGTCATACATTGGCTCATAATTATTTGATTAAATACGTTAAAGTGGGTAGGTAAGGGGTAATTAATGAACTTAATGTACACCTTAACCTAAATAAAATATAAAATCAATCTAATTATTCTAAAATTAAACTAAAGCAACATACACATGTGGGAAATGGGGTAGGACCAGGAAACCTCTTCATATTTCTTAAATTCAAATCAAACTCAAACAAAACTAAAAAAATCTCTCTAAAACAAATTTGATTTACTTTAAATAATCCTATCTCATAAGATTATCTTTAAGAATTAATTAGGGTGAATGAATTTACATGCTTTCATCACTTTATTTATTTCCTGATATGCTAAATGTGTATGTCATATGAAAATCATGCATTCTTGCCTTTTAAAAATCAAATTAAAAATAAAATATTTAGCAAATCGACCAGCTTCTCCTCAATGAGATGCAAATCTTTCCAATTTCTCCAAGAGGAGTCAATTCAATCCAACCCGAACTTGCTCTCCTAGTGGAAGGTACACACCTTTTATCCCCAATGGATTCCAAATTCTAATCCCCAGCATATTTCACAATCTCTTATCCCCAGTGGATGACTTGAAACTTTTCCCCTAGTGAAAGGCTCACATACTCGATCCCTAGTGGATTCCTCCTTCACTCTCTTATGTTTTAATATAAGTAGAGTTGCATTGCACTAAGATCTTGATTCTTTCTACACCTCGAGTTTAGGAGTAGATCATTTTTGTTAGTACTTGTGATCATTCGAACATTATTGATAGTCTCAGTCAACATCAATAAGTGCGGTATGTCTTATCAATCACACCACACCTATTGGGCGCCCTTTGTTGACCTCACTTTTGGAGTAAGCTTTCAACTTCTTCATCTTAAACATAGGACTCCTCTAGACACTAAGAGTTTCCTAGTCTTAAGACACTTCTAATGATTAGGTGAACACTTAACCTAACCCTAGAGACTTAGAAGAGTTAGCCATAGGAATAAGTTATGCCTCAGGGGTTTTAGGAGAACTTGCCTACCCTATAGCTTGAACTCAATCCTTGCTTCCTTCTTTCAAACCAAACCTCAAATTTAAATCCAAATTCAAATCCAAATTTCAAAATCCAAATCATGAATCAATTCCAAATCAAACAATTGAAACCCATGATCAATTCCAAATTTCAAAACCTTCCTAAGCCTTATGAATCACATCCATAAGCTTAGCCAAACCCTTCAAATCAACCCAAAGCCAAGTGATTTCTTTATAAATCACTTATTCCATCATTTGTAGTCACATCTATAAATGAAATTGGCATCCAAATCATCCAAATCAAATGAAAATAATTCAAACTAAATTAATCCCCTACTTAAGCCCTTTTGACCTACATCTTTAAGCTTGGTCAAATTTGCTTCCAAATCACTTCAAATTCACATGATTCTCTCATGGATCATTTATATTCTCATTTATATTCACAAATATATATGAAATATAAATTCAAGTGGCCAAAATCAATTCAAAACTTATATCCAAATCCAACTTATATCCTTTAAATCAATTTGTTAGATTTAGCCAAATCCTTCTCAAATCAATCCAAACCCTTGGATTTTCTCTTCAAACAATCACTCCTTCAATCACATGCCCAAATATAAACATAAACTACAATCACCAAGCCAAAATCAAACTAATCCAAGTCAAACTCATGTTCATCCTTTTGACTTGAAATTGTCAAATGAACCAAAACCCATTTGATTTCAAATCACTTGTAATTGAATTTATATTTCCATCATAAGTCCATATGTGAGTTCAACCAAACTTGAATCAAACTTTGATCAAGCCAATTGACCCACTTAGGCTCACTTGACCCAAAGTGATCTAAAGGACCCTTTTGAGCCAAATTCTAATCCAATCAAAATCAGATTGAATTATGCCCATCCAAGCCTCACATTGTGATCAACAATCATTCTAAAATGATCAATCACTCAAATTGGGTCAAACCAAATCAAACCTAGCCTTTGACCCAAGTCAACACTTAGCCCAAATGAGACCTAAACAAGCCAAAATTCACTATGAGCCAAATTGATTGAAACCATTGATCTAAAGCAATCCATAATCAATTATTAAACATGACGAAGCCATCAATTGAGCCAAATCAAGAGTTTTTTGGCCACTTGACCTAAGTTGACCCAAATTGACCTAAAAGCTAAAATGGGTCAAATCTTGACCTAAGACAAATTAATTACAACCAATGGGTCAAATTCATTCCAAATTGATTGTTGAACTTGACCAAAACTTCAATTGACCAATTAGACCCAACCTAACTCAATTGATCATGAACCCTACTTGACCTAAAAGGTCAAATCAACTTGAAATCAAACCAAATCAAAATTAATTGAAACTAAAGCTTGTAATACATTTCAAATGATCAACCAAGCATAAATCAACTCATGACCTAATCCAATTGGGTCAAATTGGTCAAATTGGTCAACTTGACCCATTTGACCCAAATGAACTTAAATGAACCAAAACTAAATCTAAATCAAATTAAACCAAACTAATGATACCCATAGGCTCTAAATGACTATTTGAACTTGACCTAACCCATGGTTTGACCCAATTTGACCAATTGGTCAACCTAACTCAATTTGACCCAACTTGACCTAAATAGGCCAAATTGAGCCAATTGAAATCAAATGAACTCCAAATCACTTGAAATTTGGCCAAATCAGACTCATAGCCAAATGACCACTTTGCCCTTAGATCAAAGGGTATCCTATGACCAAATTCACTTGAAATTTGGCCATTCCTTTTCCAAGGCCACTTAGCATCCTTCTATTGGTCCATATGGGCACCAAGGAAGGTAGTGAACATGACCCAATGAGCTTGGGTCAGCCATGACCCAAGGCAAGGCCAAACTAACCTCCTCAATCACATTTGAACACTTGGATCACCAAATCCACTCACCAAGCACATGAGCATCTACTCTCCCTCACTCCACTACCCAAAATGACCCATGTGGGATGTTTTGTAGCTCAAACCATGCCTTCAATCCAACCCATTGAGCCAAAATGGCAAATCAGCCTCTCACCATCTGATCCAAGGAGGGGGAGACATACCCCCTCTCATTCTCACTCAAACTATAAGCAATCCATTCCTCAAAGCTAGAGAGGTTGAATTGAGGCCTCCCCAAGCTTTTCCAAGTCATTCCCGAGTTCCCTCATTTCCCATTTTTGATTTTATTCAAAGCTGAAATATGTGAGGTAAGCTCAAAAATCCAATTCACTCAATTCTCAACCAAAATTAAATTAAACTTGCACACACCATCCTTGGACCTCATCGAGCTCAATCGAATCATTTCTCAAGTCTCCAAGCCACAGGAAGTACCATTTCAATCAAGGTCAATCACCATTAAAGAGGAGCTTGGTCGACTGAGAAAACTCCTTCAAATCAAGGTCGAATTCCTTTAACGGGGCTTCATCTCTACTAGACGAACCTACCTCCTCTGTTGGAAGTGTTGGTGATAGCCTCCAGTGAGGTAATTGCTTGAAACCGTAGCCATAGGAAATTTCAGTTGGTCCTTTTCAAAGGAAATTATCACCCCTTGCAATCTTGACCGTTGGATGTGCATCCCCCCTCCTTCTAAAGGTGTGGGATCATTTTGATCCCAATCTGAGCTCTGGTGAGCCCGAATTGAATGAAGAAAGATAGAACGGTGTTCGTCTCTCATCGATCGCGAAGGAGAAGGATCATACGCCATCCATTTCGCATGATTGGAATGAACAGTTGCGATCAGATCACGCTAGATCCCCTTTGATTCCTATCTAAATCGTGGGATTGATCTCAGTCGTTTGATTTTAGATTGGACAGCCCTTAGAAAAAGCGCATCCGCTGCTAGCTAACTCAGCCGATGGATGTGACAAATTAAATAACCTATCCCATCCTGCCACATGAAAAGTGTGCCACAGCAGTGTGCCGCATCAACCGCCACGTGGTCCGACAGGATTAGGGGTTTAATTAAGCTTAATTAATTTGATTTTAATGGTGAAACTTCCAAAATGTATAACTAATTGTAGAAAATTTCAAAAAATATAAATAAACACTCATTTTAAAGATAATTCTGAGGAGAATAATATAAAATTAAAATCAATTAATTTTAAATAATGATTTTGACTAAATTTAAGTTTTATTAGAAATATAATTAAGCTAATTATTATCTAATTACTCCAATAATTAATTCCAAACTTTTTGAGATTAATTAGTGGGATGAACTCTAACTCTCATGATTTTATTGAAATTTATTGCTTAATTAATTAGGAGAATTGCATGTTTCATTCTTAATCACTCTCTTAATTAATTAAATGATTAATTAACATGTTAAAAAGAGATGAATTCATTAATTAAACTTGATAATCATTATAAAATAATAATGGACATAAGGAATGAGATTAGAACCTCTTTTTCTAATTTTTTCCCCTAAGTTTATATCATTTGGATAACACTTAATTAATTTGTAACTAATTAATGGCTTAATCATTTCATTAAATAGTTTAATTAATCAAACTCAAATTCAAATCATTCCAGAACTTAATTATTCAATTCTTGGGTAGATTCTTATGTGTTCAATAACCTAAGAAAATTCTAAAGGAAATTAAAATCAAATTACATGTGTAGCAGGGTTATAAAATTACTTAATCAAACCCTTTAGCTTAATTAACCAATAACTGTGAGCTAGTTGCATTAGTCCCCTTTATTTCCTAAGTGCATTGCTGATTTAATTTCCATGTGGTTGCATATCATATGTTAGCTCAAAATTACTTGGATAATTATGTTAAGGTGGTATAGATAATGGATAATTAATGGATTTAATTTATACCTTAACCAAATCAAAATATAAAATCAACCAAATTATTCTAAATTAAACCAAACCAATTCACACATGGGAGGAATGGGTTAGGACTAGCAAACCTTTCTCACACATAGGGGGAATGGGTTAGGACTAGTAAACCTTCATCTTGCAAAGCATAAGACTTGTCTATATGTATTTAAAAATAGTAGGAGGAGTTAGCTAGCTGCCACTCCAGACGGTTATAAGTCCAGTAGTTGGGTGGTTTATTCTCTCTTGTGGAGATAAATCATATACTCATTTTTTATCTTAAATTTAGGTCATGCTTTTATCGCCAAAACTCCTAGAATTAGGATATGAGGTTGATGTTTCTCTTTTGGGGCTACAAGCATAAATTCTCACCTCTCAGGCATTTCTACAATCTTGTGTTGTGGAATTATAAGCCTTAGATTTCTAATAAAAATTTAACTCAAACATATAATTCATCTCAATTCCAAAAATATAAAGTCCAACCATAGAATAGTTTGGGATGCTCAGTAGGTTTCCTAGTATCATGAATATCTCCTACTCATCTCCCGTTAGTTTCGATAATAACTCTCTCCTCTTGATCAATCCCACTTGATTTTCTAAAAATAACTAATTGATTGATAGTCCTATCTTTAAAATATTTGGAGATAACGATCATTTACCTTAATAGTGAGTATTCTAAAGGAATCTCATTCCTTAGGATGTGATTAATTATAGAGGCTTGCCTCCATAGGGAACTTAATGAACCTAGCTTAAAATAAACTCTACTTTACTTTTTCATATAAAGTAAGGAAAAAATTTCTAGCATATTTGAAGACCTATTATGCATTAGGAGTCCTTATTAGGTGATTAGGTCTATTATATGATGGTGACTTCTATCTCTCGAGATAGTACATCATTCCTCAATAAGTATCCCCTAAGATCTACGTGGTGTCCCAACAAACATCTCAAAAATAAATACCACAACAAGCTAAATAAAATATCAAGTAATTTTATAAAGTTATCGCAAAAGAATAAAAGGTCGATATAGTCAGATACCGTCATGCAACCTAAAAAGAAACGTGGGTAATCGAGCTCTACCCTTATACAATCTAGATTATAAGAGAATAATTACAATTACAAATGATGAATGCTATGGGGGGTCTTCCTTCTTCATTTCTTCATCTTCCATTTCTCCATTTGATTTGCTCCAATTCTTTCTTTCTTTTGGCTTGATTTGGATGTGCTTGCTCCAAAGGCATCACATGGTACATAAGACTTGGCCTTATAACCAATGCTCATCCTAATCCCCCCATAATGCTCATCCTAACCCTAATGCAAAATTACATTAAAAGAAGGAAAGTAAATATGGCTACACCTCCAAAATAAATGTTAGCTAAACACATGATACAACCCAAGTAGTTATATGAATAATTTGGACTTAGCACCCCACACATGGGTAATCAAGCCCACCTATCCTAACTCAGATTATGGTTAAGGGCATAAGCAACCTACATAGTAAAAAGTATTTATATTTTTATTACAATGACCCCTTTAGCACAACCCCTACATAAAACATGATTAAATTTAATATCCCTGTCTATGCACATACACCTAACATCGTCTACAATAATACATCACAAAATAAGCATACATTAAATCATACACTAACATAAAGCTAGAAATGATGACTTAGTCTGTGTGTGAATTAAAATTTGTGGTATGTCCTAACTAGGCTTTAGAGTTATAATTTGCTAAGTGTGAGGGATTTAATTTATAAATGGTGCTTTCACTTTAAGTTGTTTAGTTAATTTGTAAGTTTTAATTAATGTTTTCTTTTATTTCATTTAGCTTACACTTAAGAACTAAGTGTTATAAAGAGAAGAAAGAGAGGGAGTCTCTCTTTCATCCCTACCTTAAGTCACTTCTAAAGCAAGTTAATTAATCAATTTCCTTTAGTGAATGGCTTAATATATAAATATATATATATATATATATATATATATATATATATATATATATTAATCTTAAGTTTAGGCTCAGTTTAAATAAACTCATTCAATAATAAAGGCATCTTAAGATCAATTGGAATGAATTACTATCATATAACACATGTTTGTTTATTTCTTTTCATCATATATAGTATGCCTATGGTTAAGTCTTAAACATACATATACATGCAATTTATGTTTTAGCGCACTTAAATGATGAATGCAAAGAAGTATGTTTGAAATTTAGATATTTCATTTGATTAAATTATGAATGCATGTCTTTTTAATAGAAAAGAGAGATTTTTCATTCATTAGAAAAATACACATCCACATGTATAAAATTTTTAAGAAAGTATGATGATATTGTTCTGCACCAGGAGAGTAAAGTATAAGACCTACTTAGGGCTACTTAAAGCCTCACAGCCTGGAGGTGTCCAGACTAATATACTACTTTTCTTAGATACATATGGATGTATAAGCAACTATAAGGATTGAAAAATCCATGCAAAAGTTGTATTTGATTCATTTGATTTATACTTTCTATTCATTGGTCATATCACACATACATATGTATAAGAGCTTTAAGTGAGTATGCGTCATTGTTGCACTGTGGGAATGGTATAAGACTACTTAAAACTTAAAACTCGTGACCCAGGTGTCTCTAATATACAACTTTTCTCAAATACAAGTGAATGTGCAAAAAGGAACCATAAGAATAAGAAGTCATACAATAAATCATATGTGATTTGATTATATGATTTACATATGCAATATGAAATTCTTTTTAAGTCTTAACATGGAGGTGCATAGGAATAGATTTAGACAAATGTTGTGTTCTTTTCAAATGAACTATGCATTTGTGAATCCTATGTGAATCCATGTAAAATATGAAAAGAGAGCTTCATATTACATATCCTATATTACCAACACATGTAAACTTATAAATATTTATAATTAGCATCACTCCATATGTTATAATTGATTCATACACTTTAAAAAATAATTTTTTTATTTAATAGTGATAATAGCCACGCATATTTTAAATTTAAATCAACACATGCAATTTGACATATAAGAAATCATTTAATTTTAAATAAATTTTGAAAGAGATGAATGCATGATTACAAATGATAAATAACATTTAATATGATTGGAGAGAAGTAAATGAACCTAAGCACATGATCTCATTCATTCCAACTAATTCCTAAGGACAATCATACTAAATAAAGCTATTTAAAATAAACCAAAGTTTTTTAAGATTATTTCATCTTTATGTTTGAATTGAGTTAGAAAATGTGAAAGAGGTTTGCTGGTCTTAATCCCATTCCCCATATGAGAGTTAGTTTTGGTTCAATGAAGAAGTAATTAGATTGATATTATGGTTTAATTAGGTTAGGGTATAGATTAAGCCAATTAATTAACCCTTACATCACCTTAAGTTAATTAACTAATTAATAATGAGCCAATATGATATGCAATCACAAGAAAAGTAAACTTACAAATGCTCCTAAGGCATGAAAGGGCCTAATGCAATTGGCTCATGATTAATAGTTAATTAAGCCTAAGGGATCTCACTTAACTACTTTTATGATTTTCTCACACATGTGAGCTAATCATAATTTCATCATCTCTCACTTTGGGTTATTGAACACCCAAAGAGCTACCCAAGATTAGACTAAAGAATTAGATTTAATTGAAATAATTACATTCATTAACTAGCTAATTAAACCTTAATTAACCTTAACCAATCAAAGTGAGATGGGCTTAGAAAGGGACAAAGAAAGGAGTCTCAATCCTAAATCTTCAATTAATTAATTGGTTCGGTATGATTTGGATTTTTTATCAATCTTGTTAATTAATCAATTAAAAGGGTGTTAACTAATTAATTATTTAAGAGGGATTAGGGAAAGTTTAAAGAGAAGATTGGAAGGGGGTCCCAATCCATTTCCCTAAACTTCATCACCATTAAAGAGGTTAATTGATTGATTAATTTATTATTCATTTGCTTAATTATTACTAGTTACATTAAGAGGGTGATTAAGGCTTAATCAATTGATTTCCCTAATTAAGCAAATAATAAAATCCCAGAAAAATAGGGGAGGCAAAGGTCATCCCCTAAACATCCATAGAAAGTTTAAGATTAATTGTATGGTTAATTAGGAAGTAATTAGGCTAATTACATTCCCTAAACTAAATCCACTATTCAAAATCAATTAATAATAATTTTCCTAAATTCTACTCTGAAATATCTTTAAAATGAACCTAAGTTTGTATTTTTTTTTCTAAAATTAGTTATGAATTTATGAAGTTTCATGATTAAAAATAGATTATTTAACCCTAATTAACTCCTTAATCCTGTAGGGCCATGTGGCGGCTGACGCAACGTGCTTTCCATGTGATGTGATGGGATTCGCTATTTAAGTTGTCACATGAGTCGACTTCGGATGGTGGCGCCTTGTAACTCCGTGGACCATCCGATCTAAGATCAGACGACCACGATTAAACTCATAATTTTGAAGGAATAATTAAAGGTTCTAAGCATGATTAGATCAGGACCATCCATTCTGATCACATGAGATGGAAGGTCAATGATCTATCTCCTCCCAAGTGTTGAATAATGGCTACCGTCCATCGATCATCGCTCGATCTGAGCTCACCCGAGCTCAGATGGAGATGAAAATGATCCCACGCCTTCGAGGAAGCACAATAATTAAATCCAATGGTGGAAATCCCATGACATGAAAATTTCTTTCAGAAAAGACCAAGCTATTTTCATTGAAGGATCGATTTCAATGGCATACCTCACCGAAGCTTATGATTGACGTTTCCAATGATTAAGGAATCTTTGTTTGGTAGAAATGAAGCTCTGCTGAGCTGCACAAGTTTTGATTTGGTGTGGCTTGCTCGGAAAATTAAGGCACTAGACGTAGGTGCTCAACCTTGATCAAACGCTACCCTCTGATCATCGGGAAGCTTGGGAAAAGATTCATTCTCACTCATTTAGCTCCAAGGAAGGTGTGTACAAAGTTAATTGCACTTTGGTGGAGATTTGAGCAAGTGGGAATTGAAGGTGGCCTCCTTTATTTCGGTGTTGCGTAAAATCTAGAATGGGATTTTGGGGAGCTTGGGAAAGCTTAGAAATAGCTATGGAAATCCTCTCCTTAGCTGCTAGGGTTGAATCGAGTGTGAGTGTTTTAGTTTGAGTGAGAATGAGGGGAGTATACCCCCTCATTCCTTAGATCGGACAGTCATGGCTTGTTTGGCTTCTCCTTGATCAATTGGTCAAAGTAAAGGTTAGTTGAGGTCCTTGGGTGCATGATGTGGCTCAGTTTGGTTGGGTGAGAGTGTGGAGGTGGCTGCCAAGGGAGGTGGTGCTTGTTTTCAGTGGTTTGAAAAGCTCCAATGGGGATGGGGAGGTGATTTCACCTCCCCATGGGTCATGATTAACCCAACCACCTTTGGGTCAGGTCGACCATGGTCCTAGTGCCTGAGTGGATCTATGATTGGGTGCCAAGTGGCTATGGGGAGAAAATAACTCAATGTGCATGTATCTTATCTCATGGGATGCCCTAAACCTAAGGGGAAAATGGTCATTTAGCTATGGGTTTTATTTGGACAGATTTGAAATGGGTTAAAGGTGGGTTGGCCTAAATTTCAAGTGGCTTGGAGTTTGTTTAGTTTGATTTGGCTTAATTTGACCAATTTATGTCAAATTGGGTTAGCTTGGGTCAAGTTGACCAATTGGTCAAATTAGGTCAAGTTCACATGACCAATTGGAGTGTGTTGGTGTCATTTGTTTGATTCAATTTGCTTTGGATATGATTATGGCTCATTTGGATTCATATATATCAAATGGATCAATTTGACCAAATTGAGTTAGGTTAGGTGTTAAGTCAAGTTCAATTGACTAATTGAAAATGATTGTAGGCTTTGGTTTGGTTTAATTTAGAATTATTTTGGATTTTGGCTAATTTGACCCTTTAAGTCAAGTTGGGCCAAGTTGTGTCAAGTTGACCAATTGATCAACTTTGGCTCAATTATGGCTTTGGTCAAGTTCAATAATCAATTTGGAATGAACTTGAAACATTGGGTGCAATCAATTTGAATCAAATTATGATTTGACCCATTTTGGCTTTCTAGACCAATTTGGGTCAACTTGGGTCAAATGGCCAATTAGGCTTGGTTTGGCTCAAGTGAAGGTTTGGTCATGTTCAATCATTGATTATGAGTGAGTTTGAATCAATGGTTTTAATCAATTTGGCATATGATGGATTTTGGCTAGTTTGGGTTTCATTTGGGCTAAATGTTGACTTGGTCAAAGGCTAGGTTTGACCCAATTTAAGATAATTGATCACCCTAGGGTGGTTTTTGGTTATGTTATGAGGTTTGGATGGACATAGTTCAATCCAATTTGGGTTGGATTATAACTTGGCTCAAAAAGGTCCTTTAGGTCACTTTGGGTCAAGTGAGCCTAAATGGGTCAATTCGCTTGATCATGACTTGATTTAAGTTTAGTTGAACTCACACATTAGCCCAAGATTGAAATATAAATCCAATTGCAATTGGTTTGGAACCAAATGAGTTTTAGTTCATATGATAAATTCAAGTCAAGAGAGGTCAACATGGACTTGACTTGGGTTGATTTGGGTTTGCTTTGATAATTCTGGCTCATATTTATATTTGAGTCAATGATTGTAGGAATTATTGAACCATGAAGAAATCCATGGGTTTTGAGTTGATTTGGGTATCATTTAGCCAAGTTCAAGAATTTGGCTAAAAGGGCTAAAATCGGGAATTTGATTTGATTTTGGTTTGGTTTTGGAGTTTGGAATTGATTTATGATTTGAAATTTGATTGGAGGTTAAATTTGATAATTTGAGAAAATCGATTGAATTGGGGTTGATTTGAATTTGGTTAAGGCTAAGTCCATAAGATAAAATCAAAGGGCTTATAAAGGGATTTGGAGTTTGAATTTGATCATGGGTTTTAATCATTTGATAGTAGGATTTGATTTTGGAATTTGAATTTGAATTTGAGATTTGATTTAGAAGAAGGAAGCAAGGATTTGGTTTGGGCTATAGGGTTGGCAGTCTTCCTAAATCCCTAAGGCACAATTTATCCCTATGGTTAACTCTTCTAAGTCTCTAGTGTTAGGTTAATTGTTCACCTAATCACTAGAAGTATCTTAAGACTAAGAAACTCTTAGTATCTATGAGAGTCCTAGATCTATGATAAGGAAGTTAAGAGTTCACTCCAAAAGTGAGGTCAACACCACTACTCTTAAATACACATGAATGTATAAATAACTACAAGGATGGAAAAATCATGCTAAAGTTATATATTTGAAATATTTATGCATATGGAACAAAGTCTTATCTAAATTCTAGTATTGAAGTATGTAAGAATGAAATCAAATGGAGTACGTGTTGTTGTTAAACTAGGGAAGTGAGGTAATCAAATAACCTCTTTGGGGCTAACTAAAGCCTCGTATTCCTGGGATGTCCAAGCTATATACCCATTAACATTCTTACTTACATAAATCAATACATGAATGAAAGCAAAGAAACTTCTCTTCATACACTTAAATTATAATCACGTACATCCCGTATATATTTATAAATAGCATTCATAGCATATATAATCATTCATTTATAAGTTTTAAAAAATAGATTTGGATTTAATAATGATAATAGCCACACATATATTAATTTAAATCAACACATGCAAGTTTGACATAAAGGAAACCATTTAATTTAATTAATTTTGCAAGAGATGAATGCATGAATCAAATGACATATAATATTTAATATGATTGGAAAGAAATAAAGGGACATAAGTACATGATTTCATTCAATTCAATTAACTCTTAAGGACAATCATATTAAATAAGCTCATTTAAAATAAACCAAAATTTCTTAATGTTATTTTTAATTTCATGTTTGATTTGATTTAAGAAATGGTGAGAATATTTGTTAATCTTAATCTCACTCCCCATGTGTGAGTTAATTTGATTTAATGAAAAGCAATTATATTGATTTTATGGATTGATTAGGTTAAGGTGTGAATTAAATCAATTAATTAAACCCTTACCTATGTTATCTTAAGATAATTAATTAAATGATTATGAGCCAATGTAATATGCAAATGAATTGAAAAGTAAATAGCAATGCTCCTATGAAATGAAAGGGGCCTAATATAATTAGCTCACAATCATTAATTAATTAAGCTTAAGGAACTCACTTAATTACTTTTATGGTTTTCCCAACACATGTGAACTAACCATAATTTCATTAGCTCTCTTTAGGCTATTAAACACTTAAAGGTCTACCAATGGATCAATTAAGGAAAATCAATTGCAATTACCCTTTTAATTAGGCTAATCAAATTATTAATCCATTAATCCATTTCCATACTTAATTACTAATTTTAATTGATTATCCCTTAAAATGAAATGGGCTTAAGGGGAAAAGGTTGGGAAAGAGGTCACAACCTAATTAAACATGATTTGGCATGAATTGAATTTCAATTTAACTAATTAAGCCATTAATTAGTTAATTAATCCTTAATTAATATTTTGGTTGAAAAAGAGAGGGAAATTTAGGGAAAAGATTATGAGGGAGGTCCCAATCCAATTCCCTAAGTCTCCATACTATTCAACAGTGACTAAGAGGTCTAATTTATTAATTAATTGCAGTTCACATGCTTAATTATCACTTAATTAAATTAAGAAGGTAATTAGGGCTTAATCAATCAATTTCTCCAATTAATCAACCAATAAATTCCTAGAAAAATAGGAGAGGAGGTCATATCCCATTTTCAAAATTTTGAAATTGATTGGTTAATTAGTTAGGGAATAATTAGGCTAATTAAAATTTTAATTAAACTTTAATTAAGCCAAAATTACTATTCAAAATTAGACAATAATAATTTTAATGGATTTCCCTCTAAACTACCTTTAAAATGAGCCATTATTTATAAATTTTTTGGACTTTTCTATAATTTGATATGAATTATGAAAGTTTCAGCCTTAAAAATACATTAATTAGTCTTAATTAAGCCTAATCCCGTCGGCACCACGTGGCACGCTGACGCAGTGTGCTTTGCACATGGCCCTGGAGGATTGGCTATTTAAGTTGCCATATCCGCGCACTAAGTCAACCAGTGGCGGACACGGTATTGATCTTCATAGTCCGATCTCGGATCAGACAATGCAGATTAATCCTGCGATGTAAAGGAAGAAAATAGATGGATCTAGCGTGATCTAATCAGATCTATTCATTCCAATCACGTGAAATGGATGGCCATGATCTTCCTTCTCGTGAGCGACAAATGATGGAGGCCGTCCGCCATGGATCACTCGATCCGAGCTCACCCAAGCTCAAATTCACTCCAAAATCAACATACACCTTTGCGCGAGGGATCCACAAGGATCCAATGATTATGATGGACTCACATGCGAATTTCCTTCAAAGAGCTCCAACCAAAATTTTCTATTTCTATGATTTTGAGGAATTACCTCACGAGCTCAAGGCGACTGGGATCGATGGGTAGCTTGTCTAGTAGAGATGAGGCTGTTTAGTAGCACAAAGATTCCCCTTGGTTCACTCGGTGGATCAACTTTCTTTGAGCTCGATGGTGATCGTTCGCCCTCATGGCTTGAGCTTGGGAAACGACTTGGGTGGCTTCGACGATGTGCATGGAGGGTGTGTGTAAGAGGAATTTTATTGAGATGGAGTATTGGCGAAGTTAGGATCGAGATTGGAGTGTCCTATTTTGATTTCACATGAGAAGATAAATGATGAAGGATGGAAACTTGGAATCACTTTGGGGATTGCAAAGAGGCTTGAATTCACCCTTGGAAGCTTAGACGATTCGAATTGATGCAATTCCCATGCGAATTGAGGGGGTATACCCCATTGATTTGCTAAGGTGGATGGATGAGAATGCTTCCCATTTTTTGGCTGGCCAGCCACCGCCAGAGCGCCACAATGGCCGCCATCAAGACCACATGGCTCGTTTGGATTGGAAGAAGCCATGGCAGGAGGCTTTAAGGTTGATTTTGTCAGATTGTCTTTCCTTGATCTCTTGGGTGCTCGATTTGCATGGGAGGTGAGTTAACTCACCTCCCTTTGGTCCATGGCCGACCTAGCATGAGTTAAATGGCTTAGGTGATGCCTCATTTGGGTGAGTGAGGGCCATCAAGGTGAAATGAAGAGTGGACTTTCCCATATGAGGAAAGAATCCAATGTGGGAGAGGAACCATGAAGGATTTGCATTGGACTTGGCTCCAAATGGGTTTGGGATGATTTTAGATTGACCAAATATGGGTTTGGGTCAGGTTTGGTCAGCCTCCAATGGGTCATGTTTTGGTTACATGGGTTTTGGCTTCATTTGGTCAAATGGATTGATATTGGGTCATGTTGGGTTAGGTTGACCAATTTGTCAAATTGGGTTAAACCAAGGCTTGGGTTATGTTCAAATGATGATTTGAAAAGTTTTGGTTCAAGTGGTTTCAATTAATTTGGCCTAGCTTTGATTTTGGCTCATTTGAATTCATATAGGTCAAATGGGCTAGGTTGACCAATTTGACCAAATTAGCCAAATTGGCTTGGGTTTGGTGTTGGTTCAAGCTCAATTGGATAATTGAAAATGATTGTGGGTTTTGATTTGAATCAATTTGGATTTAATTTGAATTTTGGCCAATTTAACCCTTTAGGTCAATTTGGGCTAGCTTGGGTCAAGTTGACCAATTGGTCAAATTGGGCTCAATTATGACTTTGGTCAAGTTCAATAATTAATTTGGAATGAACTTGAGCCATTTGTTGCAATCAATTTGAGTTAGATTATGATTTGACCCATTTTGGCCTTTTAGGCCAATTTGGGTCAACTTGGGTCAAATGGCCAATTGGACTTGGTTTGGCTCAATTGAGGGTCAAGTCATGTTCAATTATTGATCATGAGTTGGTTGGAATTAATGGTTTCAATCAATTTGGTGTAGGATGAGTTTTGGTTAGTTTATATTTTATTTGGGCTAAAGGCTGACTTGGTCAAAGGACCAAGTTGACTTAGTTTGACCTAATTTAAAGTGATTGATCATCTTAGGGTGAGTGTTGATCATGATATGATGCTTGGATGGGCTTAATTCAATCCAATTTGGGTTGGATTAGAACTTGGCTCAAAAAGGTCCTTTAGGCCACTTTGGGCTAAATGGACCCAAATGGGTCAATTAGCTTGGTTTTGGCTCAATTTAAATTTAGTTGAACTTATATATGAGCCTATGATTGAAATATAAATTCAACTGCGATCAATTTAGAGTCCAATTGATTTTTGCTCATTTCAAGTTTCCAAGCTAAAAGGGCTAACTTAGGCTTGACTTGAGTTTGGTTTGATAATTGTAGGTTTCATTTATATTTGAATAGATAATTGAAGGAATGATTGATTCAAGAGAATATCCATTGATTTTGGCTTGGTTTAGGTGGACTTTGTTTAAGTCCAAGAAATTAGCTTAAAAGGCTTGAATTGGGTTTTGATTTGATTTTGGATTTGATTTTGGCTATTTGGATTTATATTTCATTTATATTTAGGAATATAAATGAAGATATAAATTATTCATGAGAAAATCACTTGAGTTTGGAGTGATTTAAAAGCAAATTTGAACAAACTTATGGAGGTAGGTCAAAAGGGCTAGAAAGGAAATCAATTTAGTTTGATCTATTTTTGGTCATTGGAAGGTAGGTTTCATTTATATTTATAAATATAAATGAAGGAACAATTAATTTGTAAAGAAACCAATTGATTTGGGTTGATTTGGGTTAAGATTTGGTTAAGCTTATGGAGGTAGGTCCATATGGCTTAGAAGGGTCTTGGTTTGGTTTGATTTAGTTTAGTTTAGTTTTGGTTATTTGAGTATGGATTTCATTTATATTTGTGAATATAAATGAAGGAATAATTGATTTATAAATAAATCAATCAAGTTTGTGACAACTTAGGTCGAGATTTGGCTAAGCTTGTGAGAATGGGTCATAAGGCTTAGGAAGAGATTTTAAAACTTAGATTTGATTTTGGATTTTAATCACTTGGAATTGAGTTTGGATCTGAATTTGATAAATGATTGAGAAATTGAATTGGTCTTTGAGAAAATCAATTGAATTGGAATTAAATTGGACTTGGCTAAGGTTAAAGCCATGGAATTCAATCATAAAGTTTATAGAATTATGGGCTTGAATTTGATTATGAGATTGATTATGAGTCTTGAAAATTTGGTTTGGAAGTGGTATTAATTTGAGGTTTGGTTTAAGAAGGAAGGCATGGCTTGAGTTTAAGCTATAGGGTAGGCAAGTCTCCTTAAGTCCCTAAAGCATGGCCTATCCTTATGACTAACTTTTCTAAGTCTCTAGGCTTAGATTAAGTGTTCACCTAATCACTATAAGTATCTTAAAACTAATGAGCTCTTAGTGTCTGTAAGAGTCTTAGATCTATGATGATAAAGTTAAAGACTTACTTGTGCTACTGTTTGATTACTTATATCAAAATTTAGTTAGTTATTTTATTTAGTATTAAATAATAAATATTTAGAGTTTATTTTTTATCACAAAATAAAATAAAAAACTAATTAAACAAATAAATCAAGAAAATATAAGCCAATTAATTAAAAGTATTATAGCAATATAGATGAAAATATTCAAATTACACATAAATTAAAACTACAACAAAGATAAATACTTGAATGAAAGTTATAAAATGAGAAGAGAAAAAATAGTAAAAGTTAACAAATAATATAACCTCCTCAAATATCTTTTAAATATTCAATAAAATATTTAATTTGCCTGTATGTTGAGACTATAATTGATGATATCTAATAAATGAATTAAATAATAAATTCTATTTAATTTGTTTACATAAAAATAATATAATCATATTTAAATTAATTAAAATATAATTATTATAACATAAAATATCAATTAATTATAAATCTATTAATTAATAAAAAGTAATTTTATATTAATTACATCTAATTTATGAAATTATAATTAATTTACATAAAATATTATTTATCGTTACATATTTTCCAAACTTTAATATTTATAAAATAGATAACTTAAAAGTTACATTTCATTGGAAGGGGTATTTTTGATGTAATAATAAAGATTGATTTAAGTAAAATTAAAATTTAGTGTGAAATTAATGTATAAGAATTATGTGTATGTAAATCCCCCTTATAATTAATCTAAAATAAAATATTAATTAATCATTATTTAAATAATTAAAAATAAATCAAAATAAAAATAATAAGCCGGAAAGGGAAGGGATTGATGACAGGATTTCGGCGTTCGAAACCCTCGTCTTTGTGCTCCTTCCATTTCGCTGCTACCCGAAAAAGAGAAGGGAGACGTCGCGAAGGTAATTCTCGTCTTCCCTCCCGTCCTCCTTCGTGCGCTTCTGCTTCTCTAAATCCCTTAAATCCGCCTACCAACAGGATTTAGTAAATCCAGATTTATTAACTTGCGAAAGCGGCTTTAACAGGATTACAAAAGCAGCGGATTTAACTTGTCCAAAAATACTTCTTGGCTGGATTTAAGTTAAATCCGGCTTACATCCTGCAGCCAAACAGCACTGAAGAGTATTTCGTGACACCTGCAGATTTGTTAATTCCGTCCAGGATTTAACCAGTCCAGGATTTACGGTAAAACAGTGGAGAAACTGGATTTCAGATTTTGTTCGATTTAAATTGTTTTTTTACCGTTTGGCATGATTTGTGAAAAATCCTGCTGCATCCTGCTACCACACAGCCTCGTTTAATTTAAAGCTGTCATCTTTGCTGTTTGTCTGGACTTAGGTTAAATCCTTATTAAATCTTACTCAAATCCTGCTATTAAACAGTCCACAAAAGTGATTTTTTTTTTCAAAATAATTAATCCTGAACGTGTAGTTCTTATTTTAACGTTCCATTGGTTAATTCTAAATTAACTTATTTTGGGATGCCAATTGATATCCTTCCTAAGGGGTGCCACAAGCTTATCGGTGTTAGCATAACCGAAGTCAACCATGTAGTTGGGACTGACGATAGTTATACAACACACTCAGATGAGTATCTACAAGACGAGTTTCCATAGCAGTCTAACTTCTCCCTCCTCCACTAACCATCATAACAACCTCATATTAGAAGCGACAAAAATAATTTCTTGAGTGAATGAGATTGCAGCTATGTGATTCTTCTGTTGCGATATCTACTTTGCAATCCTCTACTGACTACTGTTGGGACATGTGTGACTTTTATCGCTTTAATAGCCTTTAAATAAGGATGAAGTTGTGAGTTGGCTTGTATGAAAGGATAAGATTAAAGAATCCATAGGATTTATTTGCATCGTTTCATCTATTTGGCAGGATTTGTGGTAAATCCCGTTTGAATCCTGCTTAAACCCGCTACCAAATAGCCTTTAGGATTAAATTCAGGTTCAGAGAATCTTTGTTGTTCTTGTTACCGTTTAATTTACTGATTTGTAAATCATAGGAAAAGAGGCCAACCATTGTCTGTTGTAAGGATTCTATTATGCGGTTTCCTATTCTTTGAGATATAGTCATGTGAGAGTTTGTTGATTCAAATTAATTAAATTTATGGTACAATTGAGATTAAATTGATGTGGAAAGAATTTATGTACATGCTTTAGAATAAGGATTGAAGTCTTATCACAGTATTCTGTTTTGTTTTAAACACTAGATGATGAATTCTTTGGATCGAATGCATTTTGTATATATTTTTTGTTGTGAACTGATGCATTTTATTACTGGAGAGAAAGTATCTCATATCATATGCGTCTCTCTTGCACATCCATGGTTTTGTCTTGTTTTATAATCTTCTTGAACTATTCTTATTAGTTAAATCACAGAAATGCAATTGAAGTCTTATAAATCAAATCTGCTGGGTTTTTTACTTGTGGAAACTATAGTTATTTCTTTATTTTATTATTTCCAGATTTGGACTCATGGGACTTCTTTTTTTATTATTTTTGCATGTGTTAGTCTAAGCCTTTGTTATGATTCATGAACTAGTCTGCAAACATTATTTGTAGCTTATTTGTAATTTAGTTTCTTCCTCCATTCCTTCTTCAAGCACAACTTAGAAATAGCATGGAATCAGATGGTTTGGTTTTATTCATAATACAAGTCATTAATAATAATATCCTTTAATAAGAGCTTATTTTATTTCAGTTCATGTCCTTGTTTACTCTACATTGTTGTTTCTAATTCACAGCTTTTATCCTAGTTTTATTTGGTACTCTTTTTTTACCTTTGTGATAATCTCCTCGTTTCAATTTCTGAGAACAACTTTAGCAATGCATGACAATTACTACATGTTATTAATTCAATGATCGCTCGAACTGGTCGTCTCTAACAAACTAATCAACCCAAAAGCTACTCCCAATCTCCCAACGTGGCTTTTTTTAAACAATCTTCTACTTCATACCCTGATAATTCATCTCCAAATTTCTAAAACCAAAATAACCTAACAACAATAACAACAAGCCTATATCCCACATGTGGGGTTGGATGCATGAATCCTTCTTCTCCATTGTGTCTTATTAAGTATCAATTTCTCATTGAATTCTAATAAACTAAGATAATTTTTTATACATCATAACCAGATCTTTTAGGTCTACCTTTTCTTTCTCAATATAAGGCAAATCTAATATATCTACTCTACCAACTAGGTCATTGGACGGCTGACACTTTGTGTCCAAACCATCTAAGACAACTCTATCTAATATTATCTGCCATTGGAGCTACTCCAACCTTTTCACGAATATATTCATTTCGTATTTTATCTTTAAGAGTAAAGCCACATATCGATCTGAGCATTCTATTCTTTGAATGCTTAACTTAAATTTATGCTTCTCTTTTATTGGCCAAAACTAGAATAATTCGTATCCTTGATATTCAGTAGTGGGCTTTCTATATTTTCAGAGATAGGAAAAAATTTGAGGTATGAAGTGTCACCATTGGCAAATGAAAGAATTGAAGCTGCTCCCATTTCAATCCCTCATTTTACTCCTTGTGCTCATTTCTAAGGGAACTTTACCAACATCAAGTTCAAGTTCCTACCTTTGTTGAACTTGCATTTCAGTTTATTTATGTGTGGAGGAGGTGTAGTCAAAATACTGAATTTCTTAAGATCTTTGTTATCATTCTAATCAAGGCTTAGCAGTCATCATAGTTGTTTTAATGTATCTGATTCAATCAACCTTTCTTTTGAAAGTTTCTTTGTGATTTGTTTCTTAACCCATTTTTTTCTTTCTAATAACTTCTATCGCATTATATTTTATTTTAGTTTTAACTTCTCTATTATTGGTAAGCTATCAAAATGGTCTTTATCTTATTAGCTTATATATCTTGTTTAGTTACTATGAGATACGTTGTGTCAGAATAATATCATATTTTACTATTCAAAATGAATATTTCTTTGTATGCTCATCTGAAAGTGAAAATTGTTGTATTTTGTGTGAAATGTAAATTCTTTGTTTAATGTTTTTCTTGATTTTTGTTGAAGTTGTCTATTTTTAATATTTTTTATTGAATTATAATTATTTTTTCTTTGCTTAACAATTTTGAACTGCAAATTCATGTTGTGTTTTTTGTTGAATTAGTCAGATGGTGCATTATATATGGTGTAATTTTGCATTCATTGTGACCTTTGCAGGGTAAAACAAGTAGGGGCCTAGAGGATGAAGAAATATGGCTTGCAGCTTCGGTTTCCTCCTGATCAGCAAAAGAAGATTGCATCAAAGCCACCCATCCGGCCTCCAGCTTCCTTTTTTGGTGGTGATGATGATGATGATCTCACAAAGGAGCTATCTTACCAAGCATCCAAGAGCAGAGCCCTTCAAATGGCAACTCCTGAATATTTTCTTCCCCAATTTTTATTTTAAATTAGTTGTGTTATTCTAAGATACTAGCTAAAGATGTGTCTTTTCCTTGTTGGCTTGTGTTTTTAATTTTAAAGATAGATGAACAACAGAAAAAGACTCTGGAAGAAGATCCAATGGCTTTTGACTATGATGGGGTGTATGATGAGATGAAATCCAGTGCAGCACATGCACGGGTTGAGGATCAGTCCAAGAGGGAGGTAATGTTATAAATATCTTGCTTATTTAACTTATAGTTGCAATGCCAATGCAAGGCCGTGTCTGGCGGATTTCCTCATGGGAGGTTTGATGTTAAATTGAGGTAGGTGCCAAACAATATGATTGAAATTAACCTTAAGAATGATGTATACATAATTGATGTTGGATTTAGATTATTACTGTTTTTTGGAGCTTTATGTTATGTAACTGTACTCTCACAAAGTGAAGCAGAAACATGAATAAAACTTACAAAAACTGCTGTCAACACTAGAAAATAAAGTAAAATCTACTGTTATATTGAGTTTCATTTATATTTCTAAAAAAATTTAATTTACATGTTACAGGATGAGATTGATTCGTTAGGGTTATCTAAGCTTAATGAATATTCTAACTTCATTGAATTAGGTGGCTTGAAATATATTAAAATATGGGGTAGTTTGCTTTGCAACAAAATTTAGGCCTAGATTTAGACCTTTGGTATGAGAGAAAGTTGATGTAAAGTGAAACTGTACTGCATTTAAAATAACCCAACACTCCAACTTTCCAACTTAGGGAAAAAAAAGGTTTATTAAAGTATTTTCTTCAGGTCAATTGATGTTGTGAGCTACGTCAGCTATACATGCCAAGGCAGTGCAGTGATAAAAAATTAGCATTCATGCAAATGCTTTGTGTTTCTTTTTCTGTACTCGCATACATTATTGTGCACGTCTCTTATTTTAGATGAAACTTCAAAAGAAGGATGAGATCAAGTTGGGGTTAAGGTTAAAATAAGCTTATTTATATTCATTTTATCAATGTTTTTAAAAACAGTCTGTCTAGAAGAAAAATGCATTTACGATCATTATTTTTATCTAGGGTCAAATTCCACAACCAATTTATTAGTAAAGAGAAGCGTGACTCTCTTATTTGATTTTATGCTAGTTCACTCTTAAGTATAAATGTGGAAACAAGTATGAGCATGGGCGCAAAATATACCTTGCTAGTGAATGCATATATACACTCTAATGTTGTAATGATATTCGATTCTATGATGCTATGATGCCATTGCACATATATATCATAGCATCATAGAAGGTAGATTACCCAAAATAGATTGAATTCAAGATGACATTTTTTTTCTATTTAGTACCAGTAGAATATTGATCTCTTGAAGGTAGATTACGAATGACAAGCGCCAATGACACCAACTTTATCACACAAGGATTTTACATCTTGTCAATTATCAATGTATGCTTGTGTAGATATTTTTATTTTCTTTTATTTTTTGTTAATTTTGGATGACAAAGATATTAGTTGTGTTGTTTGTTTCAAAATAAACAATTCCTGACCCTTGAAGGCAATTATTCTATTATGATTTGTCTCCTCTTAAGAAAAAGGATTTTCTGATACTGTTCATGAACTGAAAATCCATCTTTCTAAGAAATGATTCATTATCCTGGTTCTTTCAAATGACTGTTGTTCCATTTTTTGAACAGTCTCTCATTGTTCCCAAAGAAACCAAGCTCCTAATTGAACTTTATAGGAATATTTTTTGAGTAGTGTTATCAAAAGTGAGCCAGGTACTCACGCAGGCTCTTGCACGAGAGGTGAGGCTTGACTCTGTTGTAGTACCTTAAAAACTTCCTATAGGGGTATTTTTTATAAGGCACTTCCTAGGTAAAGTGATCTCATGTGCGATACAAATCTATTTAATTATTTTTAAAGCATGAATTCACTATATTATGAGATGAAGAGTTGTAAATCTAATGGTGATGAATAGAGTATGGGTAATTAAGAAGATGAAATAAATAGTAACAAAGATTAGATTAACCTTACACTATGGAAGCTATAAACTTAAATATGCATTACATTGTTTAAACTTTAAATATGTTTTTTAGATCTTATGGGCATTTTATTTTAGACAATCTATTTGATAATATTGTCTTTTTGGTGTTTTGTATGGCGCAAAATTTAAATATGTACTTTTTACTACATATTAATATTTTTATTGCAGTAATTATTATGTGATACTTTCTAAAATTATTCATTATAATAGGTGAAATTTTTAACATCTCACTTCACTCAAGCAAGTAGCTGGCTGATGCGTAGCACCTTACTAATTCGACAACCATGTTGTCTTGAGGACCTCTATTACCTTTAATAACATTGTGACTTGCAAGAAAAATCTCATTTTCTGCCTACATCTACTCCCTTCTTTTGTCCATAATCTTTTTGGTTGTGAAATGTTCATATTTCAATTGAAGATATCCTAATGTCATTCATTCCTTATTATTATTTTTTTTTTTGCAGCCGAAATATATAACTGCTATCATTGAAAGTGCAAAAAAGCGTGAGCGAGAACATGAAATAATATATGAGAGGAAACTTTTGAAAGACAGAAGTAAAGATGATCATCTCTATGAAGATAAGGAAAAGTTTGTTACAAGTGCATACAAACAGAAGCTTGCTGAACATGCAAAGTGGTTGGAAGAGGAAAGGTTGCGTGGACTCCGTGAGGAGAAAGAGGATGTATGTTCTACAGCTCCTTAATGCCTATCATATTAATGCAATTAACTTTTGTTATTCATATGCTGTTTGATTAGGCTTCTTGTTGTTTTGCGGTGACCATATGCTATAGATTTATTTAAACAATTTTTGTTTATAATTGAGAATGATTAATTTGCAAGCAGTTTTCTAGCACATTAAATAATGATGAGTGCTGCATAAGGCCGCCTTTCAAAATACTTATTTATTATTAATTTATTTCCTGTTTGATTTGTTATTGTAGAGATGGTGCTTTTTATTACTTGCTTTTACATGGAAGATTGATGTTAATCTTCTTCAAAACTTTTCACTGGTTCCTGTAATCTTTGGATGTTGCAATAAGATATTGTTCGAACTTTTTTCCTCCTGTAGTCCTAATTTATTTTTGGTGACATATTTACTTGGTATGTCAAGACTATTATAATTTGTAGCTCTCTTGTCTTTGATTCATTCCCTAAATAAGAGAAATTCTCGGTCCCTTCTATGTTTTTTTTTTTTTTTTTTTTTGATGTTTTGTTCAGTTCATTACATACTAGTGCGATTCTTTGAAGAGTTCCACTTACAAGTGATATGCTGATGGATACATATACCATTATACTGATTTTCACGTCATATTTAGGATATTTGCATATGTTTCTATCTATTTTTTGTGCTATGTCATTTTTGTAGGTTTACGGTGATATTTATCTGGTTACAGCTAGCCATTCTCAACTAAAATAAAAAAATTTAGTTGTTTGGAATTATTGATTGTGTTGACGATGGAGCTTAATCTAGCTAGGCTTAGTTGAAAAACAGAATGTTTTTTAAACCCTAGATTGAATCTTATCTATAGCCATCCATCCATCATCCATGTGTGTGTGTGTGTGTGTTACTCCAATATTACAAATAGGTTTTTCTGCTCGTCCTTGTCAAGCTCCACAGTAGTCTATCACTCGCTCGTGGTGAAGTAGGCAAACTCAATATATGTAAGTTAGTAAGTTAAGGGCTTGTTTCAGATCAGCTTTGTTTTATGTTTTATGTTTTTGATTTTATATTATTTTTAAAAACATGATTTTGTTTAATTTGTTTTTAAAGTATTTTTATTTTTTGTTTTTAAAAACAAATAACATTGTTTTAAAAATACTCAAATTAAATTTTAGATTTTTTTTAGTGTTTTTAAAAACAACTGTCACCACCAATCTTATTTTATTTTGAAATCAAATAAAAATATTAAACAAAAATCAAAAAATAAATTTGATTCCAAATTTCCCTTAAATGAAAGCTTTTGGGCCTCAACTCACCAATGTTGCATGGATGTTCTGCATTCTTATTGAGAAAGTAAATTGTCTTGTTGTGATACTTATTTACATGGTTAAAAGTAATAGCCTTGCCTTAGTGATTAATTGGTTTGTTTGCAAATGTGATTAATCTAATCTCTCCTACTTACTACAGGTTACAAAAAAGAGTGATCTGACTGACTTCTATTTTAGTCTCAACAAGAATGTGGCTTTTGGAGCCCAATCAGCACATACTTCAAAACCATCCAAAGAACAATTAATAAGCATTTCTGCTGGGAAAACTGATGGCAGCACATTAAATGCTGAAGCAGCCATTCGGCCCATTCATTCTGAACAGGCCAGAGAGGAAGGAGATGATAAATCTTCATCTTCTGGTTTTTCTGAAGGCTTTACTGATCATGCGTCTCCATCTGATTCAGTTTTTAGGGTTCCAAAAGACAAAATCAAAGCAGCTGCAACAACGTCAGACGTGGATAGAAAGCAGACTCCTTTGGAGAAAAATGACATCAAAGAATCATTCAAGGAAGTCTCTGAAGATAATAAAGCCGATAAGGCAACGGGAAGAAAAATGGATTCTGAGAGATTTAAGAGAGGTGAGGATGCAGTTGCTGCTGCCAGAGAACGTTTCCTGGCACGAAAGAAAGCAAGAGAACAACTGTGAACTTGTAAACTTACTATCCTCTTTATAATTTGCAGAGTTTAATGCTTTACTATTTAGAAATAAAAATTTTATTTGACCGTCTTTATCCAACTCATCATATTCAGTCTTTATCCCTACTATTTGGATTCACAAATGATGCGAGAATTTATGTTGCTGTGGTGTCTTCTTACAGGCATCTTTCTTTCTCAATGTGTAGATTTTTGAGGTGCATTACTGTTGAAAGAGCAGTGAGTAGAGACATTATTGCTTCTTTTTGGCCAGGTTGTTTGAGTAAGTTGTATCATAAAAGGGTTGAGCAAGTCTAATGTATCTTTCAGCTGTTGTCCTGTTTTTTCTATCTATCTATCTATATATTTAGGGTATATATGTATATATATATATAGGGGATATACATATCACAATATTCTTTTGTATTTATGTATCTCACATTCAAAAGTCATTATTCACTTCTATAACTCCCAAAAATTTCCTAACACCTCAAAAATATCACTCTTTATTTCCCTAACCCCACGGTAATCATCCATGAGTTTGCTTCTACCATTGAACGGATAGTGAAGCTTCTCCAGCAAGCAGTCTACCCTCCCTTAAGAGCATTCTACAGGTTGGTCTTCAAATATTTTATAGTCATTCCCGTTTTGAAATTTGGAAGGCAAGGAAGCAAGAATTTAGTATATCCCTCGCTAAATTCTTCCTCTTTGCATTCTGTCGAATTTTGTGGTGAGACAATCCTCTTAATTTGCTTAATTAGGTTTTTCATGTGAATTGGAGCTGCAAACTTGATTTCTAATGCTGCAGGAACTGGCTCTTATTGTCATTGAAAAATGATGTTGGTTATTATTATTATTATTCTTTTGTTAGAAATGTAACTGATGTTGGTAGAGGCTCAATTTCTTTGATATCAGTGGTTTCATGAAAGCGAGCACAAGGAGGATGGTCTCTCCCCAGTCTCCAATCTTCAAACATCACAGACTGTTATCAAAGTCTAGAAATTCTTCTTCCATTAAGATAGTTGATAATTATGTTTATAGAACTCGAATCAATATTTTATCTATATTTATCAATAAGAAGCTGTCCTGACTCGTAGTTAATGGAGCTCGAGTCAATATTTTTTCTGTATTTATCATGCTACCAATGCAGTTGATCAAAAACTTAAAATCTTAATCAATATTTCTCCTGCGTTTAAAGCGATTTTGCATCAAAAACTTGAACCTACAGTTATATGTACAATAAAATATGCTTCAACGAAGGTTGTAATGATTTGAAGCTGCAGTTACTTTGAAAGAGCTATTGTCACTCAAATGTTAATCGAATCATTACAGAGCTGTAGTTGCTAACATGCTATAAAATATTTCTCATAGAGCTCTTTCATACATTGTTACATACTGATATGAACACATATCCCAACAGAGACAAAAGAATCAGAAAAAGGCCAAATTGGTTGAAAGACTTCAAATAACAGTACCAGAAGAAGATTTACAATAAACAGAAAATAAAGAAATAAGTAAATATAATAAAGCACAAATTTTCTGAAACAAGATCTCCAGATTACATGAAGAATCTCAATAAAGAGATAACATATGACACTTCATTCATAACTACTTCCACATGAGACAGATGATACGAACATAAAACACAAGACAGGAGACGGACGATAACACATATTGAAATTAGTAGTTATCAATGAACACAGAGGAGGAGCTTTCTTGAGATAATTTTTCATCCCCTTGTTTGCTTTTCTCATCCCTATTTATAATTTTCTTCTGCTCTCTTTCTATCTTGGTCGTTATCTCATTTGTAACGATTTATTCGTTTCCAGTTAAGGTTCTTTTTGTCGTTCTGGATTTCGTTATGTATACAGTGGAGCTTGTAGTTGGTTATATTTGCCGTTATTTGTTATGGCCTTGTATTTTTATTGGCTTTCTGAGTTCTTGATTCTCATCTGTTGTTGTTGTAGTTTGTTTATCAAGTCTAGCTTTTGTTGACTTATTTTTGAATAGTTATCCTAAAGAAACTTTCTGTAATGCCTTACTGTTCTGGCTGTAATTATTTCTTGTTGTAATAACTTGTTAATATTTATATCTTTATTCTCTGTTCTAAGGCTATATGTTATTCTCTGTTGTTGGCTTGGGGATATGTGTTCATATCACATACTGAAGATGAGAACATATGTATTTTGTTTGAAGTCTCTGATGCACACAGTGCAATTAGTACTGTCAAACAAAAAAAGCTAATATGCATACTGTAGCATTCTCATGCAGCTATTTTTCTTTAATAATTCGGAGTTTGTTGGCAGCTTCTCATGTTTACTAATTAATTACACCAACTCGCTAACAACAAAATTTATTAATATTACCCTTAAAAAATGGGGATTATTTTTAAAATAGATTTAGTGTTAATCTTAATTAGGCGTTTAGGCCTGAAAAATTTTTTTTTATGAAAATACAGTCGTCATCTGACGGACGTGGCCTGATAAGACATCGGCCGTCGTCCGTTTGACAGATGATTGGCGGAGGATTTTTTTTTTTTTTTTTTTCTTCTTCTTTCGGTAGAGAGAGAGAGGGGGGTGCGATTATTTATATATATATATATATATATCTAAATATCTAAGTATTTATATAATTTAAATTTTTATTAATTTATTTAACTAATTATATATTTTAAATAAATAAATATTTTAAATAAATAAATAACTAATTAAATAAATATATATATATATAAATAA
Source organism: Cymbidium sinense (assembly GCA_021442155.1). Taxonomy (NCBI): domain Eukaryota; kingdom Viridiplantae; phylum Streptophyta; class Magnoliopsida; order Asparagales; family Orchidaceae; genus Cymbidium; species Cymbidium sinense. The sequence continues at coordinate 21,635,250 of CM038226.1, forward strand.
CTAATTATTTATTTATATATTTTAAATATTTTAAATTATTTATATAACTTAAAAATATTTATATAATTTAAATACATAAATAACTAAATAAATAAATATATATATATATAAATATAATTACTTTATTTATATAATTTATAAAATATTTATATAATTTATTTCTTTCTTTATTTATTTATTAAAAATTATTTATTTATATATTTTAATTATTTTTAAATTATATATTAACAAAATTAATGAAAATTATATATTTTAAATAATTATATTAATTAACAAAAATTATTAAATAAATTTTTAAATTTATATATATAATTAAAAATATTTTTAAATTATATATTTAATTATATATATATAAATAAATTAATTAATAACTAAATATATAAATATTTAGTTATTAAATATTTTATAAAAATATTTTTAAATTATATATTTTAAATATTTTAAATAATTATATTAATTAAAAAATTAATAAAACCCTCTCTCTCTCTCTCTCCTACCGAAAGCAAAAAAAAAAAAAATAAAAAAAAAAAAAAAACCGCGCCACCCCTCTCTCTCTCTCTCTCTCTCTCTCTCTCATGCCGAAAGCAAAAAAAAATAAAATAAAATCCTCCCGCTGGCTGACTTCTCCATAGATGTCTTGACGATAGCCTATTTTCATAAAAAAAAATTTAAATTCTGCCTAAGATTAACATTTAAAACTTTATTTTAAAAATAATCCCTAAAAATGCATTGATGATTATAAAATTTCTATAATTAAATCTCTTGTACAGTCATTTAAATTATAGCTGTCTTAAATACATACAAAAAAGACTAGCACAACAATAATGTCCATTAAAATCTTGATTTAAAATGAGATGGAATCCAATTTCAATCATAAACTTCCCCACATGAACTCAATATGATGATAACAAGTAGACTTTGAGATGGGATAGAAATAGACATGTTCAATGCATTCAATTATGCATGTATATGAACATATATTTAAATGCGTGATGATTTCAAGTTGAATTAAATTAATTTTAAGATAATCATCTTTTAGTTGAAGCATCTTTTATTTAGTGTTGTTAATAAGGGAGTTAAGTCATAGCTTAATTACTAGCCCTACTTACCATCCTTTTGCAAGAATTAAAGAGATCAAATAAGCGCTAACACATTATTGATTCCTGTTCGGACAACAGAGAATGGTTTTTCTTAGTTTAAACCTTCATTAGCTAATTAATTATGAAGAGATTTATGAAGCACCAAGACAATGGAACTCATCAACGTATTAAATTCATGGTGAGATTTATGAAGAATTTTGTAGATGAACATAGCTCTAAACAACTTTATTCATTTAATCTGCATTTTAGTTGTACTGTTCAAAATCTTTATTAAAACAGATCATACTGAACAAGATCCTAATCAAATATGAAATTTTTTATGCACTTTTGTCCAAAACTTTATACATGAATTAGAAGCTTGGTGCATGAGCATGGCTGCAAAGGAGTCGAGCTAGATAAGTTCATTAACTAATTATGTAAGACGCATTACTGAATTAATTTATAATATATATATATATATATTTATTTATTTATTTATTTATTTATTTATTTATTTATTTATTTGTTTTTTGAAATATTTGAGCATATTTAATCTCAAACTCACACCCACAATACATATATAAAGATTTGAATCCAAGACTTCTTAATTAAAAGTCAAAATTCTCAACCGCTAGACTAAAATACCTTACACCATTAATTTCTAACTCACTCTCCGTGCTTGAAGCTATGACAATTAATGACTTATAATAATAAGATTTAAGTGAAGGTTGTATTCACACTTATTGGTTATAAAAAAAATTAAAGCAATAAGTAGGGCCATAAAATCTGATTTCTTACTACATTTAACCAAACGATAAAATATTAAAATTTCTTTTTTTTTTTTAACAAAACTTTACTAGCTTCAAGCAATCAACTGAGACATCATGGGACCTTCTTTTTTTTTTTTTTTGAAATATCAAATGCTTAAATATATAATAAATGTACACACAAAATTTGACAATAGCTTCCAAAATTTTTGAAGGGCTAAACTGACACATAAACGCCCTCCGGGACATTGGTTTATCTAAATTTGAAGCAATAACATCAATAACACCAACAAACAATAAAAAAACGGGATATGCATAAATACCACACAATTCTTATGTACTTACACAGATAACACCTAAACTTTAATTTGTATATATTCAACACCTCAATCATTAATATCACATCAACAAAATATCATTATCATTAACTTTTTGAAGTTAAATGCATCATATAAAACTCTGATATTAGATATGTAAATGCACAAGAATTGTGTGGTATGATATGAAAAAAAAACATAGAATGTGTATACCTTTAATCTCAGAAATGTCAAATCATTTTATGATGTAATCAATGAAAAAATAATGAACGGCAGCAGTTAAAAAGTGGAATTTGTAGATATTGGCTACATGCAAAGGGAACTCCAAAAGGTGATGGGGATAATAAGGTGGAAACCCATTACAGCTATATCCTGTGTAGTACGTTCAGAAACCATGGAGACAATGAAACCACCAAAAGGACTTACTGACACCTAAAGTAGAATGGAACCTCTTTATCTTTATCAAAAGAAATCTGTAGAAGGACAGCCATATCTTTTACATATATGAACAGCTCCGTCGCATCAACATTCCTTTGCTAGAAGAACTGATTCCCCCTCCCACGGCCGCCCTCTCTACCTCTTCCACGGCCATAGCCTTTCCCGCCACCTCCTCCGCCTCGTTCATATCCAGTAACTGCAGGTGTAAAAGCTGAGGGTTATTATATGTCACATTATAAACGTTGGCATAACTATTTATTTTAGTTTTTTTATTGTTGGGTTCTTGCATTACAACAATGCCTTGTATAGCTATGTTAGAGGTGTAATGACCATGATGCTCACTTTTATGATCTATCACAAGAAAATGCATCTTATGGGTAAATAATATAAGCACCTTAAGTTATGGCATTTAATAAAACTCCATACAATAAATTTTTAAGGAAGTGTATTCTATCTTTTCCCAAAAAAAAAAAACAAATAAATAAGTGTATTCTATTTCTCAACTTGCAAATTTCAAAAATAAAAAATATATATATTAGATAAATCAATTAGCATTGGACTTACCATAATAACCCCAGCCTCCTCGGCCACGCCTAGGCCCACCTCCACGACCACCACCACGACCCCATCCATTATTATTCCATCCACCATTTTCTAGCACACAGTAATCTGCGGTTAAGTAAAATCAAAAGTGCTTCCCAAAAAATATTTAACTAATTAAAAATTTTGGGATACATATGAAATTAATTTTCCTTCACATTTTCTATTTGTTCTTTTGAAAGATTAGAAAGGGATACTTTTTAACTTAATAGAAAATGTCCTTAAACCTAAGTCCACTTTTACCTCAAATTAGCAGAAAACTCATAGATACATGATGAGAACCATTGCCCGTGAACTTTTCCAAGACAGAAAATTTTTGAACACTAAAAAGATCATTTATCCTAAATAAACTCTTTCTTATTATCAAACAGGCGGGCAATTAAATCTTTCCAGCTTTATATGAAATTTCAACTTTTAAAAAAGTAAACTTTCCACAGGTTCTGTGTATATATGTGAATAATGCAGTATGAATACTACAATGAAATACAAACACATTTACACAGTTTGATCTGATAACACAAAATCTCAAAATAAAGGGCATGACATCCAAATATAAACCCATATTTATGATATGATCATAAAGCATAAAACTTAAGAAAAATATGAAGTTATAATAATACAGAGTGATATGATGGCATAGAGAATCAAAACCTAAAAAATATTGATTTGATTAATAGTTGAGTTATCGCTGCATATTTTGTGTAAAGTTTGTGCATAGCACTTGTCCACACTGTGTCCAGGAGGTGTCCAAGAAGTATCAAAATTCTTTTAAAGAAATCATGATAAATGTTTGAGTGCACACATGTTCAACAATACCTAACCTCTAGTTGTTCATGCTTCATAGAATGTTGAGACAAAAACAAGAAAACAATAATAGATTCCCAAATTTGTGTCAATATGATGTAAGAGGGGTCTCAACCACTAAGTTCCAAAACATCATGGCTAAGGTCAAGTAACTTGGTTATATTAATCATATACTCCAGTGATACATAGTTCAACCAGTTGATTACAGCAGAAAAAAAATCACCTATTACCTTGGTTTGCATATCCTTGGTTAATTGGATATCCCCAGTTATCTGCATATCCACTGTACCCATTATAACCTTCATACCCTCCATGTTCGTTATATCTGCCTCGGCCCCATCCCCCTCCCCTTCCTCTTCCTCTACCTTGACCACGTCCTTGCCCAAATGAACCTTTGTGCCAATCAATAAGATAATTAGCAAAAAAATAGCAAATATTGAAGGAAACAATCAACAGATCATGTTAAAGAGGGTTTCTATAAAACAAAAGTTGTAGCACCAACAATACACACCATCATCGTATTGAAGTGGTGATTGTCTTGGCGGCAGGCATTGATTATAATGCCTAGGTTGCTGATATTTCGGTTGCTTTGGCTGTTCTAAATGTAAAGGGGGCTGATACCTGCAAAATTGAAAATAACATAAAGTAATATGCTAGCTATTTTTTAGTGTTAGGGACTCTCAATACCGTGTAAAGAACCAACTGAAAAAAACTACTAGAGAAAACATTAATCAATGTTATCATAAACAACGCATGAGTAATCAAAGATATACCCAGGAGAATTCTTGTTAAGAATCCTAATTGACAAAGAGATTGAAATCATTGAGACATTTCTAGTCATTTCCAATCTATAGAAAAGAAACATAAAGATATTAGAACATAGATTTCTAACTGACCACAACAAGGTTAAATTGCTTCTTAACAAAGTAAAAGAAGAAACTTACGGTACAAGGCCCTCCTCAGTAGGTTCCCATACATCTGTGATACTGACTGAACTGATAATAGTATCTTGGTGCAATCCAGGAATCCTTTTCTGTAATCAACATAACAGGTCATCGTTCACACAAAAAATGTTATCTCATAGCCAAAAGAGTAATCATAACATTACCACAGACCATTACCAACCTTTAGAATCTCCGCAATTGCTACAGCCTTGCTAATCGCCTGTCCCATTGCCTTCAACACAATTTCAGTTGAATGTTTTTCAAGATTCTTTTCATGAGAACACAATTACATGATTACTCAAAACATCATAAAACGTCAGAAAGATAATTTAGAGGCAGTTAGAAAAAACATAATAGAACAAGCATGAACATTTGGCCATAATGCAGGGAAAATCCTCTAAATAAACTGTGATAAGCCAAAGAATCTGCAAAGAAAAACATCCAAATCAAAAGAAGAAATGTAATAATCTTACTGAATGATTCACACTGCTATAAATGGCGTGGGCAGAAGGGGTGCCTCTGAATCTTAACTCAATCATACAATTGGGAAAGAAGCTTGATTATCTCTCCAGCGAAATTGTGTCAGGTTAGACTCTATCTCCTTCATCTACTTCCTTTAACTGCTGCTTCTATGCCTCTAGCGGTGTGTATCTCCTTCATTTTATTTCTTTTTCATTTGATATTTATTACAAGCCATCATTTTACGTAGTGATGCCTGGGACTTGATTATTTTCCACTAGCAAAATTTGAGTTAATTAAAATCTGTTCTCTTCATAGCATATGTTATCTGAAAAGTTGAATTTGCTTTGTTTTTCATTTTCTTGCTGATTCTTCCCCTTGACTTTACTAAAGAACCCTTCTAAATCTTTTTTTCCTTGTAAACACAAAAGTTTCAATCTGTCCTTTGGAAGTTTTTAAATTCATGTTTGACATTCCAAAGATATTACGTTCATATTTGATGAGTTAAAGAAGATTAAGAAAATGAAAATAGCTTTATATCCTTACATCTTATTGCGGCACTCATCAACTAAATTATTTCATTGTTCTCAAAATAGTTCTATCTTCTAGACTTAAATTACCAAGAGGATACTTCCTTCAATAGTTTACTGAAATAAAAGGTACCTCAGCACTACATTACTAAGCCTAATTGCATTCATCTTAGCATTATTGAAATTATATACCTTAATGCTTCCTGTTTCTCTGTTCTTATTATTTAAATTCCTGTAGAATTCACTGAACAAAAGATTGCAGAAAAAAGTATTAACACCACTTTGACTGCATTTCTATACAACACTACATCCAAAATATAGAATTGTAAAGCCATAGTACTTTTGTTCCCATAATTGTATGGCCACATTCAATAATATAATTTTATACATAAAAAAAGTAAAAATTTCCAATGAATAACATCCATTAGATCAGATCAACATCCACAAAGATAAGTATATCATTACTAGTAATTCCAACGCACTTTATTTTATTTTATTATGTAATGCACATTTCTTTAAGTTTGGATTCTTTATGTAATAAAGACTTCAAATCATCAAGCATTTTCATTACTTGTATTTTAGTGGTGTAAGGGTCTATAAATAGATCCTCTCCCATTAGATTGTAAAAGGATGAACATTTAAATGAAGCAAATTTGAGTACTCTTTATTCCCACCGCTTCTCTCAAAATTTCCCTCTCCCACAGTACTATTTACTCTATTAAAATCCCTCCTCTGTCCTAACTCAATTTCTATCTCCATTCTTGAAACCTGAATCCTGGAATCTCTCAAAACCCTTCTCAGTACTTCCTACTATTATTTTATATTTTCAGCACTTTATTCTACAAATTTTTTGTTCATTTTTCTCCATTTCATAATGCATGCACACCGGAATTATGAATTATCACATGTTAATGGTTCCAATCTACCGTCAACACTACCCGAGAAAAGCTTGAAAAAGGAGGAAGCTTGCTAAATTGGCATAAGAATATTTCTTACAGCAGTTTCCATTTGTTACAGAGCTTATGAAAAAGTATATAATTATTTTAGAATTAATCACATCATAGAACAAGTAAAAGGATTGACAAGCATGTCAAAGTTTTAACGGATTTATGAAAATAGTAACTACGATACTTCTTTAGTTTTAGTTAACTTTGCTAGTTAACTTTGCTGTTCTTTTAATGATGACTACCTTCATAGCACTTTTAGTTTATATTCTGTAAGCTAAAATTCCATTTCGTTGACTGAAGAATCTTCTCTAAAAGTGTTGTGTGTATACATGCAGTTCATTTTTTTAAATTGAAGCGACAAAGATGCAAATGGTGCCATGATATGAATGCCAGCATCTACTTGAATATTTATTTTGATATTATTCTAATTTCATTATCTAGTTATCAGGTTTTTATTATTGATTCGCCATGTAAGAGGTCAAAAAAGAGTCAATGATTCAAGCTCTTCCATGCTATAGAATGGTACTAGTGTGAGATTTAGAAGATCATCACCAAGATAGCTCGAAAGAAATAAGCAACGTTTGGAACATTTTAGAGAGAAATGAAAATACATATTAAAACATTGTCTGATTTATTTATTTCAAGAAAGGCAATAGAAAAATAGGCATTGAGCGCCACAGATATTTCATCAAAATTACATGTATCACGATGTTTCATTGTACAAGTAGTTCTTATGAAACCAAGAATGTAGTGTTTCACACTTTCACTAATCCTAAAGAAACACAAACCAAGTTGAACACTGCAAACCCGATTAGTTCAAAGATTAAGTGCTAGACATGAATTGCAACTAAACACAAATCTTTGCACCCTATCACTAAGCAAAGAACGAAGGACAACCAAATAGAAAATCTCATGAGAAATGAAGCAAAAGGCAACATTAGACAAGATGAAGTGGACATGTGGATAAAAGAAAAAGGCTGTTAAGTTTGTAACAATATGAAAGGGGAATCATTCATGCGAGGGCCATTTCCAATTCAATAATAACCACCAAAACATTAAAAAAACATATTATTTTTCAAAAACAACCATTTCCATACGTTCACACAGAATTGTAGAACAAACAGTAAAATAATTCGGGTGTCATCCTTCTGTGCAAATTGTAGATCAAATAGTAAAATAAAATCGGTTATGTAATGGTCATGGTTAAGCATTGATTATGAAATGACTTGAAATTTTTGTTTACCCTTTGACCGCCATTGTCCTGACTCAAAAAAGTTCCTCAAGACCTACATGATCACAGAGGCTTCTCAAATTTTCAATTACATACATTAAGCATAAGTAAAACAGACAAGAACATCATCTTCAATGACAGTGAAACGGCATAATGAATCATCAGTTTACCTTAGCACGACAAAAACCTGAATCAGAGCAAAGAAGAATAACAGGGACAGAACATAGTACTAATCAGATCACAACTACAACCGGTCAAATAAATTGAGAGAGCATAAGATGAAAATATAGAACAGAAACCAGACGAGAAATAGAGAATGAATGATGAAGAACTTGATATATTGATGACCCATGGCCTGCGCATGTCGGCACCAGTCGCACCACGAATGGGCATGAACAGCATTTCCTATTTTGACCGAGAGAGAAGAGAGAGAAATCCGGTGGCGGGTCTACCTGAAAAATGCTGATGGCATAGTTAATGTAATATTGTAATTGCGGATTTGGCCCTGAGAAGTGATCCGAATCTCCTTCTCGTTAATGGCTGACTCAGGCCTCGGCTTCTCGACTCTCTGGTATCTGTCCATAGTGTCGCGCAGTCAGGTGATTTGATTGCTAGAAGCGATGGTCAAGGAGGGGATCGGGAAGAGGGGGAGGGGCGAGGTCGCGCTAAAAACCCTTAGGAAAGCCGCAGCTTGCGAAGTCCGCTAAAACCTCTGCAGACAAACCAGCACGAATCCTTTTCATATTGTTTTCCTAAAACGTCCCAAAAAAAACATATTTTATATTTTCCAAAAAAAAATTTATATTTTCCATATAAAAAAGTTTTTTTATAAAAAATATTTTTTATAAAAAAATATATTTAACTTTTAAATAAATTTAATCATAAATATAAATATTTATAAATAATTAAATATTGAAGACCACAAATTCATGATCATTTGCCAACATAAACTCCCAACTAATAAGTTTAAATGAATTGCATGAAATTTATTTTAAAAATGATGAATGATAAATTTTAAAATATATGACTAAAATTAAAAGATAAAATCTCTTCTAATCATTGGATTACAAATTCTTCTTCGTTAATCTCTCAAAAATTTTAAAATATTCATATTTAACCTCTATTTGGCTTCCAAAACATGAAAGCAAGATATGATAGTTTATTAATTGTTTCAAATTAATTTATATTGTTAATAAAAAATAAATTTATTTCAGAAAAATCAAAGTATAACATTTTATTTTTATGTCAATGATTGGCTAAATAATAAGAATAGATTTTCGATTTTTTTATCTATCTTAAAATTAAATCTCCACTTTAATATTTTTCCTCTTTTTTTTAATGTATATAACTTTCATGATTAAAGACTGATTGGGTGGAAAGACTTTACTCTCACCACAGAGATACACATTCAAGACGATGAAATCAATGAGTTTAATTACCCTTATAGCTTCTCAAAAAAAAAAAAAAACTTCTCAAAAAAGGTCTTATCTTTACATTTAAACAAAAATTTAGGATATATTTGAGATAATTTTTACATTTTTTTTTTACTTTTTAAAAATACTTATAATTATATTTGGTTATAATTTCTTTTAGTATTTTTCAAAAAATTTATAAAAATTTATTTTTAAAAATTAGAACTATTAAAATATAATAACTGAGAAAACTCAATTTAATTTAAAATACATATATTTATAATACTCACAATAATTTTTTACAAATTTATTTTTTTCATAATAATTTATAAGTAACTTTACCAAAAATTATAACCGCCCTTAAAGGATCTTTGTTCTTCCCCAATTAGGTTTGAATCGTTTGATGAATTAAAAAAACAAATTACTAAGAGTAAAGAGCGAATTAAAATCAAATTAAACATCTATTCCTTTACACAGTATGTGATTAAATTATTCTTCGGCTAAGCGCAAGGGCTCATGATAATCTTTCTGCAGACTCCAATCTTTTAAGAGATTAGCTCTTCAATGTATCAGATTGCTTGTTAGGTGCCTTCTGACTTCTTTGTTAGAACTTGGTAAACCTTATAATTGTACATAATAAGCTGTTCATCAAATATTCAAATAGTCTCCAATTTGAAGCCAGAAATCTCTAGCTCAATAGCCATATGGTCCTGGGTTGTTAAGCAGGGGTTTCTCAGTTTCTGATTTGAATCCAACCAGTAATATTTTTAAATTTAATAATCACTAATTTCTTGCATGAAATTCAAACATGTGTTTCGGATTAACAAAGTATTTAAGAAATGCTTTATTGTTGAAAACCAAACGACAGACACGACATGATTATAAATGAACTTTCAATTTCAAAAATATACTTTAAATTCAGAAGCACGCAAATGAGTAATTATGAGATTATTGTTTTGAATTCCAGCTATGGGTATAAACTAGTCGAGCTGAGCTTTGACTTAATCGAGCTAAATTTATTTAAACCCTATAGCTCGACTGAGCTCAATTAGACTCAGCTCAACGATTTCTGAAAATCGAGCTCAGCCTTTTCAAAAGCTCGATAAATTATTAAAATGATAACGTGATATACGATAATTACAGTTGCACTCATACCGGCAAACTCGATAATTAGTGTCTTTTTAATGAGCTACCGAGCCGAGTCAAATTAAGCTCGAACTCGAGCTCGAAAGCTCGATAAGCTTGGCCCGTTAGCTCGTTAACGAGCCAAACTCGAGTCAGCTCACTAGCCAGCTTACTTACACCCCTAATCCTAGCAAAGAAAAGCTATAAAGTATCAGTTATGCATTGGTAAATTAGGAAAATTAATAAATAATTAAAAATATAAAATGTAAATCAAGTTGTCATGAATTTCAATATTTGGTTTAAAATTTATCCAATAGAGACAGTTATTTGATAATTCTATAAATATGTAATTTAAAAAAATTAAAAATTCCACAAATATCATTGTTATCAAAAACAGGCAAAAAGCAAAAATTATATAAATTAAGGAACACAGCACGGCTGCCTACCTGCTAATCACAATCCTATTTCATCATGAGCTGAACAATTTACATAACAGATGAAAAAATGTAGAACAACAGACCGAGCTTAATGTAGAATAATATCAAAGGTTTAGAGCAGGTTACAACTAAAAACTGCTTGCCTCATTATTGAATTACTGACCATCCTAAACCCATCAGACCAATATTTACATCCCCATCCCTATGGCATCTGTTGTATTTCAAGTAATTTAAACAGACAAAAGAAAATAAAATAAGATCTAAATAATAGTGAAGTGTACAATAAAAATCAAATATTGAAGACATTAGAATTCACATCAAAGAGAATATCTGAAACTCTCACATCAAGATCTATTAATAATTCAACTAAAACCTTCATTGAGTAAGTAAAGAGTTTTCCGAGTATTCATAATCCAATCAAGAATGCACAAACACAAGGGTGGTTCAAATGCACTATGTATTGAACAGATGAATATGCATCATATCTAGATTCATAAAAAGAGTATGTACACAAGCAAATAGTTTTTTTTTTTTTTTCGTAACAGCAAGAAAGAATCTAGGCCAGTAGTAAAGGCTATACATGCAGAGCATCCATATACCAGACAAGGTATTGACAGACAAGCCAAGTTTGACCCTATCCAAACAAGAAATCGTCAAAACAAAAAAAAAAGTCGCACTCATACCGGCAAACTCAGCAGTTGATGATGATCATAAATTCAGATGCAGACAGAAGCCGAGTTAAGGAAAGCCTTCCTTCAATACCAAACCACGCTAACATTTGAAGCCATGGCAAACCGACAGAACGATGATTAGAATTAGGGCGACGATAATACCCAAGACAATTAGCTTCACCTTCATGTTCTGCAACCACATCTTTCTCCTCATCTTGGTACCCTGCTGCCTGAAATCTTGCGCCTATAGGCACCCAGAAGAGGAGAAAGAAAAGGAAGGGTAAAGGTATTCAGAATAAGGTTACTTCACAAAGAGCTTCGCAACAACAATCAGTAAAACGTTAATGCCAATAATGATATTTATATAAAAGATAAATGAAGACACCTGGGAGCGCAGATTTTCAGTCTTGTCAACAAGAAGCTCAATTTTCTCTCCACGATCCAGAACCTGAAAGTAAGATTTAAGAAGTTTTAACAATCAGTTTAAGCGCCGAAAAAGACAAAAAATTCAGTGAAGTTAAATCAAACAGGGGAAAATGTGACACCAGCAAAATAAAACTGACCTTCTCTATGTTCTCCATCATGACTCCTTTAACTTCTGAAACCTGGGCTTTAACTTTAGCAAGCTTGCTGATCTCCTCTGGATGGTCAGCACAATACTGCATGTGCTCCTTAAGCTTTGGACTGATAGCAAACACGACGTAGCATTAGGCAATCAACAGGATATGGTAACACATAAAAGAGCAGCAGATGCATTATTTCAACAACGCAATTAAAGCAGATACCCATATTCCCGGTTGAGGGCATTGACAGTAGCAGTTGCAGCCTTTCCTCCACCATATCTCTTGGTGAAATCATCTTTGACTCTTTCCAAGAAAGCAATGGGAATTTGCCTGCCAACTGATTCAACTGCAACTACGCAATATGCTGCAAAAGCAAAACTGGATGGGATCATCAGCTGCTAAGATAGTCAAAAAAATCTATTCTGTATGTCACCCATAAGTTATGACGACTACTGTTAACACAGCTTTGAAAAGCTGAAAAACATTACCAAGCATCACTTCTAATTCTCAAGGAGGTGGGATCATTAATCAGATATAAGATATGCTTTGCAAAGTCTGGTTTTGTATCAAAAACAAAAGCTTGATTGTGGTAAAAACAGTTATTTCATATCATTCAAAGTAACAGAAATGTCAAGCTGTAGCTAACCTTGGATGGATTGTTGGTTGACGGTGTGAATGTGGGAAGAGAGAAAACAAAAGTTAAAGGTAATTAGTAAATAAATAAAAGAGGCCACAGTACTCAAGACAACTGAAGGGTTTCCTGTAAATTCTAGTAGGGATATATGCACTTAATGGCAGTCTAGACCCAAAAATGGAAATGGAAGGGAAGCAGCAGAAAAATTGAAGCAAACTTTAGCCAACCTTGGAAAGAAAAGTAACATTGAAACAAAATAAAAATAAAAAAACTTGAAACTCAATTAACAATTCCCAGAAAAATTCTGGCAAGAAATGAAGTGAGCTGAACTGTTAATAAAACAAGAAGAACCCAAGCTTGAAAGGTCAGAATGAAGGCAATCTCTGTGACACGAAAATAAAGGTAGCTTGATAATGAACAAGCCAAACAAAATCTATCAAGAGGCCTACCAAGTGTTCTTATCACCCAAGTAACTGTATGGCACCAAAAAGAACTTCTAGACACTATATAATTAAAAAAAAAAGGATTAACAAGCAGAGACTTTTAAAGAAAGGTGTTCTGGAGCATAAAATGGTGGAATTCATTATAAGCCAATGAAGATTATCCTCAAATGTATCTCGTAACACGGTTAACTAGAAATAAAAAAATGATGAAGAGACCTACCTTCAGCGTGGGTATGCCCTAAGCACAAGGATGACACCAAAACAGCACTTTCAGATGCAATATCAAGCAAAAGAGAAATTACCAAGCTGGTGGTATTAAGAAAAGCGTTGTGGAGTATAAAATGTTGAAATTCATTATAAATCAAGGCATACTTTGCCTGAAATTTATTCGACAGTTAATTAGAAGCAAAAAGTGAACAAGGAGCCATCCAGCACAAGGATAAAAGAAAGAGGCTATATAACGGCGTTGAACTCAATACCTTATGCCTCAGGAAAGGGAACAAACACTGCCTTTCTTTTCATTTATCAAATGAGAACAATTTCTAATACAACTTAGGATGATATGCAACATAGAAAAAACAGAAAATCAAAATTCATAGGTTATTACTTAATAGTTTCAGCAAAAAAATAACTATTGTTTTAATGTATGGATATCAAGCATACTTTAAGCATACAAATATGATAATCTCCTAAATCTGAAATTCTACAAGGAAAATGGCAACGAACATAAAGTTTCAATAGCAAAAAAGTTCATATATTTTAAAAGAAAATCCAAAAACTTATCTTACAAAATTTCAATCCATGCAAAACTAACGTCAAAATAATTTAAAAGATGGAATAAGTATGAAATCACTTCAAATGGAAGAGCATGGTTTACATGACGGCGCAGGAAGTCAACCCATGGCAGTTAATGTCAAAGCTCAGAGACACTCGATAAATAGACATCCAACAAGCATACACAAGAGAAGAGAGAAGTCAAAATTTTATTTTAATGTTAAATATCGGCTTAATTTTACATGCCTCAAGAGTCGTATTTGTAGCTTACAAAAGACCCAAATTCTAAATCTGCAAAGTCAACCTATTGTAGTATCCTATGATGCATGAACACAATGACAAACACAATACCAACAAACGGCACATTTATTATTAAAAATATACAACATGGACACATGTTAGACACAATATTATAATTTTTTATCATAAAAAATAACAAATAGAAATTAAACAAAATAAATAAAATATTGGGAATAATTATCTTTTAATTCACATTACACAATGCATACAAAAATGATCAAGACAATATGGCAGAATCTGCGTTTATTATACACTCAATTATAAATACATTATCTACGAAATGAAAATGCATATTCAACTCGTGTCAAAATAGTTTCACTAATTAAGAATACTATCTTTGTTTTTATCCATCATTCACAAGATTTAGCCGATTCAAGAATTAATTCCACTTCTCACAATTCTTAGAATTTATAAAAAATAACTAAATCTTACTTATAATTAGACCACTTTTGACTCTTGATCGACAAATCCAATATCATGTAGACACATCATAAATATGTTAAGAAAATAAAGAAAAAAAAAATACTATAAATAAGAAATCAACTAAATATGAAGGCAACTAAATTACTTTTGAGAATTTAAGTGCGGCAAAAAATTAAAAAAAAATTAGAAAACTACAAGAAATACACAAGGATTACAACAAACATACAACAAAAATAGAATGGGAATACAACAGGACTAACAAATAAACAACAAAAAAATAGAATGGGAAATACACATGGACTGCAACAATGTAAGAAATGCACAAGCTAGTTATTTGCATGATATGAAATGCTAACCACATGGAAGGGAGAAAGAAGAAAAACCAAAAGTATAAATCAGAAGGGAAGAATGCCAAAATTAAATTAACTATTAGAAATATGAAATAAATATAATATAAATTATAGAATTTTAATTTTAATGAATTATTAAAATATTAAGATGGACATGTGTACCTACTATTTCTTTTCAAAAATGTGCTCTACATGTCCAACACATGTCAGGTGCATGTTAAGCATATGCTCGTGTCAAACATATGTCATACAATGCATAACCTTATTATCTGAAGTGTTGGTGCTTCATATATAGTCTCAAAAGCATTACTTTCAAAGAGAAATATTACACCAAGTCAAACTGTGATGGATAATCAACATTTACATAAGGCCATCTCCAGTCATGCGCATCCATGCAGTCTACAATGCATTGTTTAAATGGTTAGGAATTGAGACCATATTAAATTTAAAAGAGAGAGACAGAGAGATAGATCATTTCTTATATTTCATTCTTAAAATAAAATAAAATAATATATGCCTCAAATGACCTGGGCCAGAAAAACCACAAATTGTTCGTCATGATGACTGAGAAGAATTGGCATTCAGTACATTTAGATCAAACAACTCAGATTGTGTGTAGAGTTCCAAGTTCATAGCATTCATAACCAAGAAGGCAAAATATGTGAAAAAAATATTAAATAAAACCCCAAGGCTAGGGGCATGGCAAACTACAGCTGCAAATTTACTTTATTCCCCAAAAGAAGCTCAAAAGCATTCCAATGTATTATTACCCAAAGGCTTCTAGAATATCTCGTTTAACAATCACAGTCGATAAGATTATCATACAAATATATTGGCTCAAATGAAGCACAAATAGAATCAAACATTCACGTCTTATATAGCCTCAGGCCTCAAAAATTCAAATTTACCAGAGTATATTTCAACTCAACCAACAATTATACTTTCAAAATCTTAAACTGAATAAATATCTCTATGAGCATTATTCAGATCACTTGCTAATATGATAATAGAACTGATGATAAATGAGTATTTATTCAATCTACAAGGTATCACACAATCAAGCTGGAAGAATACTAGCTGCACCCTTTTACTTGGTTTAACTATTAAATCATTGCGTCTAACAATTTTCGCCACGCAAAGGCTGAAAAATAAAAGCAATTCACATGCAATACCAACAAGATGGAACAAATTTGCATAAAGTATGACTGAACTGAAGCTTCATACGTTGCAATTGTTATTCACAAGCGTCTGACCAAATCCCAGCCATGCAAACAACTCCTTAGATCAAGAAGCTTTACTTTCACCTCATTTTGATCAAATTACAAGTTCCAGGTCAGGAGAGAAAGAAACAAGCAACTGATCCTTTTTTAGAAGCTGTGTGCTGAAGAACAAATCACACACACACACACTAATGCCAATTCTCGAATCCAAAGCCTTTTTAACGGTGCTAAACACCTCAATCAACTGGCCTAGAGAAGGACAGCAGGGATCATTAAAAACTCTTAAACTACGATCCGAAAAAAGAATTATCCAATCAAACCCAAAAGCCGGATCTAACATATATAAACATGCAGATCTCGAACACCTCATAAAACTCCACCGCTCAAAATCCAAAACAGAGACCACATCCTAAGGTCATGAAAGAATAAAGCATTATGCCAAACCCTAAAATGCTAGATTTCCGGTCCTCCTTCAAAACAAATCAACAAAACTATCTCCTGGCTCTTCATAAACTTGAATTGGAATAAAAAAAATCCAGACCACCTGACCAACTAAATTAAGAGTACAAAACATGCTAAATAGAAGATAAAGTAGATCGATAACTCACAAAATCCATCATCAACAAGATAATTAAAGGTGTGATTGTCGCAGTTATACGTGAACTTGTTGTTGCTCGCTGGAAGCTTCTGCAGGCACTGCGACGCGATGCTCGTGAAGTTCCCAGTGAACTCCGTGTACTCCGCCAATATCACCGTCCCTCGAGCCACGAAGCTATAGATCAACAACTGCTGCCCCATCTATGACAAGAATCTGCGCCGCCACAGGGCTTCTACGCTAACACAGTAACCCTAGATCTCCCTTAGAGGAAAAGAGGGATGCGCCGTAAGAACGACAAAAAAAAATAAAGGCGAAAGCGACTTTGAAAGAAACCACTGAGCGAGTATTGGAAGAAATGCTGAGCTGCTACATTCACTCCATTTTTGTAAGGTAGGCGTGAAGTCGTTATAAGGTTGGCGTGCAGTCGTTAAAAGAAAGGTTATGATATCAAAAGTTAAGATCGTTTAATTTACGTTTGAAGTGGAATACGAACGGCACGGCGGCCTTGTAATCTAACAACACGACTCTGTTGCCTGTTGGGAGCTATCGGACAATATAGTTGGATAACTTATTTTGTTAATATTATTATTTTCAAAATGACAAGTTAAAACTAATAATTTCATTAACTAATAGTAATATTACATTATAAAATACTTAATTCAAAATAAATTTAAAATTTTGAAATTATTTTAATTTTTTTTAAATATGTTAAAGGAATTATTCATGGACTAACTAAATTAATTTACACTCATTAAAATTGAACATTTAGAACACCCTTTTAGAATTTATTTCTATTTTTATCATGACATTTTTTAAATAAATATGTAGTATAAAAATATATCTTGATAATTGAAAAGTTAAATTTATATTTAAAATTTATTTAAAAAATAACAATTAAAAATAAATTTAGGATATGAGAGAGCACATTCCTCTAATTGTTAAATATTCTTATATATATATATATACATTCAAATTTTATTTAGCAAAATTTTAAGATGGATTGCACGTTTATTTTAACTTAAAGGAACATTTATCTAGTTGTAGAAGTCATTTGATAGTTATCAAAGGTGTCGATTTGACCGTAATCGATTATGACAATTTTATATGACGAAGATAAGGGTGTGCGTTTGGTTGATTTGAATGAATTGAACGATAAATTTTTAAAACCGGTTGGTTTTGGAAATATTGAATCAAACTGACAAAATAAAATACAAAACTAAATAAATCGAATAATAATTTACTTCAGTTATTTTAGTTTGGTTTTGGATAAACTGAATTGGCTACATTTAAAAATTATTTGTATAATTTTTTATTATGTAAATAATAAGCAATAATCAAAATAATATAAATATAATAAAAAATGTAATTAACTACTTCATGAGCTAAAAAAAATATTTAAAACTAATTTTTACTTATATGAACGATATTTTGAACTTAAAAGTTGATAGAACAATATTACTATATTATGAGACCAATATGTTTTAAAAAATTGAATAATAAGTCATACAAAAAGCCTACCAGTATTGAAAAATAAATAAAATATAATAGATGTCTATTATACATAAATTAATAATACCATATTACATATATTTGGGTTTATTTAGATCCAAAATTTTATTTAACAAACTGATCTAGAAATCAAAAAAAAAATTTTCATTAATTAAAATCAAAATCCAAATTATTAAGTTCAAAATCGAACCAAATTACTAAAAAAAACTTTAATTCGATTTGATTTTTTGATTAAAACCAAATAATGCATACTCTTTAGCGAAGATATGATGATGATTGTCTAATAGCACCAATTAGTGATGGTGATATGATGCGATGATTGAGCAGCAATAGTTTAACTTGGTGGTCTGCGGCATGTTTTAACGATGGAAGTTGGATATAACTCAAGGACAATTTACGCTTTTGAGTTCTCATCTTTTTTAAGTATTTGAGTATCTTAATGATATTAAATTGAGTGATCTTGAACTTATAGATTTATCTCATTAATTTTAAGATGATTTCACCTTGTAACTAATATTTCAAAATTTATTATTATACCTTAAGTATATATTTGGGTTTATTTAGATTTGAATTCGATCATTTTTAAGTCATTTCACTTATTTTTGATATAGTACAATAAAATTTATTAAATTAAACATGTATATCGAGGCAATAAAAATATCTAATTTTATAAGATTAATTTAAAAATAAAATTTAATTTATAAGCAAATTGAATGTCTCCACAAGATGAGCCCGTCAACACCAAAATTGGGTCAAACAGAGTCTAAATAAGCTAAAATCAAGCTCAAGAAGCATACATAAAGAATTCAAAAAATTAATGAGAATGTTAAATAATTTCTAAATTCGACCTGTTTATAGTCGAATTGAGCCGCTTAGTGAGTTTAATATCACTAGAATCGAAGATCATTTGGATGGTCAAATCATACAAAAATCATTTGCGATCGTGAAAATCAATAGAATCGTCCAATGGAGTATTTTTAAATTTTAGCTATAATTACCAAAATATCTCACTCAGAATCATATAAAGACCCCATTCTTGTCATTAGAAGGGAGGGACGCTCGAAGCAAATTTGAGAGAAAATTAAGAGACGCCTTTCAAAGTCTCCATCGCCATTGTTTCACCCTATTTTCATCTCACCGACACTATTTCTCAACTTCCACTTCTAAGTATCAACTGATTCAAAACTCTCATCCTATTGAATCAAGCAAAGTCTTATAATCGTATTATCGGGGAGATTGAACAAGTGAAATATTTTAGCTCGGTTAAGCCCTATGATTTTCCACTTTTTTCTGAGATTTTTTCACGTAAAAATTATGATATTTTCTGTTATGTTCCCTATTATCTATATGTATGTTTCACTCTCATGCAAAGCTAAGATGTAAAGTCTACTCTACGTTACGAAATTTCTATCACCCAACAATCTTATTGAAACGTTCAATTTAACTATAATTTTTTTAAAAATTAGAGCTTGTATGGACTTAAACTTGAGTCTAACAATTTTAATTCTAAAATGCATTGAGGTGTACTCTTATTCAAGTATATTATTGATTAACATGTTAAGATGATATATATATATATATATATATATATATCTTCATATTTCATCAATTAAAATTTACATGTTAATTATATGTATATTTAGTGTTGATTAAAATTTGATCATATTGATAATTAATTTTGTAATTAAATGAATTTCTATTTTTTTTAAAGTTATGCTTTATTTTTAGAAGAATTGATAGAGTGATTTTTCTTCATTTAAGATTTTTAAATTCAAAATATTATAATGATTAATTTTTAATTTAATTGTCAATTCAGCTCAATTCCTTAAATTTTAAAAAATATATATGAGGAAAGAATTTTATAAACATATCAAATTTGAACTAAAACAAAATAATGTATGGGCAATAGTGTCTGTCGCTTGGGCGATGTAGGGGTGTAAAAGAGTTGAGTCATAGTGAGCTCGTGCTAGACTAGTTAGCCAGAAAAGAGGCTCAAACTCGAGTAAAGGATAAGCTCGAGCTCAACTCATATATTTATTCTTGTTGCATGCTAAAAACTTGAGAGCATAGCATAAATTTTACGTCTTAACTTTGTATAAAAAATTAAATATATACATAGATAAAAGAAAAGAGAATAATAAACACCAAAAATTTTATGTGAAAAAGCCCAAAAAAATTGAAATAAACTGTTAGGCCAACCCTTATCAAATATTTCACTATATATATTTTGAATTATAATATTTCATTCTTTCCAAGATTGAAATTACAAGAATTTGTATGAATAGTCAATCAACGACAGTCTTAAAAATTAGATTACAACAAATGTATAGTTGTATTGAGGTTGTGTTGACCTCCACATATGTGTCATAAATCAAGCCAAGCTTACAAATCAAATTCCGTCAAAATCGGGGTCAAAATGCACTAGATGTCACCAAAAATGATCGAAACGACCTCCGATCAATGAACGGACTTCGACGTTGCGTTCAGAACGTCAAAATTGATCATAATAGAGATTTTTCAAAATCTAACGAACAATTGATTAAGATCTCAAGCTATCAAATTGTCGACATATCGGAGTCGGGAAACTGCGACGATATCTAGACGACCTTCGTTCATGAAACTGATCACGCCGTTAGCTTCAAAACATTGAAAGCTATCAAGTGAGACTACTCATGCTTAATTTGGGCGAGTCTGTGCCAATGTCAAATAATCAGCAGTGACAACACGCAAATCGAGGCTAAAACGCACTGGACGTTGTCGAAATCAACTCAAATGACTTCCTATCGATGAACGGACTTTGTTATCATGTTCAGAACATCGAAATTGGTCAAGATATAAATATTTTATGACTTGATGAGCAACTGATCAAACGTTTGAGTCGTCAACGTGTCTGCACACATATCGAGGTCAGGAAGCACCAACGAGAATCAAACGACCTTCGTTCGTGAAATTGATCATGTTATTGGCTTTGAAATGCTGAAATCTATCAAATAAGACTATTCACACTCAATTCAAATGAGTCTGCACGAAAATCGAGCGGTCGAAAGCGAACGCATTTTGAATTAATCAATTTGAGGCCGACTGAACAGACGGCCTCGATCATGAACGATGTCGCGTTGAACATTGAAATAATCTTGAATAAATATATACATTTACCATATAATGACATCGGCATAAAATTCATTTTCTTTAAATTAATTAATATTTGGAAAAAAATTTTTTTAAAAAAGTCTATTAATTCCCTGTTTGTTTTAAAAGCCACTTCTCCTTTGTTCAATTTTTCCCTCAACTGATCCCACGCAAGTTCCTCACCCGTTCCCCCCTTTTTGTTCGAACAAAAAACCGCACGGATTCCTCTCGTTCGAAGCTAGGGGTGTGCATTATTTAGTTTTAACCAAAAAAATCAAACTGAACTAAAGTTTTTGAATAATTTGGTTCGGTTTTGAACTTAGTAATTTGGATTTTGGTTTTAATTAATGAAAACTTTAATTTTTGGTTTTTGGATTGGTTTGTTAAACAAAATTTTGGATGGAACCAAATAAACCAAAATAATTATATGTAATACGGTATTATTAATTTATGTATAATAATTTATCTATTATACACTTATTTTATTTATTTTCAAATCTGGTAGACGCTTTTTATGATCATTATCTAATTTTCTAAAATATTTTGCCTAATATAATATGGCTCCATCAACTTCTAAGTCAAAATATCGTCAAGTAAATAAAAATTAGTTTTGAATATTTTTAGCATTTAGTTGAATTGCATTTTTTTATTATATTTATATTATTTTTCTTATTACTTGTTCATTATACAATAAAAAATTATGCAAATAATTTTTAAATGTAGCCAACTTCGATTTATCCAAAACCAAACCAAAATAACCGAACCAAATTATTATTTGGTTTGTTTAGTTTTGCATTTTATTTAGTTAGTTTGGCTCAATATTTTTAGGAATATTTTTAAAATTTATCATCCAATCCATCCAAATCAACCAAACGCACACCCCTATTCGAAACTCCATCCGCGCACCATCCTCCAAGTGATCGGCATTGTCCCTGCCCTAGCCGATTCAGACCTCTTCCCTGACCGAGGGTTCTATCTCCAGGTCTCCGACTCTTCGCACTCCTCTCGGTTCACCATTCCCACTGCTGCATGTCTTCAGCATGAAAAAAAAGGGCTACGTAAACTGCTCCTCCCCACTCTCTCCCTCTCGTGCATGCCGCTCCCTCATTCGTCTCTCTCTCTCTCTCTCTCTCTCTCTCTTATCCTCCTGTCCTCTCCCGCAAAACTAACCCTAGCGCCAAATCTATAATATAATTCGATTCATATAAGGTCGGTTGTGGGGATGATCAGACGTTTAGCGGATCGATTGCCGTCGCTGATCCAGCTGGCGAGGGAGTGGAGTGAATAAGATGCCCTCGTATGCGGATCTGCACCGCCAGATCGAGCAGATGAGGCAATGCAAGTTTCCGACGGGAGCAGAGGTGAAGGCTCTCTCCGAGAAGGCAAGAGCAATCCTCATGGAGGAGTGGAACGTGCAGCCGGTGAAGTGCCCAGTCACCGCATGCGGGGATTTCCACGGCCAGTTTTATGATTTGATGGAGCTTTTCAAGATCAGCGGTGAAGCCCCGGATACCAATTAATGGGAGACTCCGTCGACCGTGGTTATTACTCGGTGGAGACCGTGACATTACTAGTGACCTTGAAAGTTGAAACTAGGAATCTATAGTGAAGCGATCAGAGCCATCCGCTGTCATCGTCTCATGATAAGAGATGAAAGTGCCGAAGAGCTCCACTGCGAATCGGCGGCCGATCATGATTCTTTTCTTCGGCGTAGCCCTCGTCTTTTCCATCCTCGTGATCTCCATACAGTCCTCATTCTTCGGAGGGAAGCAAATATCAAATTTGATATAAAGAGGGAGGAGATAGGTATATTGTCTGATTAGTCACGGGTTCAGCAATGCCTGAGGAGGTTGCGTATAAAAGGAGAACGCCATTTTCCTTTCTACCAAGAGTTAGCAGAAAGTTTGTTTGTTCAGTAGCCACTCAGCCACTTTCTAAACAGAGTGAAGAATTGAAGATGGACACTCCAAAAGAAGTATTTTTTTTAGACAATTTTTTTAAAATAAATATGATTTAAAATGTAATTAGTAATTTAAGTAATTTAAAATAAAAATTTAGATATAGGTATACTCCGCTTTAATGGCGATTGCCACATCAAATGACGCTCAATATATTACGGTCAATCTACTCATCAAACTGACGACTTATATTATAGAAAGTCGTTCGTTAAACGACTATACGTAATTATTATTTTTAAAATATTTTAGCAACTTGGTTGGCTTTAGGTTCCACTATTATCTATCATTGGAGCTACTCTAACCTTTTCAAACTTATATAAAGCCTCTCATTCCCCAGATCAATATTTTATTAAATTCTTAATATTTTATCTCAAATTGCATAAATATATGAATTTGTTAATTTATTTTATTTTCATAGAATTTTTTTAAATAAGTATATTTTTAATGATTTACACATATTTTTATGCTATATTTTATAAGTATTTGATTAATTACTACATAAATATAATTTAAATGTTTTTTTAATTAATTCTAAATTTGTTTAAGATGAAGATTTTTTTTTATTGAAAAATAATAACATTGTGAAAAGTATAAAACTATATGAACTATTCTCAAGAATTTCTTTAACCTATATTTAAAATTTTACTTGATAATAACTGAGTATAAGAGCACTTATATAATTTTACCATCTATACTCTCAAACTTCAGAGATGATTATCTATGCAATTTGAAGTAATTTTTTTCCTTGATTTTTACATATTTATGTACGTATATAGATCTCTTTATATTCTAATGATCAAGATATTATATCCATCATTTAAAATATTAGACTAAATATTAATATTTATCCTTATTTATGTGAACAAATTTTTGATCTTATGTGCAAAGCATTAAAAACATACTTATTTATAATTGACTCCAGATTACATATAAATAAATTTGGAATTAAATAAAAAGCCATTTAAATTATTTTTTTTCTACTAATTAATCAAATACTTGTAAAATATAGCATACAAATAGGTGTAAATCATTAAAAACATACATATTTATAAAATTTTCATCAAATGATAGATAATAGTAACTTAAATCCAACCAAGTTGGTAAAATATTTTAAAAATAGCTACATATAAGTCGCCCGTTTAACGAGAGACTTCCATGTAATACTATAAGTCGTCCGTCAAACGGGCAACTAGATTGGATACTTAAACGAACGACTAGTGTCACGTCAAATTCGACATGGCAAGCAAGTCTCCTATTAAACAGACGATTATAACTATATCTAAATTTTATTTTTAAGATATTTAAATTACTAATTATATTTTAAATCATAATTATTTCAAAAATTAGCCCTTTTTTTAAGGATTATAAGAGGCCTGACTATTATTTTGATACGGACGATTTGAAAATGGTACTTGATGAAAAAAAAGACACTCGTCTATTAAAAAACATCTATCTATCCAAGAACTGAAGGTGCATCTTATCCTCTGGTGCTCAATAATATTGATCTTAAGCTGCTATTAATCAAAGTTGACGGGAAGAGATATACCCTCAAAATAATACATCATTGGAGGGACTTTACAAAACAACTAACAATTTCTGCACACAATGTGAGGCTGAAGGGTTTCAAAAAATCATATTCTATCAAGAGCGTCCTGATATCATGGTAAAGTATATCGATCAAATCGATATTTACATATATATTTGATATTATGCAGGTGATTGAAGACCTCATTATGCTCATCAGAGCATAACGAGTAATGGTAGAGGTGCTTAATGTAGCTACGCGACTGAAAGATCTGAAATGCTGAAATTAAGAATATATGCATATATATTTACTTTTATGCAGGTGATTGAAGACCTCGTTATGCTCATCAGGGCGTAACGAGTGATTGAAATTCGGCCGAGGTGCTTCAAAATATCAACCCACGCTCATCGTGCGATGGTGAAAATACTCTCGATCTTACAGGAAAGATGAGGTCGAAAATTAAATCGTTAAATCTTTTTGACTTAGAAAAAAGGGAGAATAAAATGAATCAACTTGAATGTTAAGCAAGGAAACCTAAAGCTAAAATTCAAATTAAAAACTCCAAACAACAAAAGAGAAAGGAAATGAATATATATTGTATTTGTATTCTTTCAGGTTTGAAGACCCCGTTGTGCTCAACAGGGCACGACGAGATGAAAAAGATCGGTTGTGGTATCGCAAGACATCACTTGTTACACGTATGACGAAAGCAAAACACTCTGCCTCCTATATGAGGATGACGTCAAGAGGCTGCCAAAATTTGATCAAATCTTTTGACTTAGAAAAATGGGAAAATAAAATGGGCTAACTTAAGGGGCACTAAATAGGAAAACTCGCAGCTAATTTTAAACTAAAAAAAATGTCGAATAAGAAAAAATTAGGGA
Organism: Cymbidium sinense; assembly: GCA_021442155.1. Lineage (NCBI taxonomy): Eukaryota > Viridiplantae > Streptophyta > Magnoliopsida > Asparagales > Orchidaceae > Cymbidium > Cymbidium sinense. Next base: position 21,661,321 of record CM038226.1, read on the forward strand.
AATTAAAATGACATACGACATATATAAAAACAAAACAAGATAAAAGAAGGGTAAAAATCACTTACAAAATTTATTAAAGTAGGATTGAAAACACACTGAAGTTCTTAATCACTTTCTTTCAAATGTCTTAACTTTAACCTTTCAAATAAATGGGATAGAATAGGCAACACCCCATTTTGTCTTATTTATAGAAATTGGGAAAAGTAAAAAGAGGGGGGTGGGGGGATCAAAGTTAAACAAAAGAGAGGAAAAATCAAATCCGAACAAAGAGGGTGAAGACAAATTTGAATAAAAGAATGGTAAAAGGAGAACTACTTCTAGGGGGAAATCTCCTCCTTAAAATAATAATTTAAATTATCCCTTGAACATATACTCCAACCGCTTTCATCGATCTGAACCTTCGCATGTAAGTAAGACGATACTAAATCAAAATCTATGAAAATAGAAGGCGATACTAAATCGAAATCTATAAAAATCATAGGGCTTTCTTTAATAAAAAATTGAGGAATTTCAATCTAATTATGATTTTCAAAAATCAATAATTTCATTAATTAGATGAAATCTAAGTTTATAAATTGCATGTGCGGAATAGAGATTTCAAGTGCAAATTTTAATAATGTCGCAAAAGCTAAAATTGGAATTAAATGAAAATACAAAATTAATTTCATAATTCAAAAAAAATAAAAATTACCTAAATTCTTAAATTCACCTGCATGTGCCCTGACACTATGCTAAATGTTTAAATTCAAGTGTCTGAGGATGCTGCATGGGTTATTTCCTGGTTTAGTCTTAGGACTGAGTCCGAGTTAACAAAACCTAAAAATATATAATAAGAGCTTTAAATCAGTGAAATATCTGAAAATTTGATTCTGTCGGGTGACAGTAGATCTAATCCTCTATTAGCAGCTAAATAAAGTTGACATGATCTAATGCTCTTAAACATATTTAAATTAATCATTTTTTTCTAATCAAATTAGCTCAAATCAAATATGAAAATCTGAAATCAATCTCATAACTCAGAAATAAAAATTGCCTAAATTTATATACACCTCCATGTGCCCTGATATTATGCTGAATACTTAAATTCAAATGTCTGAGGATGTTGCGCAGGTTGTTTCTCGGTTTAGTCTTAAGATTGAGTCCGGGTTAACAAAACCTAAAAATCTATTATAAGAATTTCAACTCAGTAAAATATCTGAGAAGCTAATTTTTTCAGGTTGGGTCAACTACCTCCGACTAAGACTGCGACCGGCCACCGGTATGACGTAACCATGAGATTGAGCATGTCATCATTCTCCCAACCATCCGGTTTAAGCTAAAATGATGAATTTCATATCTTAAATTCTAAAACTCTACATGCTGCTACTATATGATACGTATTTTGTGATCTAATGACTAGCCTTAATCGAAAGTTCTCTCTCACTTATTGAGAGAGGTAATTAACTATAGGGGTTTGCGCCTATAGGAAACCTGGAACGAGATCTAAACTTCTCACCAAATGAGAAAGAAATCTCTGGGTAGTGTCTTATCTACTATTCCATCTGCTTTCTGAAAATTACATCGACACTTTAAAACTACTCTTTTTATCGAAGAGGTTGGTGGCAAATTTTCGGAACCCACAGGTTGTAATGACTATTGGTGGTGGTTGGTAATGATTGTCATATGAGAGTTATGGCTGTTGGTGATAGATGACTTCAAACTTATGTGCTTAGCTTTTCACTCCTATTCCAAGCCTCTTTTGGTTCTCCCTCCCTTTTATGATGAGAATAGAGTTTTATTTATAAAGTTTTGAGAGTCACATTTTAATAGCTTTAGCCAAAATCTCAAATTTTCCATTAGACAATATTGATGCTCTTAATCATAGATTGTTTTTTGATCATGTGCCTTAATAACTTTCGATTTGAGTAATCTTGAACCCGTTAGATTTTGTTTCGTTGATTTAGTCAATTCGATTATAAGCACACTAGAGTTAAAGATCATCTGATTGTTTAATTAATATCTCGAAGTTTTCAATTATATTTCTAAAAGTTAATTTTAGCTCACTTAAATTCAGACTGACTCATTCTTAATATTGATGCATACATCTCATCAAGATATTTAATTTAATTTAATTATAAACTTATTGAAATTAAAGTTTAAATAATTTTTATTTAAATTTTAAGTAGTTAATATATATACCTGTGTTTTAAAAATTGGACCGGACCGACCGGTTCAACCGTGAACCGGCCATATGGCCAGAATCAATACGAATCTTCGGTTCAACAGGTTTTTCAACCGGTTTAATTAAATTATATAAATATTTTATTTAAATATTAAACTTAATGAAATATGTTTTAAAAATAATTTTAGATGGAATTATTTAATTTTAAAACTAATATTATAATTATAAATGAGATTGAATTAAATAAATAACATATCAATCAAATTATTCTAATTATATTATATAACATCATCTTCTTTTTATAATATAGGACTAAAATAGTTGAATATGAAGAAACTTTTGGTAAGAATAAAAATGGGCTTTACAATGTAAGAATAAAAAGATAATATTTTAATTATTAATTATATATTTTTGTTATAAATTATAAATTATAATATATATATTTTTAAAGAATATAAATTCATAATATTATTTTATAATTTTTAATATACTTTTTATATTATAATCTTATATTTTTATATTATAAATTATATTTATATTCATAAATTTACATTATCAAAATTTTAAAATTTTAAATCTTTTTAATATACATATGTCATGATTTATAATAATATACTTAAATATTTTATATAGTATATTTTTATATTATTTATATTTAACAAGGCTTTTAAAATAATATTTTATTTTAAATTTTATATTTTTATTATAAACTATAAATTTAATAAATTATATTCTTATGATAAATTATATTTGTATTTATAAATTCATATTATCATTTTTTAAGATTTTAAATATATTTAATATATATATATATATATAATTAAATTTATAATATGGATATAATTATATCTTATTATTATATCAATCTTAAAATTAATAATTATTAGAAATATTATTTATATATTTATTTTATTTAATTTTTCATATATTTATATAATTTTATCTATTAATTAAATTAATATTTAATATTTTTAATTTTAATTAAATAATTCGATTTAATTCCGATTCAACTCCAATCAAATCTTTAAATTTTGAACCTTATCTAAACTGATAGGAAGGTCTCTTGATCTCTATATGATGATAGAGGTTTAAAACATATCAACCTCACAAACTTTTTACTTTATTTTAATTAGAAAAAAAAAAACACCGGAAACAAACTGTTTTTTTTTTTTTTGGAAAAAAACAAACTGTTTATATTTTCATATTGAAATCTCAGAATCGACAAACGCCTGATAGCTACTTTGCTAACTTCTCGTACAAGTCTCTTGGTCCATAAGTATTTGCTTCTTCGAGAAGTCTTATTTTACACCTAGCCGAAAGGACATTTAAAAAATTATTTTAAAACAATGTAATAATATATATTTTTATTAGGTAAGCGCTCGAATTTAATTTATTCGAATTCTTATATATATATATTCAACCAATACGCTGTAAGTAGTTGGGATTATTTTAAAAAAATTTCAGATATATTTTAAAAAGATTGTATTATATTAATAAAAAATTTATTAAAATATATTATCAATTAAGTTATATTTTATGATTTATCACTTGTTATTTTAAAAAACTCATCCTTTAATATTTGATGATTTATATTATTAGGTGTTGTATGAAATGATTTTTAGTTATTTCATAAAATGATATTTAATTGATGATTTAATTATTTTCTTATTAATATTAACATATATTATTAATATATCATACTAAAATTTATTAAATCAAGCACTAATATCAAGTCAATAAGTAGATTTAATTTTATAAAATTAATTTAAAAATAATTTGAATCTAAATTTTTATAAATTTATAATCATATTAAATGTCTTATAAGACAAGTTCACCTGTACAAAAAAATGGACTGATTCGAATCCAAATAAGTTAAATAAAACTAAAGAAGCATATTTAAAAATTTTAAGAAATTAATTGGATGATCAAATAATCTCTAAATTTGATATGCTTATAGTCGAATCAAGCAGCTTGACGAGACGAATCCAATGAGCTCAAAATTACTCAAATCGAAGATTGATTGAATGATAAATCATAAATAAAAAAAATATGATCGATGGAATCAATATGAGTCATCTGATAGAGTGTTTTGAATTTTTTGAATATAATTACTAAAATACTCATCTTAGAAACTTATAAATATGATTCCATTCTTATCGTGAGGGAGTAGAAGACTTGAAGACAATTTATAAGAAAGTTGTATGAGAGCTAAAGAAGAAGCTAGATGTTTAAAATTTATTATCTGTCGCATAATAGTTATAACTTAATTTTGAAACTCTTATTCTCTTGATTTCTCAAATATAATTTTATAATCACATTAATGAGAAAGTTGTAACTTTATAACTCTCTCTCTCTCTCTCTCTCTCTCTATATATATATATATATATATATATAATTAATTTTAATTGAGTTAGATTCCGTAATTTTTTTTCTCTTTTCATCAATTTTTTTGCATAAGATTTTTGAAGCTTATTGTCACGGAAAAACTTTCCCCAAGTCACCCGTGCGGCCTTAGCGCTCTTCTCTTGACGCTAAGTCAGCCTAACTTTCGCAACGCAAGATAAGAACACTGAAAACTATTTTGGAGAGGAGAGGTTAGAAAGATTGGGAAAACACTTTACTAAGCAAGAAACTTTGCAATACAAGAATACTTGCTTGGTTTCTTGGTTGCTTACAAATGAAGGGTGAGATCCCCTATTTATAGCCCTCCCCCTATCCCTAGGAATAATCTAGAAGAGAATATTCTAGAATACATTAATATGTACATGGTTCTAGATCTTTCCATGCCACTCTTTATATCATCACATGCGCTAAATGAGGCCTCTGCCTTAGCCACTTCTCACAATAAAAATCGTTAAAACTCAAAAGCTCATGTAAATGATGAGGATTATAAAGCCACTAATAGACAAATCAATCATCGTACATGACAAAATGGGCGAACGAAGTCTCGATGCAACCATTGTAGAAGCAATGACCACACTATCACCACTTGCTACAAGATATATACACGTCCTCCACAAATCAACAATGGAACCACTGAAGATGGACAATGTCATTCTCAGGGGCTGATTGTTGCTAAAGAGCCTGAACTGGATAATGACAAGAGAAGCAAACAACACTCTCCACCCTCCATCACTCAAGAGCAACTTGGACAATTGTTGTCCATCCTGAGGATAGGTAGAATGGAACCCACAAACAACTTTGTAGGTAAAACCAACAACACCACTAATCACATGTGCTCGACATCCAAAATTCTTAAATCCACTTCTCGTGATATATCTCACACAAATGTCTAGCTTGTTGATGGCTCAACTACACCCATATTCGAAATTGCCTCATCTTTCATCAACCCCACTTTATCCTTTGAAAATATTTTAGTGGCACCATCTTTAAAGTTTAACTTATTATCTATTTTTTAAATCACTAAATCTCTTAATTGCTCTACAACATTTTTTTTTTTGAACGATGTGTGTTTTAGGACCTCAATATGAAGAGGATGATTGGCACAAGTAAATGTTGGAACAACCTTTATTACATACATCAACCCATGAGCCTGAACAGTCATGTGAAACCAACCTTCGATGTTTGTCACTGGAGGTTAGGAGATCCAATTGAAGATTGCCAAAAATTCATTTCTGCCCAGGATCAGAGTGTAGTTGCTCCCAACAAAAAAACTCTTTGCAATGTTTGTCCTTTAGGGAAACACACCAAGTTTTCGTTTTCTTCAAGTTATATAAAAAGTAATTACCCTTGCATTACTGCTTTGTGACATCAAGGGAAGTTTAAATTTCCCTAGTAGTTCTTGTGCATGTTATTTTCTAACTATCGTTGATGACTTTAGTCAATGTACATGGGTTTCTTTTATGAAATATAAATAAAAAACCCAATATATTCTAAAATCCTTCCTTACACATGTGGAAACACATTAAAAGGATGCATACCAATGACTCTCATGTTGATCTTCAATCCTGCTCTCCTGCTATGCATATCTGCACTAATAATGGTAGTGAGTTGCGCTCACAAGACTTACAAAATTATTTTCTATCTCCTGGTGTCATTCACCAATGCAACTGTGTTGCCACCTTGCAATAAAGTAGTGTTGCTGAGCGTAAACATCATGTTCTCCTCAAATGCCGCTAGGATACATAAAATTCAAAGCAAATTTCTAATGTCATTCTGGGGAGAATGAACCCTCACTGTGATTAATCTAATAAATTAAAATTTCTCTTCTAGTTTTCTAAGAAAAATAATTCGTGAATTACTATTTGGAATTCGACGCACCTATTATGACCTTAAAGTCTTCAATTGTTTGTATTTTGGCCATAATAATTTTCCACCTCCAGCTATCTTTGTCGTTTCCCTTATATTTTTATCAACTGGATTAAAGCATATTAATGGTCAATGATTATTTCTCTTTTTGATTTTGGTAGTATTGAGAGATGGCTATCTATTGTCTCTTATTTCTTTACTATAATTATGAAGTATTTGTCTTGTCAAGATGACCACAAATTCAACATCAATTAGTATTCTTTCATATGCTTTAACAATGGCTATTCTTCTCTCTACTATTAGTTGCCCTTTTGCTCCAATTACCCATTATGCCTCATCTATTAAATGCGTCATAAGGAGCTTTTTTCCTTATAAGCAATTCAAATTCTTCTTATCATTTATGGATGGAAAATAAATAAATCGGATCATACATATATAGTTGGGCGAATGGTCACTCAGCTCTTAAAAAAATCTTTAAGAATATTCGCCTATAATGGTTAAAAGCATCATAATGAAAGTTTATATTGGATATACCTTTGGATAGTTGGCTTTTCCTTTAACTTATGTTCTCTGTTATTATTTTTACCGCAATTACTGGACAATTTTTGTGCTACTGTTCTTTGCTAGAGAGAGAGAGAGAGATCTTGCTGCTTTAGCTTATCATATTAGTTTTAAAATTTTTCTTGGTAATAATGTGTTAATCTCAATACTACAACAACAACAACAACAACAACAAGCCTTAATCCCACTAGGTGGGGTCGGCTACATGAATCCTTCGTCTCCATTGTGTCCTATTATGTGTCAAATTCTCATTTAATTCAGTATACTAAGATCATTTTTATACATCTTAACCAAGTCTTTTAGGTCTACCTCTACCTTTCTTAACATAAGGAAAATCTAATGCATCTACTCTCTGTCATTGGACGCTTTATGTGGCCAAACCATCTAAGGCGACTCTCCCTAATCTTATCTATCCTTTGGAGCTACTCCAACTTTTTCCCGAACATACTCATTTTGCATTCTATCTCTAGGGTAAAGCCACTCATCCACGAGCATCCTCATCTCTCATACACTTAACTTATGTTTCTCTTTTATTGGCCAACATTACGCCATAAGTCATTCGGTCTTACCACCATCTTATAAAATTTTCCCTTAAGTTTAAGTGGAACTTTTCTATCACATAATAGGCCGGATGCATTCCTCCACTTCAACCATCCAACTTGAATTCTACTAATAATATCTCCATCTATTTCACCATCATTTTGAACAATAGAGCCTAAATATCGGAATGCTCACTCTTATTAATGACTTGATCACCTAAAGTCACAACACTACCACTAAAATTTCTACAACTAAAATTACACTCCATATATTCGGTTTTAGATGCTTAAACGAAAACCTTTAGACTCTCGTTGACCTCCATAATTCAAGTTTTTTGGACTCCTCTCTAGTCTTATCAACAAGAAGAATGTCATCGAAAAGCATACAGGTACATCTTCTTGTAAATGCCTCGTAAGAACATCCAAAACTAAAGTAAAAGATAAGGGCTTAATGTTGATCCTTGATGTAATCCAAGCGAAATAGGAAAATAGTTTGTCAATCCTCCTTGTGTTTGGACACAAGTGGCTTGACTCAATACATATCCTTAATGACTTGAATATAACCAATATTAACTTCTTTTGTTCTAGAACTCTCCAAAGAACATCTCTTGAGACTTTATCATAAGCTTTCTCTAAATCAATAGATATCATATATAGATCCTTTTATTTTCTCTATGCTTCTCCATCAAACCTCTTAACAAATGTATAGCATCCATAGTAGATCTCATGAAACCGATTGTGAGAAACTTACGTATCACATCGTAATCTATGCTCAATTACTCTCCCATAATTTTAATGTATGGCACATTAACTTAATTCCTCTATAATTTGCATAATCTTGTGCATCACCTTTATTCTTAAATATAGGAACCAACAAACTCTTTCTCCACTCATCTGACATCTTTTTAGTCTTTAAAATAACATTAAAAAGATTTGTAAGCCAAGAAATTCCTTGATCTCCTAAACATTTCCACACTTATTGGAATATTATCATCCTCTTGCTTTTCCACATTCATTTTCTTTAAAGCTTCACTAACTTCATTACTAATGATAAAAATGAAATTCTCTATTTTTGTTTAGGGTATTAAGGTTGCTAAAATCAATCGTACTTTCAGATCCTTCATTGAAAAGTTTATTAAAATACCTCATCCACCTATTTTCAATATCTTTTTCTAAGAAAAGCACTTTATTATTTTCATCCTTAATACTCCTCACTTGAACTATGTATTTACTTCTCTATCTCTTTGGTTGGCCTTATACATACATCTTTCACCTTCTTTAGTATCTAATATTTGTATAAATCACTAAAAGCTAAATTTTTTGTCATATATTGTTTTCTTAGAATCTCTACAGGTCATTTTATATCTCTCTCAATTCTCCGAATTTTTACATCTAAACCAAGTTTTATAACAATGCTTCTTATTTCTTATCTTTTCTTGCACTCGACTCCACTATTCTTATTAAAAGAAGCTTTTCCTTTTGATTAAGCCAAGCACATTTTAGCAACTTGTTTAATAGCACTTGATACTTTTCCACATAACGTTAGCTTCCTTATGAACATCCCAAACTTTAATTTCTTGTAGCTTGCTCTTAAAATATTTTATTTGTGCTTTTAAGTGTCCCCATCTAATCCTAGGACAATAATTAAGTTTATTTTTCTCTTACAACCTTTCATCTTAAAATCTAAAACTAATATAGTCGATGTTGGGTACTTAAAATTTCACTTGGAATGACCTTACAATCTTTACAATCTAAGCGATCTATTTTTCTTATCAATAATCAATCAGTGTTTTACTAGATCCATTTTTTATAATAATATGTTCATCTCTTTTCTTAAATAAAGTATTACTACAAAATCATAAGCTAAGGCAAAATCTAATATAGTCCTACCTTCTTCATTAGTCATTCCAAATCCATAACCACCATGAATACTTTTAAAATCTTCTACCACTCTACCAACATGTCCATTTAAATCTCCCCCAATAAATACTTTTTTCTTCAAGATGTATCTTTTGTATTAATCCTCTAATTCATTCCAAAATTTTTCTTTTGAACTTACCTCCAAACCTTGAGGAGCATAAACACTTATAACATTGATAATCTTAGTATCAACAATAATCTTTAAAGCTATTATTCTATCTCCACATCTATTAATACTTATAACATTATCCTTCAAACTTTTATCTATAATCACACCTACACCATTTCTAGTTCGACTTTTGAATACCAAAGTTTAAAACCTAAACTATCAATCTCCTTAGCCTTCTCCCCAACCCATTTAGTTTCTTGAACACATAAAATATTTATCTTTCTATGAACCATAATATCTATTAATTTCATTAATTTACAGAGTATATTCCAAGATCTAACCTAATTCTAGTTTCATGGACTAACTTCTTTGCGCATCCGTCCATAATGTGGGAACCCTTGCTTATTTAACACTTGCACCCGTCGACTACATTTTCACGTATTCAGCCATCATAGCGTAAACTTCAGGGGGCGCGTCTTCTGATGATTTAAAGGATTCATGTCATAATTATTTACAAATTTTTATTTGTCGACTACTAACATAACCCTCCACTTTTTGCATCCGGGACTTTTGCATCTCAATCGTCTATATAATAATAATAATAATAATAATAATAATAATAATAATAATAATAATAATAATAATATTATGTGCTAAAAACCAATTGTGTTAGAGTGAAAGTTTACGCCTTAACCTTATTATGAAATTCAGCACACACACACAAGTATTTAAAGAGTGAACAAGAAAACTCTAGAAATTTTTACGTGAAGAAATCTCGAAAAGAGAAAAACCACGGGGCCTAGCCCAGTAGGAATCTTTCACTATGTATTTGTTTCAGAGTACAAAATTTTCTTATAACGGGATTACAAAATTGTATATGAGAGAATGAGAATGATCGAATAATACTTGACCATATAGTCCGCGTTCGGGTTGTAAGTTGCTAGTGGTAGCGAATGATGATGAACTGAGATCGATGGCCGGATGAAAGTATTCATGATGGTGAAGCGGAGATTTGACGACAAGGATCGGATGGCGGTGGCGGCGGCGGTGGTTGACAACCATTGAGTGGTGGCATGATTGTGCTTTGAGGATTTTCAAGCTTTAGAGCTCTCTCCTCTCTCTTGCTTGGGCCCCTCTTCATATGAGGAATGAGGGGCTATTTATAGATTGGAGGAGTGATGTCTCTGTAAATACATGCAAAATCCGAACCACTCCACTTCATCGGACGGCTCAGAATGATTCCTTTGATCATTTGATGTATTTTAAGTATTTGAATGCTCAAATGAATTATGAGATCTTGGGCTTCTTAGATTCAACTCATCAAGATGCTCGATTTGACTATAAACACTCCATGTTTAAGAGCTATTTATGGATTTAATTGATATCCCAAAGTTTCCAATGATATTTTAAGTGTTTGATCTTGACTAGTTTCAACTGAGGATCAACTTGCTTTTGACATCAAGATTCGTCCTTCGACTAGTAGAATTTCAATGTCATATCAGTTGTCCCCCTATTTTTGGATGACATAATCTCAATTATTCTAAAATATTTATGTCATATACTTGAAAATAGTCTTTAATGAAATGTGTGGGTCCATTAAACATACATTTTGAGAACAAATCTTCATGAAGCACTGATTATGATGAGCGAGTGCAGGGCTGATGTGTATGCGGCGATTTTAGTTATGGACCCATCCCAGACACTTCACGTGCAGCGAACGCGCGTGCCATGGTGCCAGCGTTCGCCATGGTGGTGAGCCTGGTGTCGCGGGTCACGATTGGCGTCATGCGGTGCATGTGGGCCGCGATGTGCGAGCATGAGCGTGCGCGGGCCTCAGCGCACAAATGCCCATTTTGGCAATTTTGATTTTGCACATTTTGATGATTTTCGGTGATTATTTTACCTTTTACCCTATGGGTCTATAAAATCCCCAGGGCGAGGAGAACTTCTCATGCTATAGTGCTTCTCTTTTTCTTGAGTGAAGGTCGTTTGGGTGATCAAGACAGTAGTTCATGACAACCAATTTTTCCTCGAAGAGGTGTGTGACCTCATGGGAGGAGTTCATTACTATATGAACTATCGGTCTTGATCGCCTCCGAACACGGTCGGTGGCGATCAAGATCGATAGTTCATATCAGCGATTTTTCTCTCGAAAGAGGTGTTAGCCACCTTCGTCGCCGTTGAGGCGATCAAGACTCGTAGTTCATATGGCAGGCTAGTTTTCCCTCGAAGAGGTGTCAACTAACTCGTCGGACCGAGGTGTTGGAGGCGATCAAGACCAGTAGTTCATCGACAAGGCTCTAGTTTTCCCGAAAGAGGTGTCAACGACCTGTTTGGGAGGGTTGAGGCAATCAAGACCCGTAGTGAGAAATTGGATTTCTTGAAACTTCAATGGATGGTTCAATGGCTGATAATTGCCAAGATGGTGGGGAAGCGAGAATTATGAGCCATCATTTGAACTCAAAATTTGGCGAGGTAATTTGATATGTATGGAGGATATCCTTTCTCCAAAAATTCTAGCCCAGTAGTGAGTGGCAAGTCAGAAAAGAGTATGCCCAAGTATTGGGTGAGTGAGTAGCTTCACAAAATTCTCAGAAATTTATCATTTCTCCCCCTCTTTACTTATTCATTATGTATTTTCATAGGGTGATGGCTGAAAGAAAACCCATAGCGTGGCAGCTACAAACGATATACCATCCCTTATCACATCAGATAGTTTAATGGGGTTCCGTAAGAAATTTTATTTCTTTAATGAGTTGGTGGTTATTGTTGCCAAAAGGTCTGATCAAGCTCGTTCACCTCGTGGGATACTTCACTTCTTAGATGATTCTTGTGCGATTCCCTTTGGCTCCTGATTGAGATCTTCAAAACATGTGGTGTAGCTTTGTCACAATTTTTTATTTTGCTTTAGTGGTCATCGTCGATTTGGTGTCTTCTTGAGAGTGTGGTGTTACTTTGAACATTAAATACTTGTGTCGAATGTGTAGATTCACATGTGATGCTGGGCGTGTTTCTTATCGGTATAAAGGTGGATAGAATTTTTTATACGGGATCCGTCAAAATTGGTTTAATGGATTCTTTTTTGTGAAAAATGAGTGGGACCTCCTTGAAAGATGGGGAAGATTGAATGACCTTCCAGATCCATTGCTGATGGTGGAGAATGAGATCCTGGAAACTCTTAATATTCCTGATGTAGGAAGCTTGCAACATGAGTTACATCACATTGGCAAATATATAGTTAAAGATAGGATGTTGAAGGTTGGCCTTTCCATCTAGGCAAGAAGATCTCATGCTCTTCCACTGAAGAGGTTAAGTAAAGGTGATGAAATGTCTTCTCATACTCATAAGGTTCTCTCAAGAAGCTCGTTACGGAATCACGATGGTAACAATATTTCATCTTTACAGAAAAAGAAGACATGTGCTGAAGTGACTACGTCAGATATATGCGAAGAAGATGTTCGCCCCCAGTTGGTCTCTAAGAATTTAGCTATTTCAACTCATGATGGGGGAGTTCATTTCTCGAAGCCACACATTCCTGAAGAGGTGTTAAATCACATATGCACTGGATGTCAACAAGCAGATGAATTGGTACGTTGTCTTCTCCTCCTTCTTTTCTTCTTTTCCTTTGTGTAATATTTGTGATGGTTTTTTTTACTTTTTTTATTTTTATAGGTAACTCAAACATTAGGGCAGATGGCTCATTTGGGTGTATTTTAGATGGTGAATCTTGAATTTGTGAATGTAAAATATCTACAAGCGAGTATGAAAAGATGAGTGTTAAGGCTAAGAAGTGGCGATTTTGGAGGATCGGTGTGAACGGCGAAATAGTGAACATGTCGACTTCTCTTTCTCTCCGGTTAGGAGGTGGGGCACTCGTGATGAGTTGATTGAGGTGAGAGAGACTTCGAAATAAAAAAAGACTCAAGGCACTTACGTGAGAAGAGAGCTCGGAGAAGAAAGTATTACAAGATTGTCTTTCTGAGAAGGAGCATATAATGTCAGAAGCGGAAGCAAATGAAATCTTGTTGAAGGCAATGGAAGGCTTTAAGAGCTCCTTGGTTTATCGCGGTATAATTGAAGACTATTTTCAGGAAGCTTGTAATCATATTCTTGATGTTGAAGTGAAGGACTTGGAGTACTAATGTTTAAAAGAGGGCTTCATCCGAGGGTTCCTAAAAGGAATCCTCTTAGTGCATCACAAGACTGGAGCTAGTATTGAGGATCTATCTCCCAGCCAAGTATCTGAAGACTCTTCATTGATTGGGAGATGAAGAGTTGAGAGTCAAGGAGCATCTCCAGTGGTGAGGAGGACGTTGATATCACCAACTGATATGATGTAGTGTCACTTGAGTATGCATTTTTTTATCTATGTATTATTATTATTGTGTATCAGAATATTGATTCTTTCTTATGTCACATGTTAATGTTGTCAATGAAATTTTTGTATTTTTAGGTGATATACTCTTATTTTATTTTTACCCATCCGGGGTGATTGGTCAGAATATTATTCAATGGCTAACACGCGGATGAGGTGGGAGTCCACCGACCTTTTGGCCTATCTAGGTATTAGTCAAACATTATTTGACCTCTTACTATGGAAGAGGTTGTGGGATGTCCACCAAGGACCTTTTGACCTATCCAGGTATTAGCTACTTGACTTCTTATATGGAAGAGGTGGGATGTCCACCAAGGAGACCTATCCTAGGTATTAGCTAAAGCATTGACCTATATGGAAGGTTGATCAAGTCCGATTGATCATGCCCGTGAGATATATTGAGTTACATTTTCTCAAGTGGGAGGATTAAATGAAGGAGATTGTTCATATGCAACAAGCTTGAAAGAAAAAAATTATAAATTCATTACTCGATAAGTTTGATACATAAGATGATTTTAACAGGATATGAGTTTGAAAGAGGAAATGACAACAACAAAAGTCTTTATCCCACTAAGTGGGTTCTACATGAAGAGCGACAAGACAAAATAAAAGTTGCAATAATTGCAATTTAGAATTCGATAATATTTTTGGAGATGTTCCAATTTGAGATAAAGTTTTTCCTCGGATTCTTGAGCTTGAATGTTCACTTTATAACCACTATAACCATCCTAAGAGGTGAGAGTTTATTCGTTGAGGGCCTTTGCACTTTGAGACGTAGGACCAAGTTATATATATGGCAGTTTTACTCTTACTGAAGTGACGGCTACCCGGTGATGGGAAGCAATCGAGTAGATTCACGAGTTTGGGAGTTCTTTGAGTTTTTTCATCACCATCATAATAATTAAACTCTTGGACTTGGAACTCCGATATCTCTTTATAATAGCCACGTGTAGAAACAAAAGTTATATGGTGTCTCACCAGTCGGGGTTCGCAATGTAGTGCGGTAAGCCCAAAGAATATTAGAAAGCTCATCAACCCATTGCCCCTCAGCCTTCTCAAGACGTGTTTTTAGTCCTTTGAGTATATTCCTTTTGGTAGCTTCTCATGCATTAGTTTGAGGATGTGCTACTGTATATATCGTGAATGTGAAGATCTTTGCAGGACATAAATATTTTTCCGATAAATTGGGTTCCATTGTCGTGATGATCTTTGCGAAGATTGACATACTATATTTTTCCAAATAAATTGTTTAGCATTTGCCATGATTTTATTGAGTGGTTGCTTCACCCATTTTAGTAGTAATGATAAAATGATGAACTTTTTTTAAATTACGATCTTTATTGGAAAAGGTCCCATGATATCGTAGGCCATGTGAGGGAGGTTAGAGTGCAATTGATAATTTGCACATTTTTTTGTGAATTCCAAGGCATCTTATTTCATCGTAGGCCAATAGAACCCTTGCATTATAATTTTAAGGGCTAATGCCCTTCCACCTAGGTGTTCTCCACATCCCCGAGTGAATCTCTCTTAATGTATAATCGGCCTCTGATGGTAGTTCACCTACGATGATAATAATATTTGAAGCTTGTCTTCAGAGATGAGTTGTAGTAGTTGGTTCTTCAAGAAGGGTCCCTTCTTGTAGAAAAGATAGGATGGGGTCCATCCACGAAAGTTCCTTTATCTCATTAATTATTTGTATTACCTACGACCCTGATATTAGAAAAATATATTTCTTGTGCCTTCTCTTAAATAGATCTCCAGTAGCAGATGTAGCAAGCTTAGCGAGAGTGTCAGCTCGAGTATTCTTCTCTCGCATTATATGAATGATTTGATGTGTCCTGAAATGGGCAAGAAGAAACTTTACCAAGTGGAGGTATTGCGCCAGCTGCGGATTATGAGTATTAAAGTTTCCCTCAACTTGGGAGGCGATAAGTTGAGAGTCAGTGTGGATGTCTTGAGCCTGAGCAATGTGAGTCTCAACCTCGATGAGAGTCTCATATTCACCATATTTATTAGTTGAAAAATTTTGAAGTCCATACTCTAAGGTATTTGGGGAAAATAAGTAAGATTCTGCAGATTTCTGAAGCTCCATCAACATAGAGGGTCCATTGAGGAGACGAAAGGTGTATAGATATATCCTCTAGAGTTGGGGCAGTGCATTCCACTATGAAAACTGTGGGTACTTGAGACTTTATAGAAGGCCGAGGTAGAAAATTTATATCAAACTCTCCCAATTTTACAAACCATTTAATTAACCTCCCATATGCTTCTAGTTTATGTAGGATGACCCTTAATGGTAAATGAGTGTAAATGCCGACAGTATGAGCTTGGAAGTATGGACACAATTTTTGTGCTGAGAAAACTAAAGCCAGAGCCACCTTATCAAGTGGATGACTTTCTATATTAGAGAATTTTCGTAGTAAATTGGTCATTGTATCCCATTTTTTTCTCTCACTAAAATTGAGCTTATCTCATGGGAAGAGGCTGAGTATATAAGTATCTCTCCTTGAATAGACTTGGATAGTAGGGGTGAAGATCTAAATACTCCCAGTTACTCAAAAGCGGGACATTCATCGGTCCCAAAATTATTTTTAGTTCCCTTTAATATTTTAAAGAATGACAAGTATTTATCCCCAGAATGGGCTAGGAAGCAGGATAACACATCAATTCGTCCATTCAAACACTGAACTTTCTTGATATTCTTTGGAGGAGTCATATCTTTGAGAGCTTTGATTTTCTCGGGGTTGGCCTCTATCCCTCGGTGGGTTATTATAAATCTAAGAAATTTTCTTGACGTAATCCCAAAAGCACACTTGGTCGGGTTGAGTCACATGTTATAACGTCAAAGAAGGTTAAAGTATATTTCTAAGTCAGAAATATGTTATGATTCTTTCAAGCATTTTACTAACATGTCATCCACAAATACCTCCATCCGTTGGGTCCATTTTTATTTGGTTGTAACCAGAGTAAGCATCTAAAAAATTGAGCATTTGATGTCAAGACGTAGCATCAACCAATTGATCAATTGAGGAAGAGGAAAACTATCTTTTGGGCAAGCTTTGTTAAGGTCATATATACATTCTACATGTTCCATTTGTTTTCTTAACCATGACAACATTTGCTAGCCATGTAGGGTAATGTACCTCTCGTATGAATCTCGCTTCTAGGAGCTTGTTAACTTCTTGCTCAATAGCCTAGAGGTGATCAGGTGCAAAACTTTGCTTCTTTTGGATGATCGGTTTGAATGTTGGATCAATCTTGAGGGAGTGCATGCAATTGGGGTCGACCCCTGGCATATCTGTCGGACTCCAAGCGAAGATGTCTTGATTTCCACACAAGAAGTCTATGTATTTTCCCATTATTCTTCTGAGAGCAGGGATCCCACTTGCACTGTTCATAGTGGTTGGTCATCTGATAATGCAACATAGAGCAAGTCTTATGAAGCTTTAGGATACTTCATATCAAAATTAAAATCTTTGATCTTTGAAGGTCAAAGGCGTGGTTGAGCTTGCAACATGATTATCTATCATTGATTTCCACAGACCACTCCAACTCCAAGTTATAAATTTATCTTAAGATGAGATATTGAAGTGACCATAAAAATTGATTGGAGGCCTTAGAAAATGGCGTTATATCTTTGACCCATCATGAATTGATTAAATGAGTCACTTGTCAAATTCACCAAGGACAACGGAAGGGTGATTGTCCCTCTACTGCATATTATCAAACCGTATAATGGTCTGGGTTGGAGCTTTTCCTAACAGGGCTTGCTAAGAAATGTAGTAAAATAAGACATCGAGAACTCCCATTGATCAAAATTCTCTTAACATTATAGCATGGGTCCCGTCCGATGATAATAGTGGATCTTGATGAAACATGGACTCCTTCTAAGTCATTAAAAGTGATGGAATGATCAAAGACTTCTTTAACTTTGGCTCTTGAGGTGGTAATGAGAACTTGATTAGATAGTATTGGTCCTCTGCGATTGTTTCAATTTTCCCGTTTGATGATTATTTTGTTATTTACGTGATTGTCACGTTGCAGTTGGAGGTATGTTTATTTGAGTCGATTGATTCTTCACAAATCAACATAGATATCCTTGTTGAATGAACCTCTCGATTTCTTCTTTGAGTTGTTTGCATGCCTCAGTAGTATGTCAATGACTTCGATGGAAGTGACAATATTGCTCGATTTCACGAATTTGGTTTTGATGGATGTGGCCACTTGATATTTTCTTCATCTCGAATAGCCATCGAGGTTAACACGAGATGTGTTGACGGCGTGTATTCCTTTTACGGTTAGTTCCGCGTCGTTGATATGGGGCTATGGGGGAGATCACGCCTTGTTATTTCTTTTGATGATGTCGGTCGCATTCCACAGGGTGCTCTTACGTTTTCACGATTGTTCAAATTATTTGCGATAGACATTAATAGCTTCATCGGCAGAGATTTGTGCTTCCACAATAAACTAAGTCGGCATATGAGCGGACCATGTCTCACATTAGTGACGAGTAAAAAGGCCCTGGATGGAGCCCTCCAAGGAAAACTCTTCTTAATAGTTCAAGGTTTACTCCAAGTATTTAGCGAGCTTCTAAGGAGAACCTCTAGAAGTATTCCTTAAGGGATTCACCCTCATTTTGACGAATGCCATAAAGATGGGAGGAATCTTTAATGATCATTCGATTTGCAATGAACTGTTCCACAAAAATCTTGGCGAGTTCGTCAAAGGTACGGATGGATCCCCTTGGAAGGGAGTAGAACCAAGTGCGAGCTTGTCCCTTGAGAGTAATGGGAAAGACCTGACAAAGCAGTGTGTTAGGAGCTCGTTGGATATACATGATAGTCCTGTAATGGTCGATGTGTTCATGTGGGTCAATCACCCCATCATAGGAATCAATACTTGGAAGCTTGAAACCCATGGGAATAGGATGTTGAAGAATAGCTTGACTAAAGGTGAGATTCTCATATAGCGGTGAGGGAAGATGATTTACTTGAAGGTGAAATTCATCTTGCATTAAGCATCATAATTACACGTATAACATGAGAGTGGGATCAGAGAGAATGTGTCAAGCTACCAATAAATAGTGGATTAGCAATCGGTTGAGCGTGATGGATGAGTAGAACTAGATGAGAGATCGCATCATGGTATCTATGCGAGGAACTTAGTGTCAAGGAGATTAGCATTTTGACCTCCCACGGCGATCGATCTTGGAGGAGATGTGTTTGCCGCGATAGTGGCTGTTGTGTTCCTCGTAAAAGTCAGATCATCTCATTTTGAGACTCTTTCATTCGGCGGATATGATCTTTTAAAGAAATTCCTATCGCGTCTTCACCGATAGGGGAGAGTGAGGTAGAAGCTTGGCATCCTTGGTTCAAGAAAAGATTTCGAGAGTGATGGGAGTTGGACCAGGAGGCTCCGTTGTTCAGATTTATTTATATAACGAGGTGTTCCAGAAATTGTGATTGAGTTTCTTCTACATGAGACACCAAACTATTTGCTAGAAAACCGGTTGTGGTAGAGTGAAAATCCAGACACACACAAGTATTTAAAGAGTGAACAAGAAAACTGTAGAATTTTATGTGAAAAAAAAGTGAGGAAAATCACTGCCTAGCAAGAATCTTTCACTATGTATTTGTTTCAGAGTACAAATTTCCTATAACGGATTACAAAATGTACATGAGAAGGGTAACAATGAGAATCGATAATCAATATACCAGTTATAGCTGTGGTAGAAGCAGATGATCGGATCGATGATGAAGGTCGCCATGATGATGACCGACGGATTGACGAGCAGCGACAAGTGGCGGTATGGTGGCGTGGTTGACAACCGCCGAGGTATGGTGTTTTGAGGATTTTAAGCTTTAGAGCTCTCTCTCTTGCTGCTCATTCATGAGGAATGATTATTTATAAATGAAGGAGTGGCGATAAATACATGCAAAATCAACCACTCCATCTGACCGCCGAATGATTCCTTTGATCATTTGATGTATTTTAAGTATTTGAATGCTCAAACGAAATCAGAATTATGAGATTTTGAGCTTGTTAGATTCGACTCTTCAAGACGCTCGATTTGACTATAAACACTCAATGTTTAAAAGCTCTTTATGGATTTAACTGATATCCCAAAGTTTTCAATGATATTTTAAGTGCTTGATTTCGACAAGTTTCAACTTAGGATCAACTTGCTTTTAACATCAAGATTCGTGTTTCAACTAGTAGAATTTTCAATGTCATATCAAATAATAATAATAATAATATTAAGATTTACGTAGAATGCATATTCTCAAAATAATATGTTATTAGATCTAAAGATTCAAATTTAAAGGGAATCACAACTGTTTGATATTGATACATCTTGATATAATAATGTTATTATTATATGATAGAATATTAATGATAGTATTAAACTTTGTTATGCTAGAGTTTTATGAAGATGTCGTATTCACCTTCTCTATAATTTTACAATATTAGATATGAGATTATTAGAATATGAATAAATTGATGAGTAAATTGAAGATAATTATTAACTGTAAGATAATACATAGTATCTATATATATAATAATCATAAAGCTTCATAGTCAATATGAAATTATTTTACAATAATTATATAGTAGTTATGTATTGATTATGCATCATATAATATTATATTATTGGAGTACTTATATCTATACTCAATATATAATATTAATTATAATTTATATGTCCAATTATATATAATAAGAAAATTATATGTTTAACCCGTTTATATCAAATATGTAGTTAATTAGATTTAATCGCCTCTCAATTATAAATCGAATTCAATAAATTCATTACTATATAAATTTAACTAAAACTAATGTCCAGATTCACTTTGAACGTGCCAAAAAAAGTAATTAAATAAATGATTTTCTACCAAGATAATACTTCATTCGATTCCATTCATTTACTGCCTCAATATTTTATAATTTATCGGCTTGAGAGAGAAAGCAAAACACGACTTTTAAAATTCTCAAGATAACATAGAGCCGCTTCTGCTTGGAATCTTTGGGTTATATAATGCAGTCTTGTCATTTTGTGTCACTATCTCCCTATCATCTGTGTATAAAAATACCAATGTAAAGAAAAAGAATTGATGCATCCACCGTCTCTTAGTTTAGTTGGTAGACGAACGTGATTGAGAATCTCCCAGTCTGTATTTGATTTCTCTAGGCTGCTAAACATGTGATTATATGAAAATGATTTAATACGCCGCCATGACAGATTAAATATATAATGATATCACCCATAAGAAAGGTATTGATACTCCCAAAAAAAAAAAAAAAAAAGGATTGGTGCAAGGCATCTTACCTTAGTATTTGATAGTTTTGATTTTTAACTAAAAGTCTTAGATTTAAGTCTTTGTATATATATTGTGTGTGTAAGTTTACGATTAAATTCACTCAAATATCCAAAAAAAAAAAAAATTGGAATAAAGCAGATTATTATTTCTTCAAAATTATAATTTTAAGCCATATAAATAAAATTAAAAAAGATTGATTAGTTACTTAATAAAATGATCAATGTATAAATATTAATAAAATAAAAATATAGATATAAAATTATAATATTTTACTATTAAATTTATTATTAAATTTATAATTATAATATTTTATTTAAAGAATATTAGAATTTTCATTGAGCTTAATATCAACATTCAATTAATTTTTAATTAATAAATGAGTTTATTTATGAATATAAATAAATAAGCGGGATCAAAATTAAAATTAATTTTTATAACCTTAATTTTTTGAAAAAAATTTCAAATTTATTAATTTGTTAATTTGAACAAATTTAAATGAGTATTTCAAATTCATTTTAAATGAATAATTGGATATGAGTTTACTCATTAAAAATAATGCTATATCAATTATACCATATAAGTAATTGATGTAATAAAAATAAAAATAAAATAAAAAATGAAAACATATAATTAATCGATGCTCCGTCAATTTAAGTGTGGATATTTAACAATAAATAAGAAAAATAAAATATTTTTAATAATTGTAGTGGCCCATACAGGAGTGCGAATATTTCCTCTTAAAGAATTGATGGCTGTCAGAAGTGTTTTTTTGGAAAAAATTTGAGGGCTTAAGCTCAATTGTATTCCAAAATGAGTTAACATAAGGACAATATAATCTCTTACAGGACTAAAAAACCTACGAAAAAATAAAACTAAAAAACAGATCATGGAACATGATCAGGACATAAGCAGAAAAGAGAATTCTGCCAAAAAAAGAAAGAAAGCAACAAATATACGACTCGAGATACAAATTACATCAAAGATGATCAAAATAAAGACAACAAAGATAAACATCTGTACATGGAGGGGAGAGTCCTCTATCAAGCGCCACCATACGATCCCCAGATATCAAACCTTCAGCAGAATCTGTTCACATTCAAGAAGGGGGACCATGGTTGCAAAATGACCATCCAGGTGAGGGAAGCAGTATAAGAAGCTAAGTCGAATAGTTGTGCAAGGAGAAACTCATCATCGTCATAGCAAGAAAGAAGAAGAACCAAGAATACCTACACAAATGAAATATTCCGAGAAGTAAAAACGAGAGTAATAACGCATCCGTAAATTACCCTCAAAAACACAAAAACAGATTATCGGGAAGCCTCAGTAGAAATAGGAAGGTTATGGAGGATAGTAATTCCTCCATTTTGAATCATTTCGCACATAGCTTGGCCAAGTTGTTTTAAGTTTCCAACATAGCATTTTGGCGAGACCCTTTCTCTTACCCGAGTTAACAAAGTCAAAAGGGTTGGGAAGTAGAAGAGTATATCGATTGTTTCTTTCTCCACAGTATAAACAAGAACCGCAATAATCGATAGTGTAATCGATATAACATTTTATGCTCCCTTCATTGATGAAGTTCAAAACCGCGAAGAGAAGATTGCAATGTAAGAAAGCTACCATTTGGAATAAGAGTTTCACTCATGACCATTGGACATTCAAAAAAATAAATGACGATTCAAAAAGAATGACAAAACAAAGAAGAAGAGTGCCAATTCCTTTATTTGCTAACTTATCGATATTTTAAGACCATTTTGAATGCCATCCAACAATAGAGGCATAGTTTATATAGCCCTTAAACCATATTCCTTTAGTCCAATCCAATGATGGGTGGGATTCAAAGATTGCTCAATTCTTTTGAAGAAGGTGAATTAGAGTTTAGCCTACCGAGTCATCACCTTCCTTTATAGGAGTTTCAAATATCATATGGGTATACCGGGATAAGAAGCCACAAGTGCACTGGGAAGATTCCAATGTCCATTTTGTAAAAAAGTATGGACCTTCAAGTCATCAGAGAGGTTCAGAGATTTCAGCCCATTAACACCCAACCAATTACAAAGAGATTGCCCATTACACCAAGGATAATAGTATAGAGAAAAACATTACCTGCCCCAACTTTAAAATTCAGTTTATTCCGAAATTTTTCAACAACCTTCATAATCGATTTCCAAAGTGGAGAGACTCTGAGAATGCTTGGTTTCCATAATGAGGTATATTTGGCTAAACACCATCTAGCAAAGATAGTTTCTCCCTTACAGATTTTCCACATTAATTTAAGTTTGCTGATCATATTGATAGATGAAGCAAAGAGTAAACCTACACCACCTTTTCTTTTGGTAGTGCGTTCCCAAGAGATAGTGTGTATTTTTTTGGCCTCCTAATGATAGAAAAATTTGGTAAAGAGCGATTTTTTAATAATGCCAATAATAGCCATAGAACCAAACCAATATGATAAGTAGCTATTTATAGAAGATCGATAAGTTGTAATCTTCCCTAAAGAGAGGAATTTACTTTTCCACCCTGCCATCCATGCATGGAGTCTATCAAAGAGAGGAGAAAAGTGAGCCATCTTAATTACTCCTTTAATAAGAGGTAAACCCAAATATTTGAAGGGGAAAATACCCAATTGAATACCCAAAATTGTATGTGTATTGTCTTCTTTCTTAGTAGAGAGGCATAGGGATGATTTAGAGTAATTCACTTCAAGTCCCAAATAATATTTAAGAGATTGAAGAGTGGACTTAAGGGAGTTAAATGTGGAGAAGTTAACATTTCCCATCACTAAGAGGTCATGATACAATAAATGGGAGGAGTGTTGTCCAGAAAAGCAATAGGGTTATATAGCCCTTTGTTAATTTCATTTTCTAACATACAAGAGAATGTATCCATGGCAATAGTAAAGAGAAAAGGAGATAGTGAGCAACCTTGTCTGAGGCCATTTGAAGAAGAAAAATAACCCGAAATATTCCCATTTAGCACTATAGAGAAGGGCACATCTGAAATACATGCTTCCACCCAAGTTGTGAACCTCTTAGGAAATCCTTTGTCAAGAAGTCTATGAATCAAGGCTTTTCTGTTGATTTTATCAAAAGCTTTTTTCAAGTCAATTTTAGCTAGAAAGTAGGAGCAATTAGGGATGGAGAACTCATTGCATATCTCAAAGGCCATTGCCAAATTATCAGAAATGTCTCATCCTTTTACAAAGGCAGATTGAGAATAGTTAATAATGGAAGGGAGAAATCTCTTCATTCGATTTGCAAGAATTTTGGCCACCACCTTATAGAATGTATTGCATAAGGAGATGGGACGATAGTCTTCGATTCTATTTAAGTGTTTCACCTTTGGAATGAGTGTTAAAAGAGTGTGCTTGAAACAATTGGGTAACCTAGAGTTCTTGAAAAGAAGAACAAAGATTAACAAAAGATTTGTCAGTGATTTCCCATGAATCAATGTAGAACTTGGAATTAAAGCCATCAGGACCTGAAGATTTGTTTTCACTAATACTGTTTAAGGTAGCAATAATTTCCTGTTTAGAAATTTCATCTTCAAGATCAGCAGCATGAACCGAAGAAAGACAAGTCCCTGCAGGAAAATTCTGCACTGGAAAAACAATAGAGTCATCACAATTGAAAAGATCCTCATAGTACTTACAAAAAATATCAGTGATTTCCTTATGATCAGAGAAGACACCCAAATCGGTTTGCACTTCTAATCAAATTAGAGCTTTTCCTTTCTTTGATAGAAAAGTAGAGGAATTTTAAATCATCATCGAATGGATTAGCCAATGAGCTTTGCTCTATTTGATCCATAGCATTTCTTTGATAATGAGCTCAAGATATCTATTTTGATCTCCTTAGCATCATGAAGGATGAATGTTATAAGGATCACTTTCCAATTTCCCAAGGACTTCACTTTGTTCGATTTCACTATGTTAATTTGTCGTAAGGAGATATATCCCTATATCTATCTTGCATCATAATTTTGACAAGTTTCAGCTTTTTAGAAAGGACATAAAATGGGTCTCCTTGAATGAAATTACTCCAGACCTCCATAATATCCTCCTTAAACCCAGGCTTTAAAGTCCATAATTCCTAAAAAGGAAACGATGAGATGTCGAAGAAGGAGATTGAAGAAGAGTTACCAGAGGTGAGTGATCGGATGATCGAGGAGGAAGTACTTTATAAAAGGAAGATGGAAACATCTCAATCCAATTGGAGTTACAAAAGACACGATCAATTTTTGAATATATGGGGTTTTCCAACTGCTGATTATACCAAGTGAAATGTAATCCAGTACTTGGGAGCTCTAACCAACCACATTCATTAACACAGTCTTTAAATTCCAAAGAAGAGTTTAAGGAAACCAGATTTCCCCCTTTCTTATCCTTGCCGCTCAATAGACAATTGAAGTCACCCAAAATTATCCAAGGAAGATTGCTAGAATCAGATAAATCCTTTAGGGAAGACCACAAGGAGGATCTGACACTAGAATCATTATCTGCATAAATACTTGTTAAGAGAAAACTATTAACCCGTGAGTAATCACCATGAATGAATTGCTTGGACTTGCATAATAACTCAAAGTAAAGCCTGCCATTTAATCCATATATCACCACCAATTGTGCAAAATAAAATTGTTTACACTAGATTGAGTAAATATATTATAGAAGAGATGATTGATGTGCATGGGATTGAGATGAACTTTAGTCTAGAAGACAAAGAAGGTCAAGTTGAGAGTCTTTGATAAGCTTCTGGCGTGATATTCTTCCAATGATGAACCCCTAACATTCCAACTACCAAGAAATCGATTCATTGGGAGGAAGAGGTAGATGGTTTTTTACCCTTTTTTTGTTACCTTTTTGGGGGGTCGGAAGAGATTGAGAGAAAGAAGAGTTGTTTCCTCCTTCCATAAATGTGCTGCTAGTATCTTTAATCCCTTTACTATTACTATTGTTGGTGAAGATTCGACCTGGAGTGACCGCGGCCGACCGTGTAACAACACCAAGAGAAATCTGATCAGCAGAGAGATCAGTGTTTATATTTTCTTCCATATCCTTGGAGGAAGAAAGATCATCATTACCAGATGGGTCCTCCTGTGGTGGAGTATGTATTGGGGGCTGATTTAAATCGGCTATTGTGTTTGAAGTGGAGGGAAGACTACTAGACGTATCCATAGTATTATCAACAGAAGAGGAGATAATAATAGGAGAAGAAGAAATCACGCTTTATAGAGAGTGGGTGGGAGGATGGATGGTAATACTTTTGATCCGAGAAACCATTCTTGTTGGAGCTTTAGGGTACTGACTTCTACGCCTCTGGAGGAAGAGAAGCAGGGTTAAGCTGGCACAAGCAAATCATGAGAAAAGTGTTAGAACATACCGTTTCTAATCATAGACAATGCTTTGCATAAATTTTTCCCATTTAAATTGATGAATGGAGTCGGAAGAGGGAGGAGGTATTAATTTGGACATATATACGCTAACGTAATCCTTGATTTAGCAGTAAGGTGATCCACCCAAAGGAATACCTATTTTACTAGCAACCTTAGAAAATCCAGCCTCGTTCCAACAGCACAAAGGAAAGTTAGGGAGTTTAATCCAAATCGGGATCTCAGTGATGGGTTCATTAGATGGCCGAAAATCCCAGGTCCACTTTTGGAAAACAAACGGCCGTCCGTTGAGAAAACAGGGTCCATGATTCCACACCAAATCGTAATCCTCTGGCGCTAAACTTGAACGAAAATAGTCACCTTCAAAGTAAGAAGATCCGCACTCCATTTCTTTTTAATTGCAGCTAGCAAAGATCCATAGTATGGTCGCTTACTGATCGAGTGGCCGATTAGAGAGAGATGCCATTCTTGCTTTCCGGCAGAGAGGTCTTCCTCTGAGAAATCCACTTCATTGGTATCAGTCGACATATAGGATAGGGGGATGGATTGATTTTTGTCGGATTGCGCTAGGAGAAGATCTTTCCATACAGAGTGAGACCCGACTGGGTTTGGTGAAATGTGAGCGGAGGTATGGGAGGAGGATGATGAAGGTAAAGGGGGAAAAGATCCATTTAGGGGAGGGCTGACCAAACCAGTTATTATACCGATCTTTGCGAAGGAGACCTGACCTCCAGGCGAGCCGGAGGTCAGATGAGGAGTTTGGAAAAGGTCTAATACCCTGAAAAGGGGAGAGGGGCGGTTAAAGTGGAGGAAGAAGCAAGACGGAGGAGGAGGAGGAAGGGAGGCGCCGAGAGAGCCCTAGCGACCATCAGAGTTTCTCTCCCCGTCTTGCGGTCTACTGTCAGAAGTGTTGCCTGTCAACACCTTTCTCTAATAATTAGTTAATTAATAGCAATGAAGCATGATTTTGCTAAAGTTTAATCTGCTTCAGCATAAGTGATTTTTAAATTACCTGCTAATTAGTGCAAGCTTAAGCATATATTAGACCGAGATTAAAAATCTAGATTAATAACGCTTTAACCGTTTGAGAGAGCTTATTGGTGTAACGAAGCTATCGTTCCCATAATTAGTTCAGTGAGAACCATAAAATGATTTAGGATATTAAGTACATAAAATTGACTCTGATTAATGAGTTTCTTGGTGGATATTTAATTAGAGGTTAGTTGAGATCACTTTTGTTATTTATTTTATTTTAGTTATATTTTGAACCAAAATAATTTTTTTTAATAACTTAAAAATATAGATTTTTTATTTTTATGCGTTGACTGTGAAAGTCATCGGTAGAGATTGGCAGCTGTTTTAAAAAAATTAAAATAAATAAAAAATATTTTAAGTATCTATAAAAATTATATTTTTTTAAATAAAAAAATTATAATAAACAAAATAAATATATGGGCATTTACGTACATAGCATATAATTTTTATATATTTACATATTTAACATCAAAATTTTCATATTTATATAAATATCACTCAAATTTTTAATATAACATAAAAAAATAGCACTATTATTAATTTTGATAAAATGCTATGTTTTTAAATATCAATTTTTAAATGACAGAGCCAAAAATTATTTTTATGAGGGGGCACAAATCAAATACTTTTAAAATATTCATAACCTCTTCCATTTGATTATTAGATCTGCATTGGAAGTTTTAAATTTTTTGTTTGAATAACTTTAAATAAAAAGGATAAAATTTATTAATTCAAAATTTATAATTAATAATAACTACTCTTCATATTTTAATAATATTTAATAATGACTATCATTAATATTATTAAAATTATATATTTTTTAATATATGTGACTAAAATATCTTTCACAAGTTGATATCAAAATATATTTCTTAGTCTATTTTTTATAATATTCATAAAAAAAACTCTCGACAATTGCTATTGAAACAAGAAAATTAATGTCAATTTTAATTGCCGCACATTTTTGAAATGCTCAAATCATATTCGAGAACACTTGATCAGTTACTTTTTAAGAGATCTAATTATTGTATCTAAAATATTAATAATACTAAGAAATCACTTAATATCTTGACCATATTCATATAGATACCACAACACAATAACCATCCGCTCTTTATCAGAAACATCACAAAAAACATCACAAAATTCATTAACTAAAATAAAAAAAAAAAATCTTTTCCAACTTCTTTGATTATAACATCTGTTATTGCATTGAATGCTATCATATAAATATCTTTTTGAGTATTAAGCGATGTTAGTTTTAAAAATTTCAAAACAATATTATTTATGATTATATGTAATAAAATAAAACAAAAGCACTAGAAAATTCCCTAGATTTTGTGGTGCATTGAATTCATCATGCCCTCAAAGGCTAATCATATAATTATTGAACCAAAAATATGCCTTCTCATCTAATAATTTCACCATACAGAAAGAAAAATTGCATTTATTTTGTATATTATACGTCACATTAAAATTAGTATTCAAACTTATTTTTTCTTATTAACTAAGAAAAATATTAACTTAAAATTATATAAATAGAATTTTAATTTATTAAAAGAATTATATTTTTGTTTATTTTACTGATAATTTATATATATTTAGATATAAATAAATGTTATGACTCTTATTTCTTTACTATTATTCTGATTATCGTATATCATGAAAGCTTACCAATTTTTTTTTATCTTTGTAATTGCTGATTATTTCTTTACACTATTAAGTGGAGCCTTTACAATCAAATTTATGTATTTCCTTAGTGTTGTACATTTCCTTTTCTTCACCACAATTACCTTGTATGTATGTATGTAACTATTGCTGATGAATAAGTTGAGCAAAATACTTATATCAATCTACATCTTCTTACATGGTATCAGAATGGGTTAAATCCTTTGACCTCTTCCACATCTGCATCTACTTTTCCCACACAATTGTCAGACCCCTTCTTAGATCCCCTCATGCTCCCCCACTCATATAACCCCACAACTATATTTGTCTTTCCTCCTCTCAATGGAGACAATTTTAATACCTAGTTCAAGTCTATGTGCATGGTGCTAAGAGCCAAAAACAAGTTAGGCTTTGTGGATGGATCCATTTCTCTTCTAGATCTTACTACAAACACATGTGAACAATGGATTAGAACAAACTATATGGTTAACTCATGGCTTATACACTCCATGGTCACAGATCTTGCCACCAGCATCATGTATGCAAATTCTACACAAGAAGTGTGGAACGACCTCCTCAAATGGTTCTTTGAGTCCAATACCACCAAAATTTTTGATGTTAAAAAGATGATCTCTAATCTCACAAAAAAAAAAAAAAAAGTTTGTTTTAGCTTAGTATACTAACTTGAAGATTCTATGGGATGAGTTAGCCACATACCTCTCCATCCAAATTGCACTAGTGAAGCTACGAAGGCTGTTTCTGGCATCTTTCAACAAGATCATGCAATACTATTTTTACTTGGACTTAATGAAAGCTACATCACCTTTCGTAATCAAATCTTATTAATAGAACCTTTACCACCCGTTAATAGAATATATTCATTTTTGCTATAAGAGAAGAAGCAACAAACTCTCTCTATATCATCCCATGCACTAAATGAGGCCTCTGCCTTGGCCACTTCTCACAATAAAAATCATCAAAACTCAAAAACTCATGTAAATGATAGGATCACAAAGCCACTAATAGACAAATCAATCATTGTACATGACAAAAGGGATAAACGAAGGCTCGATGCAACCATTGTAGACGCAAAGACCACACTATCAACACTTGCTACAAGATACAAAGATGTCCTCCACAAATCAATAATGGAACCACTGAAGATGGACAATGTCATTCTCGAGGGACTGATCGTTGCTAAAGAGCCTGAATTGGACAATGACAAGGGAAGCAAACAACACTCTCCACCCTCCATCACTTAAAAAGCAACTTGGAAAATTGTTGTCCATCCTAAGGATAGGTAGAATGGAATCCACAAACAACTTTTCAGGTAAAACCAACAACGCCACCAATTACATGTGCTCGACATCCAAAATTCTTAAATCCACTTCTCATAATATATCTCGCACTGATGTCCAGCTTGCTGATGGCTTAACTACACCCATATTCAAAATTGTCTCATCTTTCATAAACCCCACTCTACCATTTGAAAATATTTTAGTGGCACCAGTTTTAAAATTTAACTTATGATCTATTTCTCAAATCACTAAATCTCTTAATTGCTTTGCAACATTTTTTTCTGAACGATATGTGTTTTAAGATCTAAACATGAAGAGGATGATTGGCGCAGGTAAATGATTTTACAGGCTCATGTAAAATCATGTGAAACCAACCTTCGATGTTTGGCACTGGCAGTTGGGAGATCCAATCGAAGATTGCCAAAAATTCATTTCTGTCCATGATCAGAGTGTAACTGCTCCCAACAAAAAAACTCATTGTAATGTTTTTCCTTTAGGGAAACACACAAGTCTTCATTTTCTTCAAGTTATATAAAAAGTAATTACCCATTTGCATTACTGCATTGTGACATATAGGGAAGTTTAAATTTCCTTAGTAATTTTGGTGCATGTTATTTCCTAACTGTCATTGATGACTTTAGTAGATGTACATGATTTTTTTATGAAATATAAATAAAAAACCCTGTATATTCTAAAATCCATCCTTACACTTGTGGAAACACATTGAAAGGATGCATGCCAATGACTCTCATGTTGATCTTCAATCTTGCTTTCATGCTAAGTGTATCTGCATTGATAATGGTAGTGAGTTTCTCACAAGACGTTCAAATTTTTTTCAGATGCTATGGTATCATCCACCAATGAAGCTGTGTTGCCGCCACACAATAAAGTGGTGTTATTGAGCATAAACAATGCATTCTCCTTAAATGCCACAAGGACACTTAAAATTCAAGGTAATTTTCCAATGTCATTATGGGGAGAATGCATCCTCACAGTGGTTAACCTAATAAATAAAAATTTTTCTTCTATTTTTCTAAGAAAAACACATTGTGATTTACTATTTGGAACTCGACCCACCTATTGTCACTTCAAAGTCTTTGGTTGTTAGTGTTTTGGCCATAATAATTTTCCAGCTCCAAGTATCTTTATTATTTCCCTTCTATTTTTATCAACTTGATTAAAGCATATATTTTTGATGTATTCTTCTCATTCAATATCAATGGAGAGTGTGGGCTCCGAAAATTTGTCACCGACCTCTCGATTAAGAGAGTAGATTAAATGTCAGTCAAATTTTTAGATGTCAGATGGAATAGTAGATAAGATACTACCCAGAGATTTCACACTCATTTTGTGAGGACCTTAGATCTGGTTCCAGGTTTCCTATAGGCACAAGCACCTATAGTTAATTATCCCTCCCAATGCTGAAGAGAGCTTTTGATTAAGGGTAGTCATTAGATCGCTAAATGCGTAGCGTATAGTAGTAGTATACAGAGTTTTCAAATTTTGATTTATGAAATTCATTATCGGCTGTCATGGTCCCTAGTCCCAGTCGAAGGAGGTAGTCGACCCAACTTAATCGAAGGATCCTTAGTAGCCATTTTCGGACCGGATTGATGAGTTCCGTATAAACCTGAGTATACCTCGGTCATGATCTTATGGGTTTCGTGTTTGACCAAATAATGTAACCATGTATGATCGAAGGACTGTCGGTATAAAATGCCATCCACGAGAGCGTATGAGAGAGCTCTTTGCAGTACCTGATGGTCTAATGACTTCTCTTGAGATTATTTTCCTGTATTTAGATAATCCATGAATGGTTGCCTCTAATATGACTCATCATCCTTTTTGGCAATGGCAACCTATCCTTCAAGAGAGAGTCTCTCAATGAGTTCAACGTCAATAAGGGATAGGACTTATCCTTATTAGTATGGACTCATTTTTCAAACATGCCAGCTCTTTGGCAAGCTTGGCCAATGCATCTGCTACTGTGTTTTCTCTTCGAGGAATCTTATAGATAGTAACCTTTGGGATTTGGGCTAGCAACTCCATGGTATACTTGTGGTAATGATGGAGCTTAGGCTTCAGAACTTTATAGGTCCCACCAATTTGATTGATAATTAATTGAGAATCCTCGAAGATGTTGATGCTCTGGACTCATAGTGTAATGGCTAACTCTAGACTGGCAATTAGAGCCTCATATTTGACTTCATTGTTGGTGCATGGATTGTATAGATGATACGAGAATCTTATCACATTGTGGTCTGGAGTTAAAAGGACTATTCCTTCCCTTGCCATTCTCGAAAGAGTAGATCGTGGTTCTTCTCCTTTTTTAAAGGAAGTCACAATATCAAAATATATCTCCCAATAGAAAATACTAGTGTCCCCTAAGTTCATGATTTATTAATCAGGGAGGTCATCACTAAGCGGGGAGTCAGCAAGAAGTGGGTGTGAAGTTAAGAAATTCAGTAGTGCATGTCCTTTCACCGCATGGAGGGGTATGAATATGATATCAAACTGCGATAAAATCATGGACCAATGCGCCAACCGTCTGGATAGTGTCGACTGTGTCATGAGATATTATAGTGGATTGATCCTAGAGATCAGATTCACCTTATGAGAAAGCATATAATGTCATAGCTTTTAGGATGTAAGGATTATAGCAAGGCAGTGCTTTTCAAAAGGTGGATAGTTTGCCTCGACAGGGATTAGACGACGATGGAGATAGTTGAGCACATTATCTTTCCCTTCATTGTTGGCTTGAGCTAACAAAGCACCAAGGGAGTCATCCAATATAGCGGTATATAATATCAATGGCTTGCCCAAGATAGGGGCTGCTAGAACTGGCGATGTCATCATGTAGTTCTTGATATCTTTGAAAGTATGTTGACACTTATCATCCCACTTAAACTTAGTGTCCTTTTTAATAAGTGTTGAGAATGATTGACATCTTCCTGATAGGTTGTAAATGAAAAGTCTTAGATATGCCAACTGCTCTTGAAATGATTTGAGTTGAGTTAGACTTTTAGGGGGTGGCATTTTTAAGATATCCTTAATCTTCTCTGGGTCAATTTCTATTCCACAATGCCAGATAAGAAATTCAAGGAATTTTCTTGAAGCTACTCTGAATGCACACTTCATGGGATTCATTTTAAGGTTAAATTATCTTAACCTTTTGAAAACTACACTCAAGTCAAAGGGATGGTATTCTTTTTTCTTATTTTTGACTACAAGATCATCAACGTAACATTCAACCTGATGATGAATAAGTTCATTGAAGATCTAAGTCATGGCCCACTAGTATGTAGCACTGACATTTTAAGGTCGAAAGGCATAACCTTATAATAATAGAATTTAATCGAGGTTTCGAAAAGCAGTATTTCTCATCCTAGGGGCCATCTTAATTTTGTTATAGCCAGATGACCCATCCATGAAAGAGAATACTGCATGAGATGAGGTTATATCCACTAACAACTCTAGTATAGGAAGTGAAAATTCATCATTAGGATATGCCTTATTTAGATCCCTAAAATCGATACATATGCAAATTTGGCTATTCTTTTTCTTAACTGAAATAACATTGGCCAACCAGGTGAGATATTTTTCTTCTGTCATAAAACCAACATCGATCAATTTCTTGATTTCAAAAATGATCTACTGCTCAATGTCTAATCGCATATGTCTAGGAGCCCGCTTGATAGGTTTAGAATTACGGTCTATTGCTAGTTTGTGGATTGCTACATTAGGAGATAAACTGGGCATTTCTTCATAACTTCATGCAAAGCAGTCCTTAAACTCAGTCAATAGCCTAACTAAGTCATTGGTTTCTTCTTCATTCAATAAGAAACTGATGTATGTTGGATGTGGATATTCTTTTATTTGTAAGTTGATTTCTTTGAGTTCGTCGATGGTTGATCTAATTTATTTTTCAAATTCTAGAGGTACATCTTTGACTTCAAGCCCATTTGGGTCATCTAAAGTTCCTAAGCACACATCCTCATAAGAGTTAGCATGATTTGAGAAGAACCTATCAGGCTCTAAATGATTGGTGATGACTAGGCAATGATTGTCATCATCGACTAGACCCACTGTGTCGAATCTTAGTTCTGGTCTTGATTAAGAATATCTACTTTGGTTATCTCATAATCTTTCAAAGTAATCTGACCTATATTTAGACCAAGTATGTGGGATTAATTCCTTCTTTGCTAAATTAAGAACACAAGGAAAATACCAATCAAAAGATAATTATATTAAATCTTTATATGAATCATCCTCAAGTTCTACATCAGTTTCCTGACTTGAGGATGATGCACCTAACAAAAATCTCTTTGGCTTGATGTCTGTGGATGACTTGGGGGCCTCCTTAATTACCAAACCCTCAACTTTCTGGAAAGAAAGTGAGGTTAGAGCTAAGGTTCCCAACTGCTGCTTGATTATTTTACATAATACTGATTAAGATACATTCATGCTTTGCTTGGAGTCCTGGTTTTCATCGCTATCTGGCTCGAATGTCACCTCTAAAGGAACCGACTGAGAGGGGTTGATTGGCGTGCTAATCACATGAGACTCATCATCTGAACAGGACTCTAAGTCTATGTGGATAGCGGGGGTACTCTTGTGAACTGAGACATAGATCCTATTGGCTGGCCGCTAACAAGGAGGTCTTCCACTTTTAGAACTATTGATGGATCTGCCTCTTACTCTACCTGGTGGGGGTCGAGTCATCCTACTCATGTGTTCATATAGAAAAACAAACTGTGGGTGGAATCTAACTTCAGGTTTAACTTCTTCCTCAGTGACTGATTCTCGCTCACTTGCATTTTTATTTTCCTTTTCATTTTTCTTTTCTTTTTCTTTTTCTTTTTCTTCTTCTTCTTTCTCTTTTGTTTTTGAATATTGCCCAAGTTTGTGAGAATGGGCTTTTTAATTTTGAGGAAGATAGTAGGATACGTCCTCATACATCTTGACCTCCCTAACTAAAAATGACTTTAAGTCTCTTTTGACACAATACTCGATTCCACCTATTCGAATTTGGTGCACTAATGTAAAGAGGATGGAATCGTGTTTTTTCCCTGTATCCAAGGCCTATCGAGCAAAGCAATGAAAGATGTATATGAATCAATTATGTAGAACTTGGCTTTATCTTCCAGTCATCTATCTTTAATGGCAACACTATGAAGCCTAAAGCCCACTCGCCTTGCTCATTGAATCCTCTTAACATCATCCAATCTCCTTAGAGTTCGGAGATGTTAATCCTCAGGTAGGCAAGGGTCTTCAGACTCAGAATATTCATTGATGCATATAGTGTTTATTTTTGGTTTATGTGTATGTATGTGTGTATATGGGGTGGGGGGGCACACAGGTATGACATTGAGGAATAGTATACTATATCAAAAGATAAAAATCACTACCCTACAATGGACCTAATCACCTAATAAGGACTCCTAAGGTATGAAGGGTCTTCAATATATTAGAGATTTTTTCCCTACTTTACATGGATGAATAAAGTAGGGTTGATTTAAACCAAGTTCTAAAGTTCTTTATGGGGATAAGCCCTCATAGTTAATTACATCCTAAGGAAGGTGAATTCCTTAGAAACACTCTCAACTAAAGTAGGTAATTATTGTCTCCAAGAATTCAAAGATAGGACTATCAATAAACTGACTATGTTTAGAAGATCAAATGGGATAGATCAAAAGAAGAGATTTATTATCAAAGACAAAGGAGGATGAGTAGGGGATGCTCATGATATTAAGAAGCCTAGTGAGCATTCCATTATATCCTATGGTTGGGATTTATATGTTTGAAATTTGAGGAGAATTATATATTTGAGTTGAAATTTTATTAGAAATTTAGGACTTATAATTCCATAATATAAGATTGTGGAAATGCTTAAGAGGTAAGGATTTATGCTTGTACCCCTAAAAAAATAGCAAACTCAGATCCTAAATCTAGGGAGCCTTAGCAAGGGCCATATTGACCTCCATATGTGTGCCATAAGTCAAAATTAAGCCTACAAATTGAATTCGATGGACTTCAGAAGTGACAACGAGTAAATCAATGAATGCACAGGACGTCACCAAAATTGACTCAAATGACCTCCAATCGACGAATGGACTTCACCATCGCATTTATAATGTCAAAATTGGTCACGTTATAAATATTACACAACTTAATGATCAACTGATCAAGTGCTTGAGTTGTCACCTTGCATGCATATCGCAGTAAGGAGGCATCGATGAGGATCAAACACCTCCGTTCATGAAATTGATCACTCCATTGGCTTCGAAACGTCAAAATCTATCAAGTAAAATTGTCGCACTCAATTCAGATGAGTTTATGCAAATATAAAATGATTTGAAGTGAGAATGCATAAATAAAATGCACTGGACGTCACCAAAATTAACTCAAATGATCTTCGATCAATGAATGGACTTCGTCATTGCATTCAGAACATCGAAACTGGTCATAATATAAATATTGCACAATCTGATGAGCAACTGATCAGGCGATCAATTTGCCAATGTGCCTGCATGCAAGTCGAGGTCAAGAGGCACCGACGCAAGCCAAACGACCTCCATTTGCAAAAATGATTGCTCCGCTAACTTTGAAATATTGAAATCTATCAAGTAAGACTATTCACATTTAATTCGGATGAATCTGCACAAAAATTGAGCGGTCAAAAGTGACGACGCGCATTTCGAGTTGAAATGAACTCAATTTGACATCGACTTGAACCAAATGACCTCCGATCGTGAAACGGACTGTGACATTGTGTTCAGAATAATAGAATTATCTTTAATTGATATAGATTGATTATGTGCATTTATTGACATGAAATCCACATTAAAATTGTTTAATCAATTTAATTTTTTTTAAAATCCCTAAATTACCCTCCCGCATGCTCAATTGTTCCTCCTATTTTCAGTTTGGTTGGAAATAAAAAAAAGAAAAGGAAAGAAAAGGCTCTCTTTTCCATTTCTCTCCGCGTCCCTTATTTTTTTCAACTTCTCAAAAGAAACAAAAGAAAACTCCCCTCCCATCCCATAAATCATCAGAGTCTCTGACGTCTCAAACTCCAGACATCACTATCGTGGACTGCCTGGCCAGCCTCCACGACTGCACTCTGGACTGCCCCGACCCAGCCCACTGTTTCTGGATCTCAGGCCAGACTGCTCAGCTACTGCCTCCACCACTTCACGCCAGATTCCCTGCGCAAGGCATTCTCCATAATAACTCATAGCGCTGCCAGCCTGGCTCCTCCGCTGCCATCCTGCCATTGTCTTGTTTCCTCTGCACCGGCTGACTTGCCAGAGCTGTCGGCGTGGCTCAAAACCGCATCCACATCAGATCCAAATCCTCCGCTCACTGCCTGCGCAGCTGTTCGCCCATCCATTCCATTTTCACTTTATCGCAAACCGGGAAGAACATCATCAATAGGTGAATTCTTCTTTCAATTTTTGGCATCGCACCCCTCGCTTTAGCCTTCCCATTTTCAATTCGCCGCAAACCAGGGAAGAACATCATCAACAGGCGAATTCTTCTTTTGATTTCCCGCATCGCATCCCTCGCTTTAGCCTTCCCATCTTCACTTCACTGCAAATCGAGGAAGAACATCGTCAACAGAAAAATTCTTCTTTCAATTTTTGGCGTCCCACTCCTTGCATTACATTCCCAATTGCATACCTAACCCCGCTCCTTTGATGAGCATTGCAGCATGTCAAAATGCGTCAAAACATGTGTATGAATGTGATATATATATATATATATATATATATATATATATATATATATATATATATATATATATATATATATATATATATATATATATATATATATATATATATATATGCTATGTTTTAAGACCTCGAAAGCATGAGATTAAAAATCTATGCAAAACACCGCCTCTACACTCAAAGTGTCTGAAAGTAACACTCATTAGATGTCACTCCCCTAGATGAAATGCTGCCAAAATTTTATATAATTTCTAGACTTAAAAAAAAAGAGGGGAAGGAGGGGAATGAATATATATTGCATTTATCTTCTTTCAAGTTTGAAGATATCATCGTAATGGCATGAGATGAAAATGGTTGTGGTCGCAAGACACCACTCACTAAGCGCATCGAAGTAAGCCAAAATACCTGATGCACATATGGGGATGACGGGAAGGCTTCAGTGTGTCAAATCTTTTGACTTAAAAAAAAGGGAGAGTGAAATGAACTGACTTAAGAATGCTAAGTAAGGAAATTTGCAGCTAATTTTAAACTAAAGCATCAAATAAGAAAAAAAAAGGGGGAGCTTTTAAAGAAAATTTTGGAAAGAATATAACATTCATTTAAAATCTAAGTGAAATTTGGGGGGAGGCTAATATTAAACTCACAAACTTTGGGGAGGCTAATATTAAACTCACAACTTTAATTGTAATTCTCTACGACTTAAATTAAAGCGATAAAGTGAGTTCTCTTTTCTTGCAAATTTCTCAAAATTAAACAAGCTTTAATTAGAATTGGACTAATGCTAAACTCATAACAAACTTACAATAAACTTAAAGTCTAGGGATGAGTCCAAATTTTAATAACTCTTATACAAATATGGAGGTGATTACTTGCTAATAAGCATAAGTAACTAAAGTAATAAACAGAGATCGACATAACTTATCAAAAGTGATGTAGATTGAACATAATCAAATTGGGAGAATTACAAAAACTCAACAAGTAAACTAAGTGGAAGTAATATTTTAAACTACAATCTAAATTGAAATGCCTTCTTCTCCACCGGATCAGCAACTCTTTGTACAAGCAGACAGAAGACGATACTAAATCAAAATCTACAAAAATTATAGGGCTTCATTCAATCAAAAAATAAGGGATTCATTCTAATTATGAATTTCAAAATCAATAAAATCACTAATTAGGTAAAATTAGCTAAGCTATAAACACCTGCATGTGCTCAGACATAAAGATTTAAAGTACAAATTTTAATGTTTGAAAATGCTACACAGGCTAAATTAAAATATATTAAATATTAATTTAAAAAATCTAATAAGATATTAGATCAATTTACAACACCTTCTTCGCCACTGGATCTGCAACCCTTTGTACAAGCAGATAGAAAGCGATACTAAATTAAAATCTACAGAATCATATGGCTTCCTTTGATCAAAAATTAAGGAATTTTATTCCGATTATGATTTTTTAAAATTAATGATTTCAATAATTAGATGAAATTAGCTAAGCTATAAATACCTGCATGTGCTCGGACATAGAGATTTCAAGTACAAATTTTAATGTCTGAAAAGGCTACATAGGCTAAATCAGAATCAATTGAATATTAATTTGAAAAATCTAATAAGATATTAAATCAATTAACAATGCCTTCTTCTCCACAGAATCTATAACTCTTTGTATAAGCAGACAGAAGGTGATACTAAACCAAAATTTACAAAAATCATGGAGCTTTTCTTCATACAAAATTAAGAAATTTCATGCTAATTATGATTTTCAAAATCAATGAAATCACTAATTAGTTGAAATTATCTAAGCTATAAACACCTGCATGTGCTCGAACATAGAGATTTCAAGTGCAAATTTTAATGTCTAAAAAGGTTGCGCAGGATAGAGTTAAACTTAAATGAAAAATCTGAAATCAATCTCATAATTCAAACATAAAATTACCTAAAATTATACACTGCATGGGCACTATCAATGCTTAAATTCAAGTGTCTGAGGATGCTGCGTAGATTATTTCTCGATTTAGTCTTAAGACTGGGTCCGGGTTAACAAAACTTAAAAACCTATAGTAAGAGTTTCAAATTAGTGAAATATCTGAAAAACTGATTCTATCAGGTGATAGTAGATCTAATCCTCTGTTAGCAGCTAAATAGAGGTGATAGGATTTAAAGCTCTTAAACGTATTCAAATTATTTAATTTTTAAAATAAAATTAAGTAGCAATCTGAAATTGCTTAAATGGAATTCTATCATTAAAAATTTAAATCAAAACTCAATCCATCCACCTTCTGCAACTGTTTGTCGGGGGTGACAAATTAAGAAAACTCTAGCTCACAAAGGAGCTAATGTCAAATCAAATGTTATGCTATGTTTACTCTCAATCAAGTGACGTGACTGTCCTCCTCGACGGTGGTTTCTGCATAAAGCAAGCTGATGAGAGTCCTCGAT
Organism: Cymbidium sinense; assembly: GCA_021442155.1. Classification (NCBI taxonomy): domain Eukaryota; kingdom Viridiplantae; phylum Streptophyta; class Magnoliopsida; order Asparagales; family Orchidaceae; genus Cymbidium; species Cymbidium sinense. The sequence goes on from CM038226.1 coordinate 21,702,137, forward strand.
CGTGGTTTGGCCAACCTCCATTATATTATGATCACGATCGTAGCTCAGATGCTCCCCAATACTCGCCTATGAATCATAGGGTATACTTGATAGGGCAAACAACCTTCTATCATTTAAGGTAGACTTAAGACTGTCTCCTTAGACAAACATTAACCCAGGTCTACAAGTTTTTCTTGGATGACATAACCCATGTGTTGCTAATGAAGATCCTTCTATCAGGTTGGGTCGATTACCTCCTCTAACTAAGTAAACTAGGGACCACGACTGCCCGCGATGATGAAACCATGGGATTTAGACCGGGCACATCATCATTACCTCAATCATCTGGTTTAAGCTAAAATGATAAATTTCATAATCTAAATTCTGAAACTCTATATCTACTATACGCTAATGCGCATTAACTAATAAATTTTAATCGAAAGTTCTCTCTCACTTATTGAGAGGGGTAATTAACTATAGGGGATTGTGCCTATAGGAAACTTGGAACCAGATCTAAAGCCCTTGCAAAATAAGGGTGAAATCTCTGGGTAGTGTTTTATCTACTATTCCATATGCCTTTTGAAAATTACACCAACATTTCAAATCATCACTCTCTTCAATTCAATATTTTTTGAGAGGTCGGTGGAAAATTTTCAGAGCCCACAGATTTTTGGCGACTCCGCTGGGGACAAGATTCTCTTTCCATCTTTGGCTAGTCATATATGTACTATAGTAGCAATAAATTTTTTGAAAATTCAAAATAAAAAAATGATGCTTTAAGTGTGTAATAAATTCAATATCAGACTCTATGTAGAATGAATCATTATGTAGAGTATATTTTTATTGCATTATTATTTGTTCTGTAATACCTCTACATCTTGAAAGTATGGGATGAAATAATAATTACTAATTACTAATCCTGATCTTTCACTTTTACAGAATGGATCTACAAAGCACTCCTTTCGCTCAGCTAGGTTATGGTGTGAACATCTACCTAGCCAATACCGTCATCAACACAGGAGATGTTGGTGTTGCCATTCAATTTGGTAGTCTGAATTTCCTGGCTATTGTAGCTACAACTCAAAGTACCCACTCATGGTACATTTGTCCGAGGCCATATTGGAAGGCCTCAAGTTACTGAAGCTCTTACTAGCCATGTGCGCCAACCAGTTCAACAACCAATCGCTGTCAAGGAGTTCCCCCGACAGAGAACTTCAATTTTTAAAGGCTAAGTCAATCTGAAGCCCTTATGATGAAAAGAATCGTTAGTGGAAAAACTGTGTCATTAATTTCTCGTGATACAGTTGCTACACCGATTGAACTTTTTGTACCCGGAATGCATGATCATGAAGCTTCCTCATCAGGGAGCAAATTAACCAGAAGACAGAGAAGAAGGAGAAATGCTGAGCTGAGGGCTTAGTAGATCCCCTTTGAAAAACCTAGTGAACAAGCCATACTACCCCCAGAAGTGAGTATTCCTACCCACAATAACTTTGACAACCTGAAGTGGGTAAAAAGGAATAGCTCTACTGACAAAATAAAGTAGTCCTTCTGGAAGAACCAATCACATCAAGCTCCACCACCACAGATGAGACAGCCTGAAACATTGTCTGCCGGGATATATAAAGTTCTCAAAGTAGCCAAAGACAGAGGCCTAATGAAAAGAAGATTTCAGAGGCCTGTGGTGATAGAAAATAGTGAAGCTTCACCAAGAAAGTTGCCATCTCTTCTGGTAACTGGCCAGCGAGCCCAATACGCTTCACATGGTGAGCATCGGAGTGTGACACTTAGATCTCATGTCCAAGAATCCACAGTCGAAAGGTCTCGACAAAAGGATAAGCAAATATGGAGGCCAAGGCCCCATAATAAAACTTTGAAGAATGGAAGAGGTGTGACATCTAACACATATACTCAAAAATCCACCTCAAAATTAACTTATTAGAAGTGGATACCTAGAAGAAAGGATATCACTGATGAAAGATATGATGGTTGACACCTTGGAGAATTCTCTAGAGGATCCCATCATCGATCAATTTCACCTCTACAAGAGAAGGTTAATGTTCATCGTTGTCCTTTAATAGAAGAGGTGGTTATTCTGCACATTGAACCAGAGATCCACTGGAAACGTCGATAAAAAATTCATGTGCAGGAAGAAAATAATGAAGAAGATTCTATGGAAGTGGAAGTTTTCTATATGGTTAGAGATATATATGAACTCCGCCGTCATCAAGTAACGCAATCTGGGAATCAAACGAATTTGATGCTTATGAAGAAGAGTCTTCACAGAAGCAAATAGAGGATTGATCATTGATCTTTGATCTTTGTTAAAGATGATGAAGAAGAAGATCAGAATGAGAAAGAGATCATGGGTGAAGCCGTATATGGTTGAAGGAAATGATCACCGTAGTATATGCTTTATAATCGATCATCGATACCCGCAAATACTGCTCTGCAAAGGAGAAGGGCAGTCAAGTTCTCTCCCTGAAAATGAGCAAGGAGTAGAACAACAACAAGGAATAGAAGAAGAGGAAGAGCTTGTACTGATTGACACTGTGGTGCTAGCTTGAGAACAAAGAGAAATGCAATGTCAAATGGAGGTCAAAGACAAGGAGATTGCACAGCTGGGTACCAAAATGAATGATATGATGGTGCAAATGAACATCATGATAGAGATGTTGCAAAAGATTATCAAATCAACTGCAACACCTATTTTGTCTGCTAATCAATAGACAACTAATAATACAACTTCTATACTACCAGCCACTATGGTTGCTCAAGCTCCTACAGTACATTCTATGCATGAAGCGAGGAATGAAGTTAACCCATTACCTCTCCAGATGTTAATTCAAAATTTGCTAAGAACGCGAACAACTAGTCGCCTAGAAATAATAATCAATGAAAAGATAAATGCGCCCTCAAAGAAAAGTCGGTGTGAGTATCTCCCTTACCCAAATTGAATATGATCAAGTGTCAGACTCAAAAGGTTACTCAAAATTTAATTTTTGGCTTGGTAATCTAAAGTAACATCCGCCCAATTTAAGGCTACTGGTAACATAGAGGGAACGATACATCGCTTTTCCATCAATTCATCAGTAGCTTGACCTTAGTCACTTTCGAATGGTATGCAAAATTTCCAAATGATTTGGTTAAAATCTTTGCTAAATTAGAGACTATATTTGCAAAGAGGTTCGCTAGTGCAATCGAGAAAATCATAATTGCTGACCTTGCTTTGCTGAAAAGGAGGAAAGATTAGTTAGTGATAAAATTTTAAGTCGTTGGCGCAACCTAAGTATAAAGTGTGAGCAACAATTAGAAGAAGAGCATGCGATCCAATTGCTAATGGGAAATATGAATGATAAAATAGCACCATTTCTATGCATGGCATTGATCACAACGTTCCTGGACTTGCTCGATAGGGTGGCTAAATTTGAAAGTTAAATCGCCCTAAGTCTGATGTCTATGCAGATAAAGCAAAGAGAAACAAACCTTCAGACTCAAGAAGAAATGAAATTCATGTCGCTTCCTATAGCTTGAATGGCGAAAAGTAGGTATATAATGTGGATAAAGGAAAGCAGCCAATGTATAATGACGATAATGGAAAGAAGCCTGTCTATTCTAATCCACATCCAAAATTGGTATTAGGAGGTAATGACAAACCTCAGACTTTTCCAAGTGGTGGGGAGGGCCCAAAAGCAACAAGAGATGATGAATGAATACGACCATCTCTTAAGAAAAAGATGAACAAAGAATATTACTTTAGAAGGGACAATGTGGCTAAATTATTTTGACAAGCAGTCAAAGCCGGTCTATAGATTATAATTTAAAAGGCTTGAAGAAGTGATCAAGTCAATAATCCAAACTCTCCCTATCATCGATAATCACCACCCCTATTGAAGATTGATGTTCAAAGATAGAAAGGAAATATCGACGAAGTGAATTTACATTATCCGATAATGTTCTAGTCAACCCAAAAAGAGAGTCTACAAGGATGATTACGTCCTCTTCTGTATCATCCAATAAAGACAAATAGAGGGAGAAATCAGTTCAGACTGAAGAATGATAAATAATAGTCTCCAAAAAGAGCGTGAAAATGCTAAAACAATTATAAGATGTCCCTAGTGTTAAGTGAAAATCAATACTTGAACCTATATTGGACTTAAGAGAGATGCCTAAACTAAGAATTTGGGCTTCTCAGCAGCATTCTGATAAGGCTACTTCATCATAGCATGAGAAATAATCTACTAAACACATGCATCATAAATCAAAGAAGCTGGCTATGAAAAAGAAGATCAAGAAGAGAACAACAACTCAAAAGATCATTAGAAGAGTATCACCAAAAGATAACCATTCTCAGCTGCAGACTTTATGCTAAACTTCATATTATTGAATTAGATGAAGAAGATAATGGTGAATCTTGTCCAGTAGAGACATGATGAATCATCTGCGTGATGTCAGATATTCTTCAACATCAGTTACTCTAAAATGATAAGGGAAGTCAGACAGACTTGACCAACCTGTCAAAAATTTTATCAGGAAAGTAAGAAGAGCTTGAGGAGCTAGCATCTAAATTTTATTTAATGACTCAGTAAGACAATAACAGTTCAAATGAGGATCTATATTTTCCCGACGGAGAAGAATCAGACTCATCGATATCATCACGTATGAAATGTATGACGTCGAAAAATGAGTCTAACCCTTTTGGCCAATCTTCCAGAATAAAATGGGAACTTGAAGAAACTACTTCTTTAGAAGAATTTGAGCAAGATAATATAGTTCAAGTTCAGTTGAGAAGTAGTAAAGTCTTACCACATTCATCAAAGAAAGGAATTGCAAATAAAGACAAAGACAAACAAATTGAAGTCAATGAAGATATAATTCCCAAAAATCCTAGGATAAAGCCTAAATTAAGCGAGAAGATATATTATAATATTCTATCACCTTTAAGAAAGATTCCTACACAACTGAGGGTGTATGAGGCTCTCTTGATGTCAGAAGATCTTCGAGAAACTTTGATACAGGCTCTTAAAGATCCAAATAATTATGAAGCTTACTTTGCTGTAAAATGCATAACTGAAGCATTGCAAACTCAAGATCTCTTAGTAATCATTTTTGAAGAGGATCTTATGTTGGGAACATCAGATCACAATTGTCCTCTTTATATTAATGTAGAGAGTGATGGCATCTCGATCAGCTGAATATTGATTGATCCAGGTTCTTCTATCAACCTTATGAGTCTAAAGGTATTGAGAGGATTATCACTCGATATCCAACATCATTGGAGAGATAAATTGATGGTTCATGGATTCAATGAAAAGGCGTAAAACTCGGGTTCTTTTATTCTCCGCATCAAGTTCAAGGATTTATATATAGCCAAGTTTCATGTAATCATGTTGCCGACATCATTTAGAGCTCTCTTGGCCGTATTACATGAGTATGGCATATTCCCATCAACTATGCATCAATGTATTAAGTATCTGAAAGATGGAGAAGAATTTAGAATTTCCAGTAACCTACAATCATTCTCCATCATTGAAGCAAAGATCTATGAAGATGCAAAATATTTCATCCTCAAAGAGCTTAAGCTAGCAGAGCCTCTTGAAGCGGTACCATCCACTTTAGGAACTAAAAAGCAATTTCATAAAGTGAAAGAGTAAAGAGAAAGAAAAGATAATGTCGACTCTCCTAAAGCACTTGATCCCTAAGTCAAGCAAATCGCCTCATTTGGGAAGTGACACAGAAGAAGAAGAAGATATTCCTGTCAAACTTAAGGGAACTTATAAGCTTTCAAGAAAGGCAAAGTATGAAATAAGTGATTCTGATTCAGACTATGATTTTGAATTTGCTTATGAAAATAGAGTTCAAATGGTCGCATCAAGAAGGATAGCTCACTTGACAGAGTCAGATGGCTCACTCAAAATTATACCCATCCCTCAATAGTGCTTCAAAGAAATCAGTCCACTGGAAGTTCATAATATTGAAGAATTGATAACATTTTTTGTGATGCCATTGAGTGAGAGTGGCAGAATAAGAACTCTATTTTATAAATTTGAAGAGTCTCAGCCTCAAAATTTTGAACGCTTGAACAAGATGAGATAGTACCAATAAGAATACTAATATACTATCCATAGAAATTACAAAGAATGATGCATAAGCTTGGAGTTCATATTGGAACTACTAAACATAGGACTCAAATTTTTAACAAGAAGTTCGCAAAGAAGTGATAAGTTTATCACTAAAGGTCTGGGGTTCATCCGCAAATCTCATCAAGATAGAGCCTGTTATAATATAATAGAAGCCGAGATCGAGACTCTTAGTAATGAAGAAGATGATTCCTGTGAAATTCTTCTTAAAAATGATGAAGAAGTAGAAACCAAGCTCGCACCTGAAGAATTTGAAGATGGTGGATAAATATCTACTATAGATGAACTTAAAGAAGTCAACCTAGGGGCTGAGGATGATCCCCATCTAACTTTTGTTAGTGCCCTTCTGCTTGATGAGAAAGTTGAAGAGCTAAAAATGCTACTTTGTGAATTCAGGGATTGCTTTGTCTGGACATATTCTGAAATGCCAGGATTATCCCCTGATATAGTAGTTCAGAAACTAGCTATTAAACCAGATGCAACACCCATTAAGCAAGCTCCTAGGTGAATGAGATTGGAGATTGAAGAACAGGTAATTACATAAACTAAAAAATTGATCAAAGCAGGCTTCATCTGGGAGGAGAAGTATGTAGATTGGATAGCAAATATTGTACCAGTTAGGAAGAAGAACGGCCAAAATCATCTCTACAATGAATTTCAGGACCTAAATAAGATGTGCCCAAAAGATAACTTTTCACTTCCAATATCAGAACTATTGGTGGACAACACTTTCAACTATGACACGTTCTCATTTATGGATGGATCGTTGGGATACAACCAAATCAAAATGACACCTAAGGATGAAAAATATACATCATTTAGAACACCTATTGGCATCTATTGCTACACGATCATGCCATTTGGCCTGAAAAATGCTAGAGCTATATACCAAAGTGCCATGATATGTATTTTTGATGAGTTGATTCATCAAAAGGTGGAATGTTATGTTGAGGATTTGGTGGTGAAGAGCTTAAACTATGAAAAGCACTTCGAAGACTTGAGAATTGTATTAGAGAGAATCAAAAAATATTATCTCAAGATGAATCCTCTAAAATGTGCATACGGGATATCCTCTGGAAAGTTTCTCAGGTACATTGTATGTCAAAGAGGTATTGAAATAGATCCTTCTAAAATCAAGGCAATCATAGAGATTCCTCCACCAAAAAGTTCACGTCAGCTCCGTTCTTTACAAGGACAACTTGCATTCATCCATCAATTTATATCAAATCTATCAGGACGCTGTCAACCATTTGTAAGGTTGATGAAGAAGGATGCTCCATTTAAGTGGAATAAGAAGTGCCAAGATGCCTTCAATAACATTAAAAGCTTCATGTTAAATCTACTAATCCTTGTAGTGCCTACTCCCGAGAAGCCCCTCATTATATACACAGCTGCATTAGAAGAGTCCCTTGAAGCATTATTGGCACAACACAATGAAGAAAGTAAAGAGAATGCTCTTATTATATAATTGAGCAGAAATGAGATACTCTCTGATAGAGAAGCACTGTTTAGCATTGATCTTTGTAGTCCAAAAGCTTCATCATTATAAGTTATCTCACAAGATTACCCTCATCTCAAGGATCAATCCATTGAAGTACTTGATGACAAGACCAGCGATGACAAGTTGCTTGGAAAGATGGGCAGTATTACTTTTGCAATTTGATATCACATACGTTTCACAGAAAGCAGTGAAGGGACAAGTCTTAGCAGATTTTCTTACGACACATCTCATCCATGTGAACTCTTCTCTTAATGATGATTTAATCGATGAGCAAATTATGCTCATTCATGAAAGAGAAAAATCACAAATTTGGGAAATGTACTTTGATGGGGCTTCATCGATCAAACTAGTTTAATATATAGATTTTCCAAGAGCAAGAGAAGGAATCAGCATCGTCTTCATAACACCAGAAGGAGGGATAATGAAATGATCCTATGGATTGACTGAGCCAAGAACTAATAATGAAGCTGAATATGAAGTATTAGTGGCAGGTTTGGAAGAAGCTATTTTTATAGGCATTCAAAACTTGCATATTTTTTTGGCATTCTATCAAGTACTTGGCATCTATAAAATCAACAAGCTTGAGTTAGCTTTCTATGACAAGCGAGTTCTCAAGCTTATAAAGTAGATACCAAATATCACATTAACTCGAGTCTCTCAATTTAAGAATAACAAAGTCGTCTGCTTAGCAAAATTAGCTAAGAAAATGGCAAGTATGAATGGTTATTATGTCATGATTGGCATATTTACTCAATGAGTTCTAGGGCTAGTAAAGTATCAATCTCCACAGGTAGAGGGATTATCAAATCTGACCCAGAAGGATGCACTCAGGTTGCTCCTCAAACTCCTCAAAATCAACATGAAATCATACCCAAAAGAGCTACGAATGACATTGCCTCAAAAAAGTAGTGTGAAGCCTTTGTTGTAGAAGAGCCGCATGATTGGAGGCAACCCGTCATCGACTACTTTAAAGAAGGCAAATTACCAAATAATAAATCATTGGTAGCTCAAATTGAGAAGAGAATGCTACACTATGCTTTCATCAACAACACTTTATATCGTATATCCTTTGAACAAATGTGGTTACAATGTCTAGATGTAGATGAAGCTAGCAAAGTGATGGTTGAAGTTCATGAAAGGCTTTGTGGTGCACATCAGTTAGGTCTCAAAATGGCAGTAAAGATCAAAAGGATGGGTTATTATTGGCCATTTATGGTGAGAGATTGTATTAATCATGCTAAGAAGTGTTATGAGTGTCAAGTATATGGGAATCTCATTCATCAACCTCCAAATCCATTACACCCAATGATAGTATCTTGACCATTCGAATGCTGGGGCACAGATGTAATTAGACCAATTGATCCACCATCGTCAGCTAGACACCACTTCATCTAGCATTACGATTTCTAGAAGCTACCCCATTTAAAGAAGTTATTGCTGATCGAGTGATTAACTTATTCATGTATAATGTGGTCTATAGATTTGGGGTGTCACGTCGAATAATTTTTGATAATGGCACAACTTTCAAAAGTGCAAAGATTTATAGATTCGTCAATCGAGAAAAAATTGATTGGCGATACCCTTCAATATAATCTAAGAGCAAATGGTTTGGCGGAGGCCTTCAATAAAACATTAGTCAAACTGCTCAAGAAGATTCTCACTAAAAATAAGAGAGAATGGCATACCAAGCTAGTAGAGGCTCTATGTGCGTATCAAACTACCTACAAGATGCCGACTAAAGCCACTCCCTATTCATTGGTATTTGGAACGTTCTTCAAGTTGAGTTGCCTTCACTTGGTAGCCATCTAACAATCTCAAGATCAAAATGCCCATCTGAGAATGATGGAACTCGATGCACTTGATGAAGTTAGATTACAAGCTCATCAAAATATGGAAGTCTATCGAACAAAGATGTCCAGGGCTTTTGATCATACTGTGCGGCCTCGAACATTCCAAAAAGGAGAATTTGTCCTGGTCCTGAGAAGACCAATTATTCCTAATCAAAAATTTGGTGGCAAATTTGAGCCTAATTGAGAAGACCCTTTTGTCATTGAAAAAGTGTATCAAGGAGGGGCATACCAACTCATTGACCTAAAGGGTGAAAGACCAATGCTGCCAATTAATGGTCGATACTTGAAAAAGTACTATACTTGATGGCCACATTCTCGAGGTACAATAGAAATGCCCCTGCAAGATCGGGGGCATTTTTTTTAGTATATCTATTAGGTTGACATCATGCTTCACACCAAGATCCCGAAATAAACATACCCCAGATGAAGAACTTTTCTGTGAAAATTCCCCTATTATATAGGGGGCATTTTTAGATTTTTATATATAGATGAAATCAATGTTGTATGTTAAAATCCCCTTTAGAGTACATCAATTTAAATATGAATTTATTTGTATATTTTCATTTTGAAAATTCTCCTAAATGTACTTTAGAATTCCTCTTGTAAGACAGGGGCATTTTTTAGTTTATATTAAGTTTATTTGAGTTAACATTGTGCCATAAGACAAGATCCTCAAATATATTCTTATTCAGGTTGACATTGAGCTTTACACCAAAATTGTTGGATATATCCATAATTATTACTATTAAGTTGCAGAGTCTTGCAGGGACAAAATGAATCTATTTCTATGCATGAAAGGATAACCCTAAATATCACGAAATTTTATCTCTCAGATTTGCCAAATTCTGGAGATCAAGTCAAAAGAACTCTCGATTTTGGAAGCTTCAATCACTTAAGTTAGAGAAACATCAACCACTACATCATAAAGTCTAGGACACAGATGGCTTCTAAAAGTCAGACTCAACAAGCCCATAAATGGCTGAGTTGCTGACACTCTCTCACTCAACAAGCCGCAAGAAAAGGCCGCAGTGAAAGAGCCCCTGTTCGTCTGTCTGATGACAAAACCACCAACCCACTACAGCTTAAGTCGAAGACTCAAGTAGGTTCTAAAAATCTCACTCAACAAGCCCAAATATGACTGAGTTGCTGACACTCTCCTCACTCAACAAGCCACAAGAAAAGTACACAGTGTGAGAGCCTCCGCTCGTCAGTCCAATGATGATAACTGTTCAATCTCAAACCAGATCCAGCTTAATGATTACAAGCAACTAAGATCTAAGAGATCTTTCTACTTGATCGATAGATCAAAGCAATCTGAGGAAGCATTCAATTCAAGGCTGCCTCAAATCAATCTTCATAATACTTACAAGGTAATATTTCGATCTATTCTCAAATGAACTCATCAAGATCAAAGCATAAATCAAAGCATATCTCCTCATCAAGTCTGTCAAAGCAGAAAGCACAGGACCGAGGAAGAAATTCCATAATTCATACAAAGTCGATGGCCGAACTAAAGAAATTTTGTGGTTATTCAGTCCGTTAAAGCACACATTGCTAGACTAATAACTCAACATTGATCCTATATAAACCGAAAGGCTGGGTCATCTATATGTATCCTTCAACAAATTTGTCAAAGCAGCAAGGACAAGATTCATGGAGTGCATACACTTCCTGACAAGTCAATAGGGACAAATCAGGTTAGTCCTTCATCAAGTCTGTCAAGCTCAAAGCTAGGAGAGAAGGAATTTCAAATCTGACCAAGCATGGATAAACCAATTCCCAGCAGAGTCCTTCATCAAAATAAGCAAACCAAATCCTCCATCAAACCCAACCAAGCACAAAACTAGGGTTAGAGGAAACTCAAATCTGTAATGACATAAAAGAAAGAGATCTTCAACAAAGCCATTAAAGCAGATAGTAGATGGTATAAGAACTCTTATGTATCTGACAAGTCAATTCTGACAAATTGGTCAATCCTCATCATTTAGCATGTCCTGAATAAGACAACATGCTAATCATAAATCATCAAAGCTCGTAGCTATTACAATCAAGCTAAAATGATCTAAGTTCGTACCAAATGGTCAAGTACTTTCAACAAATATGGCTCACTCTATGTGCGAATCACTTTTTTTGGGGGGCATTTGTTGACCTCCATATGTGTGCCATAAGTCAAACTCAAGCCTACAAATCAAATTTGACGGACTTCAGAAGTGACAATGCGCAAATCAAGGCTAAAATGCACAGGATGTCACTAAAATCAACTTAAATGACCTCTAATCAATGAATAGACTTTGCCATCGCAATCATAATGTTGAAATTGGTCAGGATATAAATATTGCATAACTTAATGATCAATTGATCAAGCGCTTGAGTCATCAATATGCTTACACTCTTATCGAGGTCAGGAGGCATCGATGAGGATCAAATGACCTCTGTTCGTAAAATTGATCATGCCCTTGGCTTCAAAATATTGAAATCTATCAAGTAAGAATGTCCACGCTCAATTCAGATGAGTTTATGCAATTGTCGAATGATTGAAGTGATAATGCACAAATCGAGGCTCAAACGCACTGGATGTCACCAAAATTAACTCAAATGACCTCCAATCGATGAACAGACTTTTCCATCATGTTTAGAATGTCAAAATCGGTCATAATATAAATATTGCACAACCTGATGAGCAACCGATCAAGCGATCGAGTCGTTAACATGCCTACATGCATATCGAGATCAGGAGGCACCAACGCAAGCCAAATGACATCCGTTCAGGAAATTGATTATGCCGTTAGCTTTAAAATATCAAAATCTATCAAGTAAGCCTATTCACACTCAATTTGTATGAGTCTACACAAAAATTGAGCGATCGAAAGCGGTGACGCACATTTTGAGCTGAAATGGACTCAATTTGATGTCAACTTGAACTAAATGGCCTCCGATCGTGAAACGGACATTGCCATTGTGTTCAGAATATATTGATTATGCATATTTACCGATGTGAAATCCATATTAAAATAGTTTAATCAATTTAAAATTTATTTAAAATCCCTAAATTACCCTCCCCCATGCTCAACGGTTCCCCTTATTTTCGGTTTGGCTATAAATATAAAAAAAGAAAAGGAAAGAAAAAGAATGGCTCCCTCTTTTTCCATTCTCTCATGTCCCTTATTTTTTGCCAACTTCTCCAAAAAAGAAAAAGAACTGAAATCTCCCCTCCTTCCCATTCTCTCTCGTTAGAAAAAGTTTTCTACATAGGTAATCCTCTCCCTCTCAATTTTCACTTCCATCATCTCATGGGCCAACTTGCACTATCTTGCAAAACCACTGACCTCTCGCCCACCTCACTTCGCCCGCCTCTGGATTGTCCCAGCTCATCACATCCAAACCGCTCCGCCCGCTTTTCGCCAGGTCACTTTATTTACTATGCTTCAGCTCCAGGCGGCAGATTCTCATTAAGAACGCCTGTTGCCAGAGCCGCTCCACACCATCCCGCCGTGATTGCTTCCATCTCATAAAACGCCACCACCTGTGCCTGTCCATGTTCTGCTGCTACAAAACCATCTTCCCACATCCCTCATCCATCCATAAGCGTCCCACTCCGGTCATTTTGCAACAAGTCGTTATATCCTCTTTTTGCTTCAGCACCGTCGGAAGAACATCATTCAAAAATTCTTCTTTTGATTTCTGGAGTCGCACCCCTCACTTTAGCCTTCCCATTTTCACTTCACTGTAAACCGGGGAAGAACATCATCAACAGGTGAATTCTTCTTTCAATTTTTGGTATCGCACCCCTCACTTTAGCCTTCCCATCTTCACTTTGATGCAAACAAGGGAAGAACATCATCAACAGGAGAATTGTTCTTTTGATTTTTGGCATTGCACTCCATACATTACATTCCCAATTGCATACCTAACCTCCTCTTCATTTGCGCTAATGCATCGTAACATGTGTGATATGTGAATGGAATATATATATATATATATATATATATATATATATATATATATATATATATATATATATATATATATATATATATATATATTGTTTGTTTATTGCGGTTTGAAAGACCTTGTGCTCAATGTGCGAGATGAAAAATTAGTTGTGGTGTCAAGACACACTGGTATGCTCAAGGCATCGGTAAACACTCATTAGATGTCTCTCCCCCTAGACGAATTGTTGCCAAAATTTTATTTAATTTCTAGACTTAGAAAAAAGGGGGGGAATGAGGGGAATGAATATATATTACATTTGTCTTCTTTTAGGTTTGAAGACCTCATGTTCAATAGGTGCATGATGAAAAAACTAGCTATGGTATAAGACACCACTTCTAAGATCGAGAGTAAGCCAAAACACCCCAATGTAGCCCCACATGGGATGGATGGGAGGCTAAAATACGCCAAATCTTTTGACTTAGAAAAAAAGGGAGAGTGAAATGAACTGACTTAAGAATGCTAAGTAAGAAAACCTGTAGCTAATTTTAAACTAAATGCATCAAACAAGAAGAAAAAAGGGGGAGCTTTTAAAGAAAATGTTGGAAAGAATAGAACATTCATTTAAAATCTAAGTAAAATTTGGGGGAGGCTAATATTAAACTCATAAACTTTGGGGAGGTTAATATTAAACTCACAAACTTTAATTTTAATTCTCCACGGCTTAAATTATAGCGATAAAGTGAGTTCTCTTTTCCTGCAAATTTCTCAAATTAAACAAACTTTAATTGGATTTTTTTTTTGGGGGGACTAATGCTAAACTCATAACAAACTTACAATAAACTTAAAGTCTAGGGATGCATCCAAATTGGGTTTAATAACTCTTATACGAATATGTAGGTGATTACTATGCTAGCTAATAAGCATAAGTAGGGATAAAGCAATAAACACATAAATTGGTTAACTTATCAAAAGTAATGTAGATTGAACATAATCAAATTGAGAGAATTACAAAAACTCAACAAGTAAACTAAGTGAAGTAATATTTTTAACTATAATCTAAATCAAAATGCCTTCTTCGCCACCGGATCTGCAACTCTTTGTACAAATAGACAGAAGGCGATACAAAATCAAAATCTACAAAAATCATAGGGCTTCTTTTAATACAAAATTAAGAGATTTTATTCTAATTATGAATATCAAAATTAATGAAATCGCTAATTAGGTGAAATTAGCTAAGCTATAAACACTTGCATGTGCTCGGACATAAAGATTTAAAGTGCAAATTTTAATGTCTAAAAAGGCTACACAGGCTAAATTAGAATATATTAAATATTAATTTGAAAAATCTAATAAGATATTAGATCAATTTATAACACCTTCTTCGCCACCGGATCTGCAACCCTTTGAATAAGCAGACAAAAGGCGATGCTAAATCAAAATCTTCAGAAATCATAGGGCTTCCTTTGATAAAAAAATTAAGGAATTTTATTTTAATTATGATTTTTTAAAATCAATGATTTCATTAATTAGATGAAATTAGCTAAGCTATAAATCACTGCATGTCTCGGACACAGAGATTTTGAGTGCAAATTTTAATGTCTAGAAAGGCTGCGCGGGCTAAATTGGAATCAATTGAATATTAATTTGAAAAATCTAATAAGATATTAGATCAATTAATAATGCCTTCTTCGCCATCAATTTTGCAACTCTTTGTACAAGCAGATAGAAGACGATACTAAATCAAAATCTTCAAAAATCATGGAGCTTTCATTCAATACAAAAATTAAGGAATTTCATGCTAATTATGATTTCTAAAATCAACAAAATCACTAATTAGGTAAAATTATCTAAGCTATAAATACCTGCATGTGCTTAGACATAGAGATTTCAAGTGCGAATTTTAATGTATGAAAAGGCTGCGCAGGCTAAAGTTAGAATTAAATAAAAAATCTAAAATCAATCTCATTATTCAAACATAAAATTATCTAAAATTACTATACACCCGCATGGGCCCCGACACTATGCTGAATGCTTAAATTCAAGTGTCTGAGGATGCTACATAGATTATTTTCCAGTTTAATCTTAGGATTGGGTCCGGGTTAACAAAATCTAAAACCTATAATAAGAGTTTCAAATCAGTGAAATATCTAAAAAATGAATTCTATCAGGTGACAGTAGATTTAATCCTATGTTAGCAGCTAAACAGAGTTGACAGGATTTAAAGCTCTTAAATATATTCAAATTAATCATTTTTTAAATCAAATTAAGTAGCAATCCAAAATTGCTTAAATATAATTCTATCATTAAAAACTTAAATCAAAACTCAATCCATCTACCTTTCGTAACTGTTTGTTGGTGGCGACAAATTAAGAAAATTTTAGCTCATAAAGGAGCCAATGTTAAATCAAGTGTTCTGCTATGTTCACTTTCAATCAATCTCACACTCGTAAGGATGTGGTCTGTGTCCTCTAACTGCGTGGCTTGGCTAGTAGACTCCACAGATGAAGCAGTTATGACCAGAGTCCCTGATTGGGTGGTTTGGCCAGTCTGACTCCATTATATTATGCTCACGACCGTAGGCCATATGCTCCCAATGGCTTTACTTTTTGAGTTGTGAATCATAGGGTATACTTGATAGGATAAACAACCCTCTGTCAGCAATGGTAAACTTAAGACTATCTCCTTAGACAAACACCACCCCTAGTCTACAAGAATTTCTTGGATGACGTAACCCATGTGTTATTGATGAGGATCTTTCTGTTAGGTTGGGTCGACTACCTCCTCTGACTAAGTAGACTAGGGATCGCGACTTCTTGGGATGATGAAACCATGGATCTAGATCGGGCACATCATCATTCCCCCAACCATCCGGTTTAATCTGAAATAATGAATTTCATAATCTAAATTTTGAAACTCCATATGCTGCTGCTATATGCTACGCATTAAGCGACCTAATGACTAGCCTTAATTGAAAGTTCTCTCTCACTTATTGGGAGGGGTAATTAACTATAGGGGCTTGCACCTATAGGAAACCTGGAACTAAATCTAAAGTCCTCGCAAAATGAGGGTGAAATCTCTGGGTAGTGTCTTATCTACTATTCCATCTGCCGTCTAAAAATTATACCGGCACTTCAAATCATCACTCTCTTCAATTCAATATTTGTCGAGAGGTCGGTGGTGAATTTTTAGAGCCCACATGCCAAAGCAAGACCTAAATCTAAGATGAAAGTGGGTATATTATTTACCTCCATAATAGAGAGTAAATCGCGTGATTGTCGGACTTATAATCGCTTGGCATGACAGCCAACTAACTCCTCATATGTTCTAAAACTATGTGGTCAAGTTATATGTTTTGCAAGATGACTAGGTTATTATTATTATTTAGAAAGAAACTAAAGTCTTTAAACCCACTCTCTAGGAGACTAGAGCATGCATGGTATGAGTAATGACCTAGTATAATGCAAATCTTTTAAATTATTATTTATATTTGACACTTCATTTTGACATAGGCTATATGATTTCATATGCCTAAATGCATGATGAGATTGATTATGGGCCAAATCAAAGAATATTTTCCATCCTTTTTTTTCTAAAGATAAAAACTCTCTCTTAACAAGAGTGAAATAAAATGATATGCATGGTATTAGGCATACAATATTCAGCTAAAAGGTTGCTAACTATTTTATTATCTTGATTTAATGCCTAAGCTTTATGTGAGGTATGAGTTACTTTAGAAAATTTAGTTATGAGTTGTAGTTGGATATAAAATTTAATTTTTTTTCTAAGAGGCTAAACGGATTCAGGCTGCATATTAAATCATCATACATGAAGAAACTAGAAAAAATACATGCCATTTCTATTGCACAATGTAAACAAATCATCAAATAATTTATAACCTCAATGTGAAAGAATAACATGACGATGTGGTCGAGTACCACCGTACAACCCGAAAAAGAAATGGGTAGCTGAGCTCTACCCTTATACAACCCGGTGTATGAAATAATAATTACAAGTTACAAAATGATAAGTGTTACAAGGGATCTTCAAGTCTTCATGCTCCCTTTACTTCTTTATTTGATTTGCTCCATTTGATTTGGTGGGCTTCCAGGCCTCACATGGCACCCCAGGATCAAACCTTCTAGCCAATGTTCATCCTAACCCCATAATACTTCATCAAATTTCTAATGCACAATTATATTAAAAGAATGAGAAAATAAATCTAACTACACATGTAAAATAAGTGTTAGCTAAAGACACCATACAACCCAAATATATGAATAATTTGGACTTAGCACCCTGCACATGGGTAACCAAGTCCACCTGTTCTAATGTAGATTATGCTCAAGGGTTAAGCAACCTGCATAGCAAAATATTTATATTTTTATTATAGTGGCCCCTTAAGCATAATCTTCTACATAAAACATATAAAGCTTATCGCCTAACATCTGACTACACACCTAACATCCAAATCCAATTACATTACATCACAAAACAAAACATACATCAAACCATGCACTGCCCTGAGATAAAGCTAGAAGTGGTGACTTAATCTAATGTGTGTGTTAAGGCTTGTGAGGTATGTCCTAGCTAGGCTTTAAAGTTGAGATTTTCTAAGTATGAAGGATATTTAATTATGAAGGGTGGTTTCACTTTAAATGGTTTAATTAATTTGCAAACTTTACTTAATATTTTATTTTATTTCACTTTATCTACACTTAACAACAAAGTGTTATGAAGAGAAAGAAAGAATGGATCACTCTCTTTTATCCCTACCTTAAGTCACATCTAAAGCAAATTTGTTAATCAATTCTCTTTTGTGAATGATCAATTCCCTTTAGTGAATGGCTTATTACATATTTTAATTAGTCCTAAGTTTAGGCTCACTTTAAATAAACTCATTCAATAAGAAAGACATCTCAAGATTAGTTGGAATGAATTACTAGCACATAACACATGTTTGTTCATTTCTTTCCATCATGTATATCATGCATATGATTAAATCCTAAGCATAGCTATACATATAATTTATATCTTAGCACACTTAAATGATGAATGTAAATAAATGCATTTGGAATTAATCTTTCCATTTGGTTGATTGATTTTGTCATATTGATTTAAAGCTTTATCAAAATTCTTATGCAAAAGCATAAGGAAATAACCTTAAATCACATGACCAATGAACTCAACCAATTAAACAAAGCATGAATGCATGTCTTTTTAATAGAGAAAGGGGTTTTGATTCATTAGTTAGGTACACATTCATATCTTTAAAAGCTTTAAGCAAGTACGTCATCATTGTTGTACACCAAGGGATCGAGGTAGGAACCTCCTCAAGGCTACTTAAAGTTGTATGTCCCTACGATGTGTAGACTAATATACTTGCTATCTTTAGATACATATGGATGTATAAACAATTACAAGATTAGAAAGCCAAGAAAAAATTATGTTTTAATTTGGTTGATTTATTTTGTGTAAATAAATTAAAGCTCTATTTAAATTTTGATATTAAAATCCATAAGAATGAAATCAAGCAGGTACGTCACCATTATTTCACACCAAGAGAATGAGGTAGGAACCTCCTTGGAGCTACTTAAAGTCATGTGTCCCTGGGATGTCCAGACTAATATACCCGCTAACATTCTTACTTATACAAATTAATATATGAATGTATGGGAGAGACTCTATTTCCTATATTAAATTTATATTCACTTGCATTTCCTATGCATATATAACTAAAGTTAGAATACATATGTAAATTTATTTATTAATAAATTTTTGAAAATATATTTGAGATTTAATAGTGATACAAGCCACACATATTTTTAATTAAGCCAACACATGCAAATTGACATAAAGGAAATAATTTTCATTTGATTAATTTAAAAGACATGAACGCATGAGTACAAGTGCCACACAATATTTAGCATGATTAAAAAGAAATAAACAAACACAAGCATGTAATTTCATTCAAATCAATTAACTTGCAATGACAATCAAACTAAATAAGATTATTTAAAACAAACCAAAGTTCTTTAATGTCATTTCATTTTCATGTTGGACTTGATTTAAGAAATGTGAAAGAGATTTTCTAATCCTAATCTCATCCCCCTGTGTGAGTTAATTTGGTTTAATGAAGAATAATTAGATTGATTTTTTGTCTTAATTAGATTAGGGTATGGATTAAATCAATTAATTAACCTTTATATACATCACATTAAGTTAATTAACTAATTAATAATGAGACAATATGATATGCAACCAGATGAAAAGTAAATTAGTAATGCTCCTAAGAAATGAAAGGGCCTAATGCAATTGGCTCATGATTAATAGTTGATTAGGCTTAGAGATTTAATTAACTACTTTTATTATTTTCTTACACATATAAGCTAACCATAATTCTATTAAATTTTTTTTAGACTATTAAACATCTAAAGTGCTACCCAAAATTGATTAAAGGTAATTAGATATGAATTGGATTTTAGATTGAATTAATTAAGCTCATTATTCTATTTGGTTAAGCATTAAGCATGTTCAATTAATGAAATGGAATTAACTTAAGGAAAGAGGTCAAGAAAGAGACTTAATCTCAATCTCTAAGTCCTACATTGGATCGCTTAAGCTCTCATTTTATCTTGAGGATTAATTAAATAATTAAGCAATTAATTTCCTCATTAATCATTAATTAATTTGATTCCAAAAAAGTAAAGAGAGTGATTGAGGAAAAATATCCCAATCACATTCCCTAAGCTCCCTAATTGACCAATAAAGGTAATTAGACTTTAATAATTAATTAAGTCACTGTTCATGCACTAATTATTATTAATTAAATTAAGAGAGTGATTGAGGCTTAATCAATTAATTTCGCTAATTAACCAACCAATAAAATCCCAAAAAATAGGGGAGACATAGGTCATCCCCTAAACATTCATAAAAAATTTGAGATTTATTGGATAATTAATTAAGGCATAATTAATCTAATTAAATTTTAAATAAACTTTAATTAAGCCAAAATCACTATTTGAAATTAATTAATAATAATATTTCTAGATTCTACTCTGAAATATCTTTAAAATGGGACATACTTTATATTTGTTGGATATTTCTAGAATTAATTATGATTTTTAGAAGTTTCAGCCTTAAAAATAGAGCTTAATTAAAGCCTTAATCCCGTCGGGCCATGTGGCGGCTGACATAACATGCTTTCCACATGGCGTGATGGGATTGGCTATTTAAGCTGTCACGTTCACCGTTGACTTGGATTGCAGTGGATGTGCTAACTCCATGGACTGTCTAATCTAAGATTGGATGGCCATGATTCTATTCATGGTTTAAAGGAGAAATTAGAGTGGATCTAACGTGATTTAATCATGACTGCCCATTTGGATCATGCAGAATAGATGGTCCATGATCTTTCTCCTTTGCGAGCAATAAAAGATGGATGTCGTCTATCTTTCCTAGCTCGATTTGACCTCAACCGAGCTCAGATTGGGATGAAATTGATCCCACAGCTTGAGAAGAAGGAGACATCTAACGTAAAAAATGCATGACATTTGAATTTCCTTCAAAAAGCTCTAACAAAAATTTCCTAAATCGATAATTTTGAGAAATTACCTCACCGAGCTAATGCCCAATGGTGGGATCGATGAAGGTAGCTTCATCTAGTAGAGACGAAGCCCTGTTGAGAAGATTCGAGCTTGATTTGGGATACAGCTCTCGGTCGACCAGGCCACATACGTAGGAGCCTCAGCTTTGATCAAACTTTGGTCTTCGGTGGTCGGGAAGGCTTGAGGATGATTTAGTTACCTTTGTTGAAGTATGAGGATGGTGTGGGTGCAAGGAATTGGGATTTGATCAAATGAAGGAGTATTGCTCCGGAGAAGCTTGTCCTATTTTGGCTTTGCTTAGGGGGGAGGAATGCTGATCGAGGAAGGTTTAAGAATGCTTGGAAAAGCTCTGTGGGGTTTCAAAAATGATTAGGGAAGTCTCACAATGCTAATCATGAAGAATCCTGCTCGATTTGAGGGGGTATCCCCTCAATTGCACTTGATGGATGAACGGGATTCATCCTTAAAAATCCATTGATTCACCACCATCAGGTTATTAGAGAGGTCGCTGTCAGCTCCACATGGCACGCCAAGAGTGGAGGAAGTGGTGGCAGGGAGCTCAAGGCAACATATGGGCTGATGGTGCGAGATTGATCCTTGCCTTTTCTCATGTGGTTCAACCATGAGAAGGCGTGGCTTGGCTTGTTTTCCTTGGTCCATGGCAAGTGCTAGGTGCCTTAAATTGGGCTTGGGAGTTTAGGAATGCCTCATTTAGTAAGTGGAGGGCTATCATGGGATAGGCAAAGTGGACTTTGGCTCTTATGGAAAGAATCCAATGCATATGAGCTTGTCATGGTCAAGTCTCTTGGATTGGGCACCACTTGGATTTAGGCTAGCTTAGGGTTAATTTGGGCCGAGTTAGGTCAGCCACCAAGTTTCCATAAGGTGGCTTTGGGTGATTTGGCTTCATATGGTTAAAATAGGATCATTTGGGTTAGGTTGGGTTTGTTTGACCAATTGGGTTTTGAGTTGATTTAGGTATCATTTGGCAAAGTTCAGGAAATTAGCTAAAAGAGCTAAAATTAAAAATTTAATTTAATTTAGGTTTAGTTTTGGCCACTAGAATTTATATGTCATTTATATTTGTGAATATAAATGAAGATATAAATGATTCATTAGAAAATCACTTGGGTTTGGAGTGATTTAGAAGCAAATTTGACCAAGTCGAGGGATGTCGGTCAAAAGACTTAAGTAGGGAATTGATTTGGTTTCATTTATTTTGGTCATTGGAGGGTGGGCTTCATTTATATTTATGAATATAAATGAATGAATTATTGATTTATAAAGAAATCAATTGAGTTTGGGTTGATTTGGATTGAGATTTAGTTAAGCTTATGGAGGTGGGTCCATATGGCTTAAGAAAGGTCTTGATTTGGTTTGATTTAGATGGATTTGATTTGAATGGTTTGTGTGGGCTCCAAAAATTCACCACCGACCTCTCGATGAAAGAGTATGATTTATATCAGTGAAATTTTTAAAAGGTAGATGGAATAGTAGATAAGACACTACCCAAAGATTTTGCCCTCATTTTGTGAGGACTTTAGATATGGTTCTAGGTTTCTTATAGGCACAAGCACCTATAATTAATTACCCCTCTCAATACTAAGAGAGAACTTTCGATTAAGGCTAGTCATTAGGTCGCTTAATGCAGTATAGTAGTAGTATGTGGAGTTTTAAATTTGAGATTTATGAAGCTCATTATTTTGACTTAAAGCGGATGGTTGGGGGAACGAAGACGCACCTGATCTAGATCTAATGGTTCCATTATCCCAGGCTATCATGGTCCCTAGTCTACTTAGTAAGAGGAGGTAGTCGACCCAACTTGACAAAAGGATCCTTATCAGTAGCCATGGGTTATGTCGTCCAAGAAATCCTTATAGACTTAGGGTGGTATTTGTCTAAGAAGAGAAGCTTAAGTCTACCTTAGCTGACAGAGGGCTTTTTGCTCTATCAAGTATACCCTATGGTTCGCAACTCAAAAGACAGAGCCATTGGGGAACATACAGGCTATAATAGTGACCATGATATAATGGAGTCATTTGGCGACAACCACCCGGATAGAGGACTCTGGTCATAACTGCATCATATGTGGAGCCTACTAGCTAAGCCACGCAGTCATAGGACACAGGCCACATCCTTACTAGCATGAATTAATTGAGAGTAAATATAAAAATATACTTGGTTTGACATTGGATCCTCTGTGAGCTAGAGTTTTCTTAATTTATCGCCTTCAGCAAATAATTGCGGAAGGTGAATTGAGTTTTAGCTTTAAGTTCTTTAAAGATTGAATTTCATTTATGCGTTTATAGCTTAATGACATGTTAGATTTTGCATTTGGATTGATATTTAATTTAAGTTAATTTGATTTGAAATTGCGATTATGTTTTGATGAAAGTATCCCCTCCGGTTGATATCTTCAACCAACTCAGCTATCACTAGGTTGGTTTATTATTTTAGATCCTGTCGACTCTATTAATTTAATAATAAAGGATCTGATCTACTGTCATATGATAGAATTAACTTTTTAGATGTTTTATTAGGTTAAAAAAATATTATAATAGCATCATTAGATTTTTAGGTTTGGTTAACCCTGACCCGGTCCTAAGACTTAACCGGGAATCAACCCGCGCAGCATCCTCAAACACTAAGTTTAAGCATTGAGTGTAGTGTCAGAGCACATGCGGGCTATTTAATTTAAAATTGATTTAACTTTAGTGATTTAAATAGTGTTGCTTATTTTGATTAAATTTTATTGCAAGTTTATAATTTTAGATAAAATTTTGATAGCATTTCGGCAGCTTCCCGATGTCATCCTGGCATATAGGGCTATAACAGGGGGGCTGGGCCTGCCCACCTTGCTAAAAAAAGGCATGTATAAATGCTGTAAACACCACAGTTGAATGCATCATCCCATTATGCCAAGAAAGGCATGTATGGGTCTTTGAAGCACCTACATGTAACACAAATTTTTCCGTCATACCAATAAAGGTGTGTACAGGTACTTATATTCTTGCAATGTCAAGTTAAAATATTAATTTTAGCTTTATAGTTGAATTTTTATTAAGCTGTTTATGCCTCTTGTCAGTGTAAAAGTTTGGCAACTTTTCAATAGCATCTCGACATTGTCCCCGTGTAGAGGGCTACTTTGGGTATGCTGGGCCTACCCACCACTCCAATAAAGGCATATATGGGTGGTATATATCATGACCTGAATGCGCCATCCCACCATACAAAGACATGTATGGGGCTTTGAGGTACCTGTTGAAACATATTTTCCACCACGTAAAGGAAGACATGTACGGGTACTTATATAGTTAGTTTATAAATGTTATATCAATTGTTTTTAATTAAGACATTATTTTATATAAGTTTAGGATACCCCCATCATGAAAGGAGCGTACTTATACACATGCAAGCAAGTACCGATTTCCTTGCCATGCTAAGAAAGGTATGTACGGATACTTATAGTCAACATAAGCTTTGGGTGAGCACGCATGCGGGCACGTGCCATGGGTGCTCGCTGTACTCACGGGCTTGCATGGAGCTCACGGATTCGCATGGGCAAGCATCACGCCATGGCATATGGTACGCATGTCACACGTGATGGGTCAGTGGATGCGCGGTGTCGCTGCGATAGTGCGGAATAACGCTGAAGTTATCAGATGCATGAATAGTAACCATACGAAGGGCTTCATCTGTGAGAGCGATGCTAGTGTCACAGTTTGCATTTTGCTGGGTACGGGGTGGAGGGGGAAGGAGCGTGATTCACTTACGAAAAAATGCGAGACAAGAAGAGGGGAAATTTTAGGGTTGGCTAAGTGGATTTTTTTTTGGGGAGAATAACTTAGGGTTAGGGTTATGAGGGAGGTATTTATAGGATATACTTTTTATTTTTTTAATTGGACATAATTTAGGTTTTTGCATCGACATTATCATATAGGAAATATATATATCGATCCTAAGTTATTCTGATGTGCCGAACGTAACAGCACAATCCGTTTTATGATCAGAGCCTGTTTGGTTTAGGTCATCGTCGAATCGAGGTTAATTTCAGTTCAAATTTGCTCATCGTTGCTTCCGGTCGCTTGATGTTCATGCAAACTCATCCGAATTGGGTGTGAATAGTCTCATTTGAAAGGTTTTGATATTTTGACACTAATGGCATGATTAATTTCATGAACAGAGGTCATTTGGACATTATCGTAGCTTCCTAACCTCGGTATGCATGTAGGAGCTTTGACGGGCCTCCTTCTTGATCGGACGACCGTCGAATTGTGCATGATATATCTTCTGATCAATTTCGACATTTTGAATATGATGATGGAGTCTGTTAGTCTATCAGGGGTCATTCAGATTAATTTTGGCAATGCCTTATCCATTTCAGGTCTAATTTGCATGCTGTTGTATCCGATTGCTTGATATTTACGCATACTAGTCCGAATAGAGCGTGAATAGTGTAATTTGATAGGTTTCAATATTTCAATGCTAATGACATGATCAATTTTATGAACAGAGGTTGTTTGTGCATCATTGTGGCTTCCCAATCTTGATATTTGTGTAAGTGTGTCGATGAACTTCTTTCTTGATTGATTGACCATCTAATTATGCAATATGCATATTTTGATCAATTTTGATATTTTGAACATGATGGAGAAGTCCGTCCATCAATTGGAGATCATTTCAAATGATTTTTTATGCCATTGAGTGTATTTCAGCTTTGATTTGTATATTGAAGGTCATCGAATTAAACTTGTGAGCTCGACTTGACTTATGGTGCATGAATGAAGATCAACAAATGGCCCCCAACAAATATGATTTGCGCATAGAGTGAGTCGTGTTTGTTGAAAATTGGTTGACCTTTTGAGCTGGCCATGGGTCTTGGATCACTTTCTAGGGGTTGTCAAGGTCTCTTTCTTTGTCGTAGATCCCTCCTCGACCCTAGCTTTGTGATTGATTAGGTTTGATGGAATAATTGATTTACTTATTTTGAGATTTGAAAGTTCTTCTATCCTAGCTTTACGCTTGACTGACTTGATGAAGGATTGACTTGATTTGTTCATCTTGACTTATCAAGAAGTGTATGTACGCCCTAAGTCCTGTGCTTTCTACTTTGACGTACACGTTATAGGGTACATATAGATGACCCAACATTCTGGCTTATATTAGGTCTATGTTTAGTTATCAGTCTAGCAATGTGTGCTTTAATAGACTGAATAACCACAAAATTCTCTTAGTTTGACCATCAGCTTTGTATGAACTATGGAATTACTTCCTCGGTCTTGAGCTTTCTGCTTTGGTAGACTTGATGAGGGAATTGACTTTGATCTATGCTTTGTGCTTGATCAGCTCACTTGAAAAGGGATTGAAATATCACCTTGTAGAAAATATATAGATTAATTTGAGGCAGCTCTGAATTATGAGTTTCCTCAGATTATCTTGGTCCATAGATCGAGTGGAAAGATCTCTTGGATTCTGGTTGCTTATAGTCACTAAGCTGGATCTGGTTTGAGATTGGCATCATCATTGGGATGGCGCTCTTTCGCCTTTTCTTGTGGCTTATTGTGTGAGAAGAGCATCAACAACTCGACCATTTGTGGGCTTGTTGAGTCTAACCTTTAGAACTTACTCGAGTATTTGACTTAAGCTATAATGGCTTGGTGGTCTTGTCATCAGATTGACGAACGGGGGCTCTTTAACTGCAGCCTTTCGGCTTGTTGAGTGAAGAGAGCGTCAGTAACTCGACCATTTATAAGCTTATTGAGTTCGACCTTCAGAACCCATTTGTGTCCTAGACTTGAAGATGTAGGGGTTGATGATTTTCCAACTTAGTTGATTGAAGCTTCTGAAATTGGGAGTTCTTCTGACTTGATCTTCAGCATTTGATGAATTTTGGAGGGAAAATTTTGACATTTAGGACTGTCATTTCGTGCATTGAAGTAGATTCTTTTTATTCTTCTAAGACCCATAACTTTTGGCATTTTATAAGTTGTTCTATATGCCAGAGTCCTTCCATCTTCTTAGTGTGTCACTCTCTTTTATTCCTCTGCCAAACCATTGGCCCTTAGATTGTAGATTGATGAGTGTCGCCAATCAATTTTAAGCCAATTAACAAATCTGTATATCTTCACACACTTGAAAGACAGATCGTGGCACCCCAAATCTATAAACAACATTGTTAGTAAAGATGTCAATGACTCGATCAATAGTGACTTCCTTAAACAGACCAGCGTGCTAAAATGATGGGTCATTGTGAGATACATATGTAATATCAAACTGTAACATGAGCACTACCTATCGTGCCAAATGATCTGTCAATGCTGGTCTTGTCATCAAAAACTTCAGTGGATCGATCTTTGAGATGAGTGTTATCTTATGTGACAACATATAATGTCAAAGCTTTTGGGCAGCGAAGATTAGTGCAAGACAGTGCTTCTCGATCCGAGAGTACTTTTCCTCAGCTCCTATCAATCTTTGATTGATAATGCTCCATGGGATTCTTCTAATATAGCTGTATACAAAATGAGAGGCTTTCTCAGAATTGGCGCTGCTAGAATTGGTGGATTTAACATGTATCTCTTGATGCTATTAATTGCTTCTTGACATTCATCGTCCCACTTAAATGGTGCATTCTCCTTCATCAATTTAGTAAATGGTTGACACCTGCTCGACAGATTTGATATGAAATGCTAAATGAATGCCAAATATCCTTGTACTGAATGAACTTGAGCTATTGGTTGCAATCAATTTAGATCAAATCATGATTTGACCCATTTTGACTTTTTAGGCTAATTTGGGTCAACTTAGGTCAAATGACCAATTGGACTTGGTTTGGCTAAATTGAGGGTTTGGTCATATTCAATCATTGATTATGAGTGGGTTCGAGTCAATATCTTCAATAAATTTGGTATATGGTGGGTTTTGGCTATTTTGGATTTCATTTAGGCTAAAGGTTGACTTGGTCAATGGGCTAGGTTAACTTAGTTTGACCTCATTCAAGATAATTGATTAACTGTGGTGTTTATTTTTGAGATGTAGAACACCACGAAGATTTTAGGGGATACTTATTGAAGTGATCAGGTACGATATTAAGGAATGATGTACTATCTCGAAAGATAAAAATTACCACCCTATAATGGACCTAATCACTTAATAAGGACTCCTAAGATATGATGGGTCTTTGTTGACCTCATTTTTAGGATGAGCTCTCAACCCCTCCATCTTAGACATAAGTCTCCACTTAGACTTTAAGAGATCCTTAGTCTTAAGACACATCTAGTGATTAGGTGGACACTCAACCTAGCCCTAGAGACTTAGAAGAGTTAGCCATAGGAGTATGTCATGCCTTAGGGGTGTTAGGAAAATTTACCTACCCTATAGCTTGAACCACATTCCTTACTTCCTTCCTTCAAGTCAAACTCTAAATTAAATCAACATCAAACCTTAATCAATTCTAGCTTAATTGATTTTTTTCCAAACTCAAATCAATTCCACATGATTGAAACCCGTTATCAATTCCAAATGATTGAAGCACATGATTGAAAATCCAAATCAAAAAAATATTTCCTAAGTCCTTTAGTCCCCTGTTAAGGACTTAGCCTAAATCAAACCTAAATCAATTCAAATCCTTAAATTTTCTCATAACTCATTTATTTTCTCATCTCATATTCATATATATAAATGAAATATAAATTCAAATCAATTAAACTAAATCCAAATTCCAAAATTCAAATAAAAAAATATTTCCTAAGTCCTTTATTTCCATCTTAAGGACTTAGCCTAAATCAATTCAAAGTCATGAAATTTTTATTATATTTATATTCACATATAGAAATAAAATATAAATTCAAATCAATCAAACTAAATCCAAAATTCATATCCAAATCACAAATATTTCCTAAGTCCTTTAATCCCGACTTAAGGACTTAACCTAGATCAAGTTCAAACTACTTAAAATCCTAGAAATATTCCCATAACCCATTTTTATTCTCATTTATATTCACATATATAAATGGAATATAAATTGGAACAACCAAAACCAACTCTAAAAATTAAATTCAAATTCAATCAAAATCCAACCTAAGCCTTTCAAGTCAAAATCTTGAACTTAGCCAAATCAATTTCAAATCAAGCCAAACTCTTGATTTTTCTTCATGATTCAATCAATCCTTCAATCATGAATCCAGATATAAACATAAACTTCAATAACCAAATCAAAACTCAATTAAAATATCAAACCTAAGTCAAACCCATGTTCACCCCTTGAACTTGAAATTATCAAATGAATCAAAACCCAATTTGACTTCAAACCACTTGCAAATGGATTTATATTTCAATCATAAGTCCATATGTGAGTTCAATCAAACTCAAATCAAGCTTTGACCAAGCCATTTGACCCACTTAGGCTCACTTGATCGAAAGTGACCTAAAGTACCCTTATGAGCCAAATTTCAATCTTAACCAAATTGGATTGACTAAGCCCATTTAAGCCTTTCATCATGATCAATAATCATCATGAGATGATCAATCACTCAAATTAGGTTAAATGAAGTCAAACCTAAGGGTTGCCCAAGTCAACACTTAGCCAAAATGAAATCCAACATAGCCAAATTTCATAATAGGCCAAATTGATTGAAGCCAATGATCTAAGTTCATTCATGATCAATGTTTGAACTTGACTAATTCAACATTTGAGCCTAACCTAGCCTAATTGGTCACTTGAGCCAAGTTGACCCAACTTGACCTAAAAAATCAAAATGTGTTAAAACCTGATCTAACCGAAATTGATTGAAACCAATGGGTCAAGTTTATCCTAAAATGATTGTTGAACTTGACCAAAGCCTCAATTGGCCAACTTGACCTAACCTAACCCAATTGACTTTGAACCCAACTTGACCTAAAGGGTCAAATTAAGCTAAATTCAAACTTAACCAAAATTGATTAGAAATAAAGATACCAATCTATTTAATATGACTAACCAAACATGAACCAACCAATGACCTAACCCAAATAGGTGAAATGGGTCAAATTGGTCAACTTGACCCATTTGACCTAAATGAACTAAATTGAACCAAATTCAAACCTAAGCCAAATTGAATCAGACCAAAGCCACCAAAACCTTTCAAATGGTCATATGAACTTGATCTAACTCTTGGTTTGACCCAATTTGACCTATTGGTCAGCTTGACCAAAGTTGACCCATTTTTGACCTAAATGGGTCAACATGAGCCAAATCATATCAAACTGACTCTAAATTCAATGAAACTTGGCCTACTCCATTTTTCAAACATACCAAACATGCCCAAACTGAAATCAAGGTCAAATGACCATTTTACCCCTAGGCCATAGGGTAACCCAAAATCAAAACCACTTGGAATTTGATCAATTCCTTTTCATGGACACTTGGCATCATCATAGTGGACCAAATGGTCACTAATTGACCTAGTACACATGACCCAATGGGTTCGGGTCAGCGAAGCCCAAAATTGAATACTTCCTTTGAAATTGGCCACATGAAATCCTCCCTCCACTTAATTTAAGCAAATGGCCACCTCATCCACTCCTCCTCTAGCCAAAACCAAATTGAAGGACAACTCTAATAGCCTAACTAACCCATTGCAAAAGCTCAATTGGATCAAAATGGGAAGTACCTTCACGACCGTCTGATCCTTCAAGGGGGAGATATAGTCCACTTAATTCAATTCAATCTTCAATGTCTCATACTCGATTGAGCTAAGGGAAGCCAAAGGAGCCATTGCCAAGTGATCCCAAGCTTCCTAGAGCCCATTTGAATTTTCCATTTTCAAATTTCTCTAAACCAAAAATAGGGGAGCTCAAGTGGAAATCAAACTTACTCCACACTCATCATCAACCCAATTCCTTCTTCAAGCTTCATCAGAGGACCAGGTCGAGTTCACCCTTGATTTTTCCCAAGCTCCAAAGGAAAGGGAGGATCTAATTCAATCAAGATCGAGCTTAAGTGTAAGAGGAGTTGGTCTATAGAAGCATCTACCCAATTTCAACACCTCAAACTCTTAGCAAATCTTTGTCTCCACTAGACAAAACTTCTCCAAGGGAATCGAACGCTAGTGATCACCTCCGGCTAGGTTAGCCTTTAAATTGAGCTTAAGTTCAATATTATTTGGAGCTTTGTGAAGTAAAGTTTAATCTCATGCAAATCTAGCCGTTAGATGTGTTTTCCCTTGTGCTTAGATGGTGTGGGTAAATTTTGGGATCAATCCGAACTTAATGTTGCTCGAATCATCCCCTTGAAGATGGATGGTGTCCATCCTTCATAGGGATTTATAAGGATTGATCACGGGCCGTCCATCCGCGCATTTTGGATGGACGACCATGATTAAGAAGCATATAATCCATATTTTAACCCATTTAATTAGCGGCTTTAACCTCAGCTATCTAATCCTTGATCGGACGGGTGAGTAGAAAGCGCGTAGCACCGTCGCTAACGCGGCGCTACGATGTGACAAGTTTATTATCCAATCACGTGCGTGGAAAGTACATGCATGGCCAGCACGATTAAATACTTAATTAGGCTATTAAATGTTCTAATTAATTATGGAAACTTCCTAAATTCATATATACGCCTAGAAAAATTATAAAAATATGAAATAAATTGCATTGGATAGATAATTGAATGTAGAATATTCTAAAAAATGATTTCAATGAATTTTGAATAATATTTTTCTCTAAAATTGGATTTTATTGGGAATGTTATTTTGCTAATTACCCTCTAATTACTCCACTAATTAATCCCAAACTTGTGCTCAATTAGTGGGATGACTACTGCCTCCCCTAATTTTTTTGGGATTTATTGGTGGCTTAGTTAGGGAAATTTCTAGTTCATTCGTTAATCACTCTCTTAATATAATTAAGCTTAATTAAGAGCGTAATTAGTGGTTTAACCCTATGATTGAGTCAATTAAGTTTTGATTAAGTGAATATGAGATTTAGGGGATAATTTTGGGATTTTCTTTTTAAGATATTCTCTAAACCCCATTTTATTTTTTAATCTAACCTTAATTAAGGGTTAATTCACTAACTTCCCCTTTTAATTAATTTCATAAAATTTTAAACTTTCCAGAACTCAATTAATCTATCTTCTGTAGATGCTTAGGTGTTCAAGAGCCTAAGTACATTAAGTAAATCACAACTCAACTCACATGTGTGAGAGGTGTTATGACAATATTTAAGTTGAACTCGTAAGTTTAATTAATCATTAATCATAGCCAATTGCATTAGGTACCTTTCTTTCTTAGGTGCATTAATGATTTAAATTTCTTGTGTGGTTTTATTTCATCTCATTGGCTCATAATTATTTGATTAAGTATACTAAGATGGTATAGGTAAGGGGTAATTAACACACTTAATTCATACCTTAACTTAGCCAAAACATAAAGTTGATCTAATCATAAAAAATTAAACTAAAATAATAAACATATGTGGGAATGAGTTAGGAACAGCAAACTCACCTCATGTTTCTCAAATAAAATCAAGCTCAAAAATAAAATCAAACCTTCTTTAAAAATAATTTGATTTGCTTTAAGCTTTCTTATTTCATAAGATTGTCTTTAAAATTAATTAGGGTGAATGTATTTACATGCTCTCATGACGTTAGCTCTTTCCTAACATGCTAAATGTGTATGTCATATGAGTTTTATACATTCATAATTTTAAAAAATCAAATTCAAAATGAAATGTTTTTTTTATGTCAAATTACATGTTTTGCCTAAAGTAAAAATATGAGTGGCTATTATCACTATTAAATTCAAAAATATTTTTAAAATATATAAATCAAATATCCAAAACTAAAAGTGTGCTACTTATAATTATTTATGAGCTAGCATGTAGATACAAATATGAAGATATGCATGGTATAACCTTCATTCTCGTTTCTTTTAGTATAATTTTGAATTGGATTTGGCAAAGTGTATAGTTCATTTGAAAAGAATATAACACTTGCCTAACCCCTCCTTTCCTATTCATTCCTATACTATTACTTAAGAAGGATAGCTACACTTGTATATATAAATTGTATAAACAAAATAAATCAACCAATACAAACTTTTTGCATCTTTTTTCCGCCTTGATTTCTTTTGTACATATGCTCATATTTAAGTAAAGTGGTATATTAGTCTGGACAAACTCGGGTTGTGAGGCTTTAAGAAGCCCTAAGTAGGTCTTATGCCTTACATCCCTAGTTAACAATGGCTTCGTACTCAGTTATGCCTTTCATACATAGATGTGTGCATGTGAAAAATGGATAAGAACACCTCTTTTCTACTTAATGAAAGTCACACATCATAAAGCATTCAAATTTTCTTAAGTAACTCAGCTAGCAATCATCATGAAGTATGCTAAACATTTCCATTTGCATGTATAGATATGCTAAAGATTCATTCATATGCATGTTATACATTTTGGGAAAGAAAATGGAGTAATGTGTGTTTTGTGATCTAAATTCACTTTATTTAATCTTAAAATGCATTTATTTTTGAATGAGTTTGTTCAAGGAAAATCCAAATATAGGATTAATTAAAACACATAATAAAATATTCACTGAACAAAACTAAATATGAATATACTTTAGAAATTACTTAAGGTAGGGAAGAAAAGAGAATTTCTCTTCTCTTTTCCCTCTCTTTACAACACTTAGTAATTAATTGTAGGATCATTCAAGCCTAAACAAAACATCAAATAAAATAAACCCAAATCATTTAAACAACTTAAACAAAACCACCCTCTAAGTTGGACATTTTCATACTTAGGAAATCCAAACCTTAAAACCAGAGCTAAGCATACCACATAAATCTAAAAGCACACACATTAGACTAAGTCACCACTTCTAGCTTTAGGTCAGGGAGGTGCATGATTTGATGTTTACTTTTATTTTATGATGTTTTGTTTTAGTCTGAAAGTAAGGGTGAATGTGCATATAATGAATGGTAGGACGATTTAGTCTAATCATTATTTTTTGTAGGGGATTATGCTAAAAGGGCACTGTAATAAAAATATAATTGCTTTTATTGTGCGGGTGTTTATACCCCTAAGCACAATCTAATAGGCCAGGTGGACTTAGTCACCCATGTGTGGGGTGCTAAGTCCAATATACATTCTTGGGACTTGTATGATTTGTTTAGTTAATCTGTATTTTGTAGGTGTGTGTTAGATTTATTTTTCCTTTTAATATATTTTTGCAATTAGGATTTTAGAATGATTGTTATGGGGGATTAGGATGAGAATTGGTCATAATATTACATCTTATAAACCTTGTGAAACCTTTAGAGCAATCACCTTCTAACCAACCAAAAGAAGGAACTAAAAAGAAGAAAGAAGAAAGAAGAAAGAAGAAAAGAAGAAATGAGGACCCCCATAATATGAATTTCCTAACTCGATTGTAAATTAATTCATTTATAATCTGGGTTGTATAAGGGCAGAGCTCGGCTACCCAATTTATTTTTTTCGGGTTTGTGCATTTGCACCTGACCACAAATGGCCTTTTATTCTTTTGCACTAGCTTTATAAAAATGTTTGATGTTTTATTTAGCTTATGTATTAAGATGACATGGTTTCTTGTTTCTTCCTTGCTTGATGTATGCCTGGATGATGATTAGGCTCTTAGAAAAAAATAAATCTTCTACCAAATCAATCTAAAAATTAAAATAAATAACTCATAATCTCATTTGAAGCCTAAGTTAAAATTAAGATAAAAGAATTAGCAACCCTTTAGCTGGATGAGTATTTATTTTATAACATCATGCATAAAAGCATATTATTACACTCTTGATTGGAGGGCTTCCTCCTTTGCTAGAGAAATTTGGCTTGACCTTTGAGAGCTATGGTGGAAACACACCTCCTCCCTTCTCGCTGATTTTGGCCAATAATCTTACTTCTCATGCATTAGGCATATGAATCTTATAAGCCTGAGTCAAATGATTGTACAAAAATGAAAATAATATGTAATATATTTTGCTTTAGATCTAGGTCATTTCTCATGCCCTTACATGATCTAGTCTTTTAGGGAGTGAATTTAAGGAGTTAGTCTCTTTCTAAATAAATAATGTAGTATCTTACATAAAGCATATGACTTGCCTACATTTAAAATAATAGGAGGAGTTAGTTAGCAGCCACCCCCAGATAGTTGTAAGTCCAAGCAGTCGAGTGCTTTGTCTCTCTTATGGAGGTAAACCAAATACCTAATTTTTGCCTTAGATTTAGGTCGTGCTTTTGGCCCTCGCCAAAGCTCCCTAAATTTAGGTTCTGAGATTGCTTCTCCCTTCTATGGGCCATAAGTATAAATCCTCACCTCTTAGGCATTTTCATAACCTTGTATTGTGGAATTATAAGCCCTAAACTTCTAATAAAAAGTCAACTCAAATAAACAATTCAATTTCAAAAATGTAAAGCCCAACTATAGGATAGTTTGAGATGTTCGCTAGGTTTCCTAACATTGTGAACATTTCCTACTTATCTTCCTTTGGCTTTAATAATAAATCTCTGTCTTTGATCAATCCCATTTGATCATCCCAAATAAACTAATTGATTGATAGACCTACCTATTAAAATATTTGAAGACAACATTCATTTACCTTAATTGAGAGTATTCTTAAGTGATCTCATTCCTTAGAAAGTAATTAACTATAGAGGCTTGCCCCTGCAGGGAACTTAATGAACCTAATTTAAAATAAACCCTACTTTAATTTTTCATGTAAAAAAAGTAAAGTAGGAGAAGAATCTTTGGTACACATGCAGACCCATTTCCCTTAGGAGTTCTTATTGAGGTGATTAGGTCCATTATAGGGTGGTGACTTCTATCTTTTGAAATAGTACACCTCTCCTCAATGTCGTACCTGATCACCCTCAACAAGAATATCTGCGGATCTACGTGGTGTCAAAAATGCATAAAAAGGAGAAGTATATTTCTATCTTCATTTTATTCTGCATGGAGTGAAGATGGAAATATATTTATCCTTTAGAAATTATGAAATTTCATCACAAATTTTTCTGGCTACTCCATTGGGGATGGTTCCTCTCTCCATCTTTGGTAAATGATCGTTGTCTCCAAGTATCGATAGTGGGCTTATACTTTGGTATAAATCCAATACTATCTTTCATTTCGTTGACACTTAGCTTATTTCATCCTTAAGTTAAGCTAGCCAACATCTTTAGGTTTTAGGATCTTACCCCATGTTGGTCTTAAAACCTCCGTTAGGTAAAAATAAAAATTAAAACAAAGAGAATTAATTAAAGACTTCCCCCTTACCATTTTCATGTTAAGGAAATGTTCATTCTAAAATAATATAGACAAAATAAATCCTTCATAAAAATCTTGCTTTTCAAAAATCAATCTTTCAAAATGCACATTATAAAATATTTTTTCACAAAAGTTTTCATAAATCACCTTCATCTAACAATCTTCATGATTGTTATATGTAGGGTCATCTTTACAAAAATAAATTTCCAACAATTACATTTTCTAAAAGTATAAATGAGTTTCTTCACTAAATTCATTTTTGGTGAAGACCTCATTTTCAAAAAATAAAATTCCAACAATCACATCTTCAAAAGCATAAAATTTGAATATGGGCCTTTCCATTCAATACATCCACATGTGTTGAATAGATTTTACCTCTCAAGCAAAATCATAATTTTGAAATTCCACTTAACATATTCCACGTGTGTTAGGTTGGGATTTTCATTTTTCAAAAAGCCACATAAAACCTCTCCATTCAATATACCCACACTTATTGGGTGGAGGGTTCATTTTCAAATAAATTTTAAAAATAAATTTTCCAAAAAAAGCACATATGAATATCTTCATTCAATATACCCAAATTTATTGAATGAAAATTTCATTTCCAAATAAAGTAACATTATTTTGAAATGCCACTTAACATATTTCGTATATGATTAAGTTGGGATTTCCTCTTTCAAAAAGCAATAATCACACAAAAAATATACACCTTTGGAAAATGAAACATAATTGATTTCTATCTTACATAGCCAAATTTGTTAAATGGAAATCTCCCTTTTCAAAAATAAAAAAAAATAAAAGTTTTAAAACACATTTGGAACTTCAATTTAGCATACCCCATTTGCTAAAATGAAGTCTCCCCTTTTTAAAAATCCAAAATAAAAATTTGAAACACTCTTTTTGGAAATCTATTTAGCATACTTAAATTTGCTAAGTGAAATTTCCATTTCACAAAATTTTCAAGAAACACTTTTGGAACATCATTCTTTAGGATACCATATTTTCTAAAGTGAAGTCTCCATTTTCAAAATAAAATCAAGACACAAAATTTTAAACACATCTTTTGGAATTCCATTTAGCATACTCAAATTTGGTAATTTTCGATTTTCACAAATAAATAAACTTCATTTTAGAATACCATATTTGCTAAATTGAAGTCTCCACTTTCAATCAAATCAAAATCAAGAGAAATACATTAGGATTCCCTTAGCATAATTTATCAACTTTTCAAAAATAAATAAAAATTAAAAAGAAACACATTAGGATTCCCTTAGCATACTTAAATTTGCTGAGGATCCTACTTTTCAAAAACAAATCAAGATAAAAAAGAAAGACATTAGGATTTTCCTAGCATACTGAAATTTGCTAAGAATCTTATTTTCAAAAATTTCCAAAAGCAAAGCACACTTGGATTTCTTCATATAGCAAACCCAAATTTGCTAAATGGGAAATTCCATTTCTCTTTTCAAAATCACAAAAGATTCACAAAATAAAGCAAAGAAAGAAACAAAAAAGAAGAAATTATTTTCAAACATCTCACTTAGCATACCCAAATTTGCTAAGTAAATTCCAAAAAT
Source organism: Cymbidium sinense (assembly GCA_021442155.1). Classification (NCBI taxonomy): domain Eukaryota; kingdom Viridiplantae; phylum Streptophyta; class Magnoliopsida; order Asparagales; family Orchidaceae; genus Cymbidium; species Cymbidium sinense. The sequence continues at coordinate 21,739,989 of CM038226.1, forward strand.
ATCAAATCCAAAACAAAAGCAAATTGACCATTGACTTTAACATACCTAAATTTTTTAAATGAAAGGGTCCTCAAAATCAAAATAAAAACTCAAATATGAACCTATGGAAGCATCGTTCCAAACAAAAATATTTGAACCCATTTTCAACATATCCAAACTTGTTGAAAATGGATTCTATATCCAAATAATTCCTCTTTCCAATCAATATTTGAAATATGTTCTAAATCATTTGAGCTCGACTTAACACTTTTCTAAGATGTTGAGTATGGGTTCAAATTCTAAAAATTCAAAATTCAAAATCAACAAAAATCTGATCTAATTTATTTTCAACATTGCAGACTCTTGTTCAGCGACAGTTTTAGTTATTGTTTAGTTTTAGTTTTTTAGTTGACAGAGATGGCTGCACCCAAGTATGTGTTTACCTTTCCTCATGGGATGGACTTGGCCCTGAACTAGGGCAGTCTTCCTCGTGATGATTATGCCCACCTCATTCATTTCGGATGAGGTTTTGAGGGGGGCGAGGATTACCTGTGAGGGCATTCCCCTCATAACTGTTAGTAGGACCATAGAAGCCGATCATTTAGACTGACTTGCCATTAGACTTTGATATCCCCTCACTAAAGAGAAAGGCGTGACAATTTCTATAGTAGTTCTAGTGTCAGTGCCAGCATCTGTGACAATGCCAGTTCATCTGGTTATTTTCCGTGTTGCCCTAGTAAGGGATAGCACCCACTCATTGGCCCCCTTAAAGGGTAAGGCTCCTTTGATCTTAGAGATTATCTCCCCAGTTTTTGAAGTTGGTCTAGTTCTTACTCCACTCGCCCTACGAAGACTTAGAGAAGGAACAAAAACCACATGATTAAGCGGTACCATACATGCATCGCGAGGGAGATGGAGGTAGCTACACAATTAGTTATGGAGGAGTTGCCCACTTTGATTTCCCCGTTGGTTACAATGAACCTATTCCATCCTCTCTCTAGGTCTGACAGAGAGTATGCTAGGAGGATCCTTACTTCACCTCCACTAGTAGTTCGATTCTAGCCTGCAGTCAGTCAAAGTAGAAGGTCGTATGCTGGCCTTCATGCAGTTCTATGCCAAGTTGGTGGAGCTTACAGACATTCTGAGTCTAGGGCTCAATTTAACTTGAGATCTATTATCCCTTACAGCGTGGGGAAACATCTATGATAGGAGAGGGCCAGGGAGGCCCATATTATAGCTCATATCACTTGCTGAGATGAATGTTTGGTCGGCAGTCAACGGGCTCCACACTCATTGATTTTCCTGATCAGCGTGCTAGTCACGTCGATCACACATACATTATTATACTTACAGTGACTTCTCACCATAGGAGGAGAGCCCCTGTTTGAGAGAGTCGATGGTGTCTCCACCACACCGCTCTATCCTCCATCCATCATCGCCCATTCATGTATGAGATCTTCAATTCTGTCGAAGGGCATGAAGGCCACATCCAGGGAGAAGATGACCCTGTTGGTGATCCAGTTATGGCCAAGGGATCCCATTCCATCCACACCTTCTTTGCAGGCCAAACTCTCACCTTGACCATGCCTAGTTGTGGTTCAGAAGGAATGGCGACCCCTGAAGCATAGTGGTCGTCCCTTCACCATCACCACCGTAGAAAGATTTGGAGATGGTTACAGTAGTCGTAGAGGGAGAGGGTGGAAAACCAGTTGCACCCATGATCATAGAACCTCCTAGGAGTGTCACCCCTTTCAAAGTTAGTGACAGCTAGGAGTTCATTTCTTCTAGCGAGTACAGTCTTCACAGGATTGATTCTCTAATAGTAGGGGAGGTCTGGTGCCTCACAGTTCATGATGTGGATCCCATCACCAGTTATCCGAAAACATTTGTGCTAATTCTGATAGATCGATATTTAAATGGCATAGTAGCTCACTATTTCAGGGAAAAGAAGGAGATCCTAGGATACGACTAGTCTGATGAGGAGAAGATCAGCTTTGATCCCAACGAAGATGATTTATTGGGAAACTCAACTGAGGTTTGCATGGTAGATACCAAGGGATCCCTCCTTAGAGAGCAACAAGCTATGGAAGGTGATGAGGTTGAGTAGGAAGATATAGCCCAATCAGCCTAACACCTCTGATATCAATTAAAATAGAAAGATGAACAAATATATAAGATGGTGAGTCAGCTTGAGGACTTATCAATAGCAGTATCAGTACTTCAAAAATAAGCCCTATCAGTTCATCCTACTACAGCTGAGACTAGTCAGCTGGAGTTGGTGCACTGACTCTGCCAAGACTTTACCTCCATTAGAGCAAGGTAGTACTAGCATGTATAGGAAGGTAGTGAAAAGTACATCCATACAGGAGAAAGATATCAAGTCTATGGTTGTGGAGCAGGTGAAGGAAGTTGGCTCTAGCCCGGGGAGGATCATCAGTTCCAAAGGGTAGACCCTACCCAAAGGAATTTGATGCAATACAATATCCCAAGGGTTTCATGCCACCTTCCTTCAAGAATTTTGATGGTGGAAACCCAAGATATACACCGTGGTTAGCAATTGTATTTTTACTATCCTACTTCTTCGTTAGTAGCCTAGTAGGGATAACTTTTGATTGGTATGATGAACTTCCCAATTGTTCAGTAAATATATTTGCTAAGTTGGAGCAACTCTTTATTAAGAGGTTTGCTGGAGCTCAGCAAAGGGTTACTATTGGCAATCTCGTTGTAGCATAATAACACCTAAGTGAGTCCCTTATTGACTACATTCAGATGATGCAACCTAGGTATAAAATGTGAACTACAACTGCCTGAATAGCATGCCATTGAGATTCTTCTAAAGAATATCCATGACCTAGTCGCCTTCATGCTTATGGGCTTCACCATTAAAACCTTTGAGAAAGAAACTAAGCAACAAGGCAGCTACCCTATAAGGAGAGGCCAAATAGTTATCTTTTCAAGACTCCCAAAGCCAAAGCCGAAGGTATATGAGAAGAAGTGGGCGGACAAAGATAGGATAAAGGGAAGCAACTAGCTAAAGATCAGTCTGAGAGACCACAACCTCAATAGCCTTCACTTCCACCTCCTTTACCACCACCGAGGCACTCTAGGGCCATAGTCTCCATATTCACCAAATTAAATCATCAAACAAGGGTACATATACCCACCGCTATGGTCCACCAACTCTTTTGGATAAACTCAAGCCTTATTCATTTAAGAGGGAGGTAATCGGAAGATCTTTAATCTCTTAAAGAAGCCTATTTTATCTACCCAGCCTAAGACCTGAGGAAAAAATCCATGATCCTAACTTTTGCCCCTACCACCATATGCTAGGTCATGTTTTGGAGGATTGCTTCACATTTAAGGACTAGCTTGAACATAGCTTCAAGATCGGTGCTGTAGTTATCCCGAAGAAATATCTTATGGAACACCCATCCATTAGGGTATTCCTTTAGGATACTTGTGATCCTTCTAAAACCAAAGAAAGTTGGGATATCTCTTTATCCAAAACCTTTTAAAAGATTATTCAGAAGATCAAAAAACTTTTCTTGCAGGCGCCTGAGTCAGCTCAAACCTGCAACATCAAGGAAGGTTTGCAAGTTTCCGTGAGCCAACTCAGGAAAGGGGGAGCTCAAGAAGATCAACTAAGAAAGATCATGTGCCGGATAGCCTAGTCAACCATCGAAGTCAGCCTCCGCCTACCATTTCTACCACATCTGCAGCTACCACTACTTCAACTAGTTCTTCTTCTACTAGTAGACATCTTGTGTCGATGGATGAGGGCATCAAATCCCTAACCCCTCTTACTTTACTTGATATCTTCTTTGTACCTCCTATCAAATCCAAGAAATTGAAGAATTAGCTTGAATTACATCCGTGTCACTTGATGGGTTGTCAATATGTTCCTAATAACTCTTCAAGTCTAAACAATAACTAATAATTGATCTTCTTCTTTTGATTTAGAGTTAGACTTTCCTACTCAAAGCTATGGGTTCACCTCTTGAGATAGACTTAGAATCATCCGATTCCATGGGTGTAGGAGAAAAGAAAAATTTCCAAATAGTCGCCTTCAAATATGTGGTGAAAAGGCAAGAATATAAAAATTCATCTTTTTAGGATGCCATGTAGACCTACATGTGCTTATTCAAGTGATCAGGTACGTCATCAAGGAATAGTGTACTATCTCGAGAGATAGAAGTCACTACCCTTTAATGGACCTAATCACCTCAATATGGACTCCTAAGGATGATGGGTCCGCATATGTACTTGAGATTCTTCCCTACTTTACATGAAAAGTAAAGCGAGTTTATTTTAAATAGAGTTCTAAGTTCTATAGGGCAAGCCCTCTGAGTTAATTACATCATAAGGAATGGAGATTCCTTAGGAAAACTCTCGATTAAGGTAAATGATCATTGTCTTCAAAAATTTTAATAGGAAAGGACTATCAATCGATTGATTCATTTTTGAAGATCAAATGGGATTGATCAAAGAGAGAGAGTTATTATCAAAGCCAAAAGAAAGATAAATAGGAGATGCCCATAATGCTAGGAAACCTAGGGAATAATCTCAAACTATCCTATAGTTGGGCTTTATATTTTTAAAATTGATTTAATTTATTTGAGTTATATTTTTATTGAAAATTTAGGACTTATGATTCCTTAACATGAGATTAAGGAAATGCCTAAGAGGTGAGAATTTAAGCTTATGGCCCACAAAGGGAGAAACAATCTCAGAACCTAAATCTAGGGAGCTTTGGCGAGGGCTGAAAGCACAACCTAAATCTAAGGCAAAAATGGGTATTTTGTCCATAAGAGAGAGGCAAACCACCAATTGCTTGGACTTACAATAACCTGGGGTCGCCAACTAACTCTTCCTACAATGTTAAATACATGTAAGCAAGTCTTAAGCTTATGAGATAGATGTTATTTATTTAGAAAGAGACTAAGTCCTTAAACTCACTCCCTAAAGAGACTAGATCATGTAAGGACATGCTTCAAATGACCTAAATTTAAAGCAATTAAAATTTCATTTTATTTTTATTTTTGGACAATTATTTTTACTCAGGATAATATGATTCATATGCCTAATGCATGAGAAATAAAGTTATTGGCCAAAATCAGGGAGAAGGGAGGAGGTGTGTTTCCAAAATGGCTCTCAAAGGTCAAGCCAAGTTTTTTTGGAAAAGGTGGAAGCCCTAATGAAGAGTGAAATAAGATGCATTTGTGCATGATATTGTAAAAGAAATACTCATCAGCTAAGGGTTGCTAATTCTTTTATCTTGACTTTAAACCTAAGTTTTAGGTGAGACTATGAGTTCTATATTTTTGTTTTCAGTTGTTAAGTTTGATAAAAGATTTTTTTTTTAAGAGCCTAATCCACATCCAGGCCATACATAAAGCAAGGAAAAAACTAGGAAAAGATATGCCACTTAATGCAAAAGCTAAACAAATCATCAATCAATTTATAAAGCTAATCACAAAAAGAATAAGAGGCCATTGTGGTCAGGGACCACCGTACAAACCCAAAAAATAAATTGGGTAGCTGAGCTCTACCCTTATACAACTTGGATCACAAATGAATTAAATTATAATTAAGCAAGGAATTCATTGTTATGTGGGTCTTCAAGCTTTACTTCTTCTTTCTTCTTTTCTTCTTTCTTCTTCTTTTCTTCTTTCTTCTTTGGTTCTTTCTGTTGGATGGTTGGAAGGTGGATGCTCCAAGGCTTCACATGGTGCATAAGGTAGAATCTTATGACCAATGCTCATCCTAATCCTCATAATAATCATTCTAAAATCCTAATTACATAAATTTTCATGAAAAGGAAAAGAATAAAAATCTAACCAACACCTACAAAATAGATTAAAAACCACACAAATCCTAAGCATGTATATTGGACTTATCACCCCACACATGGGTGACTAAGTCCACTTGGCCTATTGGATTATGCTTAGGGTCCTACAAGCAAAGGCATTTATATTTTTATTTATGTTAGTGCCTTTTAAGCACAATCCCCTGTAGAAAATAATGGTTAGACTAAGATCGCCCTACCATTCATTTTATGAGCATACATCCTAACATCCAGTCTAAAACATATATTACAAAGCAAAATAAATATCAACCATGCACTGCCCTAACCTAAAACTAAAATTGGTGACTTAGCCTAATGTGTGTGCTTTGAAGGTTTGTGTGGTAGGCTTAGCTATGGCTTTAAGTTAGAATTTTTTAAGTGTAAAAACCTGTTCAACTTAGAGGAGAGTTTCATTTAAGTTGATTAATTGATTTGGATTAATTTTATTTTATGTTTTGATTAGGTTCAAGTGAATCCTATAATTAATTACTAAGTTATAAGGAGAGGGAAAGAGAAGAGAACTTCTTTCCTTCCTAACCTAAGTAATTTCTAAAGTAGATTCATATTTTATTTTGTGAAATTAAAATTTTAATTATGAACAACAAACTCATTCAAAAGCATTTTAAGATTAAATAAAATGAATCAAATTACCAAACACAACATACATTACTTCATTTCTTTCCCAACATGTATAACATGCATATGACTGAGTCCTAAGCATATATATACATACAAATGAGAGTATTTAACACACTTTATGATGCATGCTAAGTAATTATTTAAGGAAATTTAGAAGTTTAAGATGCTTGATTTTCATTAAGTTGAAATGGATTTCTTATCCAATTTTTAGATGCACATATGAAAGTAAGAAAGGCATAAGTGAGTACAGTGCCATTGTTAACCAGAGGTGTAAGGTACAAGACCTACTTAGGGATACTTAAAGCCTCGCAATCTCGGGGTTGTCCAGACTAATATACCACTTTCCTTAGATACAAACATATATAAAAAAGAAATGAATGAAAAGAAAGGATGGAAAAATTTATATTAGATTAATTTTGTTTATGCAATTTATATGTGCAAGTATAGGTAACCCTTCTTAAGTGATAACATAGGAATGAATAGGATATGGAATTAGGTAAGTGTTAGGTTCTTTTCAAATGAACCATAGATCTTACCAAATTCCTATTCAAAATTATACTAACATAAAAGAGAAGGGAGACCTAAGCTAAGCATATCCTTATATTCTCTCACATGTAAGCTTATAATTAAGATATAATTAGCACACTTTTGGATTTAGGCATTTGATTTATATGTTTCGAAAATAATTTGAGTTTAGTTGTGATAATAGCCGCTCATATTTATACTTTAGCCAAAATATGCAAATTTGACATAAAATAAATAATTTCATTTTTAAATTTGAATTTGAAAAATATGGATGCATGAAAACACATCACATACAAATTTAACATATTGGGGGAAAGATTCAAAGTAATGAAAGCATGTAAAAAAATTAACTTTAATTAAATCCTAAAGACAATCTTATGAAATAAGAAAGTTTAAAATAAATCAAAGTTTATTCAATGTAATTTTTGTTTGATTTTGAATTTGATTTAATATTAAAAATATGAGTTGAGTTTGTTGTTCCTACCATTCCCACATGTGTTTGATATTTTTGTTTCATTTTTAGATGATTAGATTCATTTTTATATTTTAATTAGGTTAAGGTATGAATGAATCAAGTTAATTAACCCTTACCTACACCACCTAGCATAGTTAACCAAGTAATTATTTGCCAATGAGATGACATAAAACTCACAAGGAATTTAAACTTGCAAATGCACTTAGGAAGAAAAGGCCTAATAATTTGGCTCATGATTAAGTTAATGGCTAAGGGGTTTAACTTAAGTAATTTCAAAACACCCCTTCACACATATGAATTTTGATTTCCTTAATTGAACTTAGGCTCTTAAACACCCAAGCATCTACCCAAGTAGATTAATTAAGTTCTGAAGTTTTAGTTTTTAGAATTAAGAGTAATTAATGAATTAACCCTAAGAGAGAATAAGAAAAGGGGTTTAAAGAATAGCTTGGGAAATACCCCCAAAATTATTCTAAGCCTCCTATTCACTGATCTAACCTTAATCAACCCAATGAGGGATAAAATAATTGAAATCTTAATTATCCTTAATTACATTAAGGAGTAATTAGGAAATACACAATTTCCCCAAGCCTTTAAAAATCTCAAGAAAATTAGAGGAGGTCATCCCCAAAACATACCCAAGAAGTTTGGGATTAATCAGGTTTAATTTAGAGGTAATTAGCAAAATAAGATTTCCATTAAAACCCAAAATAAGAGAAAAGAATATTCAAAATCCATTGAAATTTATTTTAAAATATTCTATGTTAAATTATCTTTCTAGAGAGATTTACCTCATATTATTTTGAATTTTATTAAGAGAGATATAAATTTTGAAGGTTTAATTAAAATTAATTGTCCTAACCCCTCACCAAAGGATACACGGCGAATTTCGCAATACACTGGGGAATACATAAACATCACAAGGGATGGTGGCTGATGCTGATCCCTCGTTGATCAAGGATCAACAAGGATCATCCCGCAATTTCTTAAGGATAAATCATTTTCTAAAATGGGATTAATCTCTACCATCCATCCAAAATGCTGGATGGATCCAAGATCATCTAGTTCTTCCTGAGGCTCAATAGAGACCCTCCATGATCTAAGGGAAGATCAAAGCTCGATTGAGCTTAGAATGAGATTGTACCCACCATCTAAAGCTAATTACAAACCTATTCAACGGATTTCTCATGCCATGAAAATATCTTTTACAAAAGACCAATAGCTTAAGCTTGGGTGAAAAAAATTCCATACCTCTGGAGGTGATCACCGGCTATGAGAAGCTTCAGTGGAGACAAAGTCCGTTGAAAGTTTCAAGCCTTGGAGTAGATCTCATGGACTAACACCACTTGCTCCATTTTTGATTTGATCCAATTCACCTCCTTCTTGCTTTGGAACTTGAGGAATACTTACTCGACTTGATCCCAAGGAGTGCAAGAGGAATTGGAGTAGATTTGAGAGAAGATGAAGTTGAGGATTGAGGCGAGCTCCCCTATTTTCTAAGAAAGAAAACCAAGAAATGACTATCTCAAATCCTTCTTAGAAAGCTTAGGATTGCTCTCTGATGTTTCCTAACACTCACGAGGGCTCAATCATGTGAGAATGATCAATTCAAATTGAATTAGGGGAGTATATCTCCCCCTATGGTAATTAGATGGTTGAGTCTTAGCTTGCCATTTTGATCTAATTGACCATATGGGAGGGGTTGTTAGTGTTGCACATGATTGGTTTGAGGTCTTGAGTGGATTGGTAACCTCCCATGTGCTTCAAATTGAGTGGAAGGAGGATTTCGAATGAGCCAATTTGAGCTAGGGGGTCAGTTTTGGCCTTGGGTCCATTTGGGCTGACCCAAACCCATTGGGTTGTGCATCACTCTTCATTTGGTCCACTTGAGCTATTAGGAAGGTATCTGATATGAAGAGGACACCAAATTACCCATGGCCAAAATTTGTCTATGGCCAGGTAGAATGGTCATTTGATTGATTTTTAATTTGGATATGTTGGGTATGTGGAGAAAATAGGTTTGGCCAAGTCTCATGAGATTTGGAATTCATTTGTTAAGGTTTGGCTCATGTTGACCCATTTAGGTCAAAATAAGTCAACTTGGGGTCAAGTTGACCAATTGATCAAATTGGGTCAAACCAATGGTTGGGTCAAGTTCATATGACCTTTTGAAATGTTTTGGTGGCTTTGGTTTGATTCAATTTGGTTTAGTTTTGAATTTGGCTCATATGATTCATTTAGGTCAAATCAAGGGTCAAGTTAATTTGACCCATTTGACCTATTTGAGAAAGTTAAGGGTGGTTTAGGTTAGGTTAAATCATATGAGGATTGACATCTTTATTTCCAATAAATTTTGGTTAAGTTTGAATTTGGCTCAACATGGCAGTCAAGTCAATTGGGAAGTTAATCACAAATTAAAGTTATTGTCCAATGAGGCTTAGATCATCAATCCAATTTATCCTATGGTGGATTTGGCTATGTTGGGTTCATTTAAGTGTTGACTTGGTCAACCCCAGTTTGACTTGGTTTGACCCAATTTGATTGATTGATCATCCCATGATGATGATGATCATGATGACATAGAGTCCGATTCAATCCAATTTAATTAGAATTTGCTCGTAAGGGTACTTTAGGTCACTTTGGGTCAAGTGAGCGGGAGTCAAATGGCTTAGTCAAAGTTTGATTTGAGTTTGATTGAACTTATACATGGACTTATGATTGAAATATAAATCCATTTACAAGTGGTTTGAAGTCAAATGGGTTTTGATTCATTTGACAATTTCATATTCAAAGGAAGAACATGAAAGGATTTGGGGTTTGATTTTGAATTGGATTTTGATTTGGTGATTGAAGTTTGGATTTATATATGGATTCATGATTGTAGGTTGATTGAATCATGAAGGAAAATCAAGAGTTTTGCAAGATTTGAAGTTGATTTGCTAAGTTCAAGATTTTGACTTGAAAGGCTTAGATTGGATTTTAAGTGAATGTGTTTGATTTTAGAATTTTTTTGATTGTTTGAATTTATATTTCATTTATATATGTGAATATAAATGAGAATATAAATTGATCATGAGAAAATTTCAAGGATTTGAAGATTTGGTCATGATTTAGCATAAGTCCATTAAATGAGAATTTTAAAGGACTTAGGAAATTTTAGTAGGGATTTTTTTGAATTTAGTTTGATTGATTTATATTTATATTTCATTTATATATGTGAATATAAATGATAATATAAATGAATTGAGAAAATCCCATGAATTTGAATTGATTTGATCATGATTTAAAGTCTATTAAAAGGAATTTAAAGGACTAGAAAATTTAAAATTTAATTTTTGGATTTGATTTGATTTATATTTATATTTCATTTATATATGTGAATATAAATGAGAATATAAATGAGTTATGAGAAAATCCCATGAATTTGAATTGATTTGATCATGATTGATTAAGGAAGGAAAACTTAAAGGACTTAGAAAAAAATTTAGATTTTGAATTTGATGTGATTGATTTATATTTATATTTCATTTATATATGTGAATATAAATGAATTATGAGAAAGTCCCATGAGTTTGATTTGATTTGATCATGATTTAGGCTAAGTCCAAAGAAGATTAAGGACTTAAAAAAGATTTGGACTTAGAATTTTATGGATGGGTTTCAATCAGATTAATTATGGATTTCAATCACATGGAGTTGATTTTGGAGAAAATCAAATAAGATTGATTTGGAGTTTTTTGAAGGAAGGAAGGTGAGGAATGTGCTAAGGGTAAGTTTTCCTAACCTAAGACATGACCTATTCTATGGCTAACTCTTCTGTCTAGTTGAGTGTCCACCTAGTCACTAGATGTGTCTTAAGACTAAGGAACTCTTAAAGTCTAAGAGAAGTCATGTCTAAGATGGAGGGGTTGAGAGCTCATCCTAAAATGAGGTCAACAAAGGAAATAATGTAGGTGAGCATGTGTGAACCTTCCATTACCGCCACAAGAGATCTCAAGTCAACCTCTAGAGTTCTACCTCCTAAGCACCTCAAGATGAGGGAAATAAGTCATGAGAGGATCAAGAAGCCCCTCCATAGGATGCTTCTCCCTTGGATATGCTTATGAAGGATCAGCCCAAGGTGGACTACAATATTCTCTCTCATCTTTGAAAGTTTCCATCTGACCTAAGCATATATGATGCCCTTGTCTTCTCCAAAGAGATGAGGGAATCATTAATCAAGGCTCTCCCAGATATGCTTAACTCGGCTATTGTGAGGAGGCACATTACACAAAGAAGCCCAAGAGGATCACTTTCAGATGAAGACCTTCTTCTACATGGAAGCCTCCCTACATCATACATAGGATTAGACTCCGTGAGTTCTCATCGATCCATCAAATATTATGAGTCTAAAGACCCTTGCCTATTTGAGGGCCGATATCTTCACACTCCGAGGAGATTGGATGATGTGGAGAGGATTTGATGAACAAGGTGAGCAGGCTTTAGGTTCTATAGTGTTACCTTTGGAGATAGGTGACTGAAAGACTGAAGCCAAGTTTTACTTCATTCAAATACTTCATTCATTGCTTCTGAGGCCTTGGATACATCAATAAGATAATTCCATCCTCCCTCCATCGCATCAAGTTCGAGAAAGGATGGGATTGAATATCATGTCAATGGGTGAAAGCCATTTTCGCTAGAGATTGAGATTTATGAGGATGCGACCTACTATCTTCCTTGAAACTCCCTTTCTCGTGAACTTGGACAAAACTTAAACTCAAAAGAAAAAGGAAATGAAGAAAAAGAAAGAACAAAAGAAAAAGACAAGAATAATGAAAATCCAAGTGAACAAGAAAGGGGAATTGAAGAAGAAATAGAGCCGCATATCACATTCCTCCCACAGTTCATTCCATCATATGGACATGTGGGTAGAATGATTCAACCTCCACCAGTGTAGGCAAGGTAAATAGAGGTAGTTCAGTGGAAGACTCCTTGGTGGCTATCAACAGGGGTTATGTTTCATCATAGAGTACCCCTACTATTCACATAGACTTGGAATCCAACCTGAGGATGAGTCTAATGTGATTAGTATACCAACCCCTCTCAACGGTTCCATTGAGGTGACTTTGATCCATGGAAGAAGATCGGCCTCTAGATAAAGCAAAGTATTTGAATCAGTTTATGTGAGACTATTAATAAATGGGAACTTAGCTCTAACCTCACTTCACCCCAAAAAGTTGAAGGTTTAGTAGTTAAGGAAGCCCCTAAGTCTTCCAAAGGATATAAAAGAAAGAGATTCTTTTGGGATCATCATCCTCAAGTCCTAAGTTGATGTAGAACTTGAAGAATTCATTTAAAGAATTAATGGAATTATCATTTGACTTTTACTCTCCTTGTTTCATAATCTTATACGTAGAAAGGTTTGTTCCTCATATATGGTCCAGCAAGTGCAGTATTTTGAGAAGTGAATAATAATAAGGAAAGCACAATCAATATAGACTAGGATTTGGTACATGGGTCCAAATAATGATGATGATTACCGCTTAGTTACCAATCATTTGGATGTTCTTTTCACACAACACCAACTCTTATGAGAATGTGTGTAGAAATCTCGATGATTCGATGATCTCCAAATCAAAGATGCACGCCGAATTTGAAGAGGAGATCCATTCAACAATTGACAAGCTTAACAAATGACTAATGAAAGTCCATGCCCGATAATGTCTTAGAAGAAGTATGAATGAGTTTAAAGACTATTTACATGGAGTTATGAAGAGATGCCCATATTATCTGATGTACAGTCACAAGCTAGCAATAGATCCTAACACTAACCCTATCAAGCAAGCTCCTACGCATGCGATTAGAAATTGAACAACATGTCATTTCTAAGTCAAGAAATTGAGTTGGTTTATGGAAGAAAAATACCCTACCGGTTAGTGTCATCCTAGTTAAGAATAAGAATGGCCAAATTCACATAATCAATTTTAGTGGACTTAAATAAAGCATGTCCTAAGGATGAGTTTTCTTCCTATATCAACTAATGGTGGACATCGCTCATCTCATGCAATTTTCTTTCATGGATGGGTCATCTTATAACCAAATCAAGATGTCTTCTAAAAGATGAAAGAAACACGCTTTTGAACCTCAATCGAATCTTTGTTATAGGTCATGCCTTTTAAAATGCTTGCTACATACATACCAGCCATGACTCGATCTTCAACAAACTCATCCATCATTAGGTTGAGTACTACATTGATGATCTAGTAGTCAAGAGAAGAGAAAAGGAAGATCATCTCTTTGACTTGAGAGTAGTTTTCGAATGATTAAGGTAATATAACCTCAAAATGAATCCCCTGGAGTGTGCATTCAAAGTAGCTTCAGGAAAATTTTTTAGGTTTGTTGTCCTTCACCGAGAATAGAAATGAATCCAAAAAAGATTAAAGCTCAATTCAACCTCTTTCATACAAGTTACTGCCATGTCTAAGATACTTTATTTCCAACCTATCGGGGAGATGCAAGACATTCTCAGCACTTGTCAAAAAGGATGCCAAGTTCAAGTGGGATGGCAAGTGCCAACATGCCTTTGAAGATATTAAGCAGTATTTGGTGAAGCCGCCAATTCTAGCAGTTGTATTGGATGCCTCTCTCGGTGCTCTATTGGCCCAAGAAAATAAGGGGAAGGAGAGCTCTACTACCTCGCCGTCGTCTTATTCTAAGAAAACTCTCCACCTATTGAGAAACATTGCCTTTTGATCTTTGCCTCCCAAAAGATACAACACTATATGCTTTCATAAGGTGAACTTTTCTAGAACCAATCCAATCAAGTTCTCATGACACCAATGCTATCCGGACATTTAGAATGATGGTCCATGATTCTCTCACAGTTTGATATCACATTTGTACCCCTCTGTGCAATAAAAGGACAAGCACTAGCATATTTCTTAGTAACACACCCACTTCCTACTGATTCTCTGCTTAGTGATGATCTCCCTGATGAACAAATCATGAACTTAGAAGAGGTTGACAATCACCAATGGGAGATGTATTTTGATGGTGTAGCTTCTTTTCATAAAGGGGAAGCACCACAATCTACTCTTCCGAAAGGCAGTAGAATATTCTCTAACTCATCATAAAGTGAGATTCTCATACTATCTTTCCAACCCTACACAACAATGAAGTATGAGGCTTTGATTGTTGATCGAGTTAGCCATCATACTGTTAAGAGCATCAACATCTTTGGGATTCTCGCTTGGTCATCAACTGATTGTCGGGTCCTACAAGATTCTCAAACCCAAGCTTCATCATTACCACGAGTATACCATGAAGTTTGACTAGATCCCAAGTCACCATCTATAAGGTTTTGAGTGGAGAATGCGTAGTAGATGCTTTGGCCAAACTTGCCAAAGAATTGGCATAAGATGAGTCCATTTCAAAAGATCCAAAATAGACAAGTCCAATCCCTTATTGATGTGAACTCATCGAGAGACTTTCTTGAAGGGAGGTTTGCTGCCTATAAGGACAAGGAGCTGGATTGGAGGCAACGTTCATAGACTATTTGAACATCGAAAATACTACCTCAAGTCACAAGCCCATCGTGAAATAGAGCTCTCCTATGCTCTCGTTGATGACACCTACCACCGGTCCTTTGACAAATGTTATGTTGTTTAGATAAACATGAAGCATGCATTATAACTGGTACATTCGTGCTAGGGAGCACACCAATCTATTTCAAAGATGAAGATGAAGATCAAGAGACTAGGATACTACTGTGCTTCGATGATTATAGACTGCATGGATATAGCTAGGAGATGCCATATGTGTCAGGTACACGGAGTGGTCCTCCACCAACCACCCAACATTCTACACCCTACATTGGCCTCATGGCCATTTGAGTGTTGGGTACCATTGGGTCGATCCTCCTTCTTCTAAGGGTCATTGGTTCATCTTAGCTGTCGCTGACTACTTTTTCAAGTAAGCAGAGGCAATCCAACTTAGAGAGGTCACAACTCATCATGTGCTTCAGTTTTTTAGGAATATAGGTTTGGGATGCCTCAACGAATTATATTCGATAATGGTACTACATTGAAAAGCACCAAGATCAACAACTTCGCTAAAGACATGGTATAGATTGGAGATACTCCACCATCTACTACCCAGAGCAAATGGCTTAAGCATTCAATAAAACTCTCATCCAAATACTAAAGAAGACTCTGACAACAAATGAGTGGAATGAGCGTTGAAGCTTTGTGGGCCTACCACATATACCAAACTCAACTCAATCTACCATTTTCCTTAGTATATGGGTCCAAGTCATTCTACCTTTAGAAGTTCAACTCCCATCACTAAGGATAGCATAAAAAAGATCAAAACAGCGTAATGCAAAGTTAAGAGCTTAAAAGTTTGGAGGGTTGCCAACGGCGTGCTAGAACCTCGAGTCAGGCCAAAATGATTCAAGCTCACAACAAGTCGGTACCCTAGGTCTTTCAAGTAGAGAACTTGTGTTAGTCATAAAGACCAATTATTGCATTGAAAGATGGGAGGCAAGTTTGAACCCACTTGGGAAGGCCCTATGTCATAGAGAAGGCCTACTAAGGAGGATTTTATTAGCTTATTGATTGTAAAGGGGAACACCCGATGCTTCAAATTAATGGGCTCTATTTGAAGAAATATTACCCATAAAAATCATGTTTGAAAATAATTATATTAATCAACAAAAAATGAATTCTATCTCACCAAAATCTTCTCTTCTTTCGAAGCATTGTTTGCTTGTCCTGCAAATCTACCGTGAGTGTTTAGGGTAGGTGTAAGAGTCCCCTGACATCCTATCCCTCTTTCATAACACAAACACAATCAAACATAATCTCCTAATGCTATTAGAATAGATGTGAGAGAGCTCAAGAGGCATCCTATTTTGATTAGCACAACTAAGTTAAGAGAACCCAAGACATCCTATCTTAGTGGAATTTTTGCCATCTGTGGCATTTCATCAAAATCTCTTGTTTAGGTAGTAAGAGAACTCGAGAGGCATCCTATTTATTTTAACACATGCAAAAAATACACATATCTTTTATCTTGGCTACTTGATGTGGGAGCAAGCCCCAGGCACTCACTCATTAGTTCTAGTCGAGTTTATGCTATCGCCAAGTATGTCACCCTGGTCACTTGTTTAAAGATGTGAGTCCCCACACTTTCTTCTTAACTTGACCATTGCAAACCAACAAGCGCCTTGTTAGTATGGTAAACTTCACTACCCAGCCAGTAAGCTACCTCATGTTGATTTTATTTAAGAAGATGTGAGTCCTCGAGCTTTCTTCTTGAACTAATCATCATGATCTAACTAGCGAGTATATTTGAGGTTTAGTGATAAGTCCCCAAGAGCTCTTTCCTCTTACATTTGAGTTGGATATAAGTCCTCTAATGGTATTCACCAAGTCGTGGGGCACCCATCGGATAGCAAATAATGCATCATCCTTTAATCGCCATTTATGAGGATGAAGTGAGTCCCTGTGCTTTCTTCCTAGGCTGATTGTTGCAAACCAATGACAACTTAGGTTGGTTGATGTTCGCTATGCTGACAGCAACTCACTCGATGGATACACCACTCTTGGTAGATGTGAGTCCCCGTGCTTTCTCCTTGAGTCGGCCACCAAATATCTATTTTATATATGACTAGCCATGTCATCTTCTCCAGGGTTTTGGATTAAGCCCTTAGCGGCCCCTCACCCTGCGGGCATTCTATTTGGATCTCATTCTTTGTGACTCCATTTAGACACTATCCGAGTAACTTTTGGATTGGACTATCTCCCTTTCCTAGTATCCACACCTGTGGTTGGAGAATTTGTTCAGCGGATGCACAGATTCTCCTTTGGTTTAGTAAATCTGAGATAGGTGTAGGTAATATAAGCTCCTTCTCAGTTTGATCCCTCACAAATTAACAGGGTCCACATTAAAATAAATAAAACAAAATAAATAACTAATTCACTTGTGGATTAAGACTTCAAGCCTCCAAAGGGCCCCTTTTTCCAAGCAGATATTCTATCTTTAGGGCAGTGTCAGCATAATTCTCTATAAGAATTGCCTGACTACCTGAGTTGAGATAAAACCCCAGGTCGGTACTCACTCCGTAGTTGCCCTTAGGTCGGGTTCACTCTATTATGCCACAAACAGGTTTGCAGTCATTCCTCTTTGGAAGATGTAAGACTATGATGCATTATTTATAGCATAGCTATCTCAAATCGACAGGCAGCCCTAGGTCGGGTTTGATTTATTGCTTAAAGCCACCGATCGCCCTAGTGGTCTTTTGTAGTAGAAGATGTGAGTCCCCGAGCTTTCTTCCCTTAAATTGATTTTTGCAAATCAAAGGAACTCCTTTGGTCAGATAGTTCTCCCATCGGCCGGGAAGCTACTCCATTTGGTTCAGTAAATCTAAGATAGGTCTAGGCTAATATAAGCTCCATCTCAGTGTGATTCATCACAAACCAAATGGAATCCATCAAAATAAACTTAAAAATGAAATTAACCTTGACTATCCTTGAGTTGATCTAAGTCCCCCATCGGCATTCACTCAATAATCAGCCCTAGGTCAGATTCAATTTGTTTCCTTGCCAATAGATCACACCAGCAACTGGTCCCTACTTTGGAGGATGTAAATCTACTACGCTTTCTTCCTAATACAGCTGCTGCATAGAAAGGCATCCCTTTGGTTGACTGGTCCTACTATGTGTTTAATAGACTACCCCTTTGGATTGGTAAATCTGAGTTAGGTCTAGGCCTCCATGGTCCTACTCAGTGTAGTCCATCACAAACCAACAGGGTCCATCTCAAAATCCAAATTTAAAAATATGAAAAAACAAACAAAATAAAAATAATCATTCAATCCAAATCAAAATCTTTTGCTTATTCTAAATGAGATGCAAATCTTTCTAGCTCCCCAGCGAATCTAGAATTCTAATCCTTTTGTGGATTTCACAACCTTTCTTCACTTGGTGGATGACTTGAACTCGCTTCCCCAGTGGAGTGTTCACTTGTCTATCCTCGATGGAGTCAAAACAAACATAATTAAATAAACAAAAATTGAAATAAAGTCAACACTCTTCCTCAGCGAGACTTAATTAATCAAATCAAATTTCTCCCCAGCGAGACTCAATTCAAATCAAACCTCTCATCTCCCTATGGATGACTTGAACCTGCTTCCCTAGTGGAAGGTTTACATACTCTATCCCTAGTGGATTCTTCCTTCCCTCATTTATGTTCTTGACATAAGTAGAGCCACATTACTTGCTCAGAGTATTCTTCTACACCTTGGGTTAGGAGTAGATCATCTTTATTAGTGCTTGTGATCTTTCGGTGTTGTTGATCATTTTGGTCAACACCAATACGTGCGGTGTTCCTTGTCAGTCACACCACACCTTTTGAGAGCCCTTTGTTGACCTCTTTTTAGGAAGAGCTCTCAACCCCTCCATCTTAGACATAAGACTCCTCTTAGAGTTTAAGAGATCCTTAGTCTTAAGACACATCTAGTGATTAGGTGGACACTCAACCTAGTCCTATAGACTTAGAAGAGTTAGCCATGGGAGTAGGTCATGCCTTAGGGGTGTTAGGAAAATTTGCCTACCCTATAGCTTGAACCACATTCCTTACTTCCTTCATTCAAGTCAAACCCCAAATCAAATCAACATCAAACCTAAATCAATTCCATCTTAATTGATTTTCTCCAAACTCAAATCAATTTCACATAATTTAAATCCATAATCAATTCCAAATGATTGAAGCACATGATTGATAATCCAAATCAAAAAAATATTTCCTAAGTCCTTTAGTCCCATCTTAAGGACTTAGCCTAAATCAAACCTAAATCACTTCAAATCCTTAAATTTTCTCATAACTCATTTATATTCTTATTTTATATTCACATATATAAATGAAATATAAATTTAAATCAATGAAATTAAATCCAAAATCAAAAATGCAAATAAATTTTTTTTCCTAAGTCCTTTATTTCCATCTTAAGAACTTAGCCTAAATCAATTCAAAGTCATGAAATTTTCTGACAACCTATTTATATTCTCATTTATATTCACATATATAAATGAAATATAAATTCAAATCGATCAAACTAAATCCAAAATTGAAATCCAAATCATAAATCTTTCCTAAGTCCTTTAATCCCTTGTTAAGGACTTAACCTAGATCAAGTTCAAACTACTTCAAATCCTTGAAATCTTCCCATAACCCATTTATATTCTCATTTATATTCACATTTATAAATGAAATATAAATTCAAACAACCAAAACCAACTCCAAAAATCAAATTCAAATTCAATCAAAATCCAACCTAAGTCTTTCAAGTCAAAATCTTGAACTTAGCGAGTGCAATTTCAAATCAAGCCAAACTCTTGATTTTTCTTCATGATTCAATCAATCCTTCAATCATGAATCCAAATATAAACATAAACTTCAATCACTACATTAAAACTCAATTCAAAAATTAAACCTAAGTCAAACCCATGTTCACCCCTTGAACTTGAAATTATCAAATTAATCAAAACCATTTGACTTCAAACCTCTTGCAAATGGATTTATATTTCAATCATAAGTCCATATGTGAGTTCAATCAAACTCAAATCAAGCTTTGACTAAGCCATTTGACCCACTTAGGCTCACTTGACCTAAAGTACCCTTATGAGCCAAATTCCAATCTTAACCAAATTGGATTGAACTAAGCGCATCAAAGCCTCTCATCATGATCAATAATCATCATGAGATGATCAATCACTCAAATTGGGTCAAACCAAGTAAAACTTAAGGGTTGTCCAAGTAAACACTTAGCCAAAATGGAACTCAACATAGCCAAAATCTATCATAGGCCAAATTGATTGAAACCAATGATCTAAGTTCATTTATGATCAATATTTGAACTTGACCAAGTCAACATTTGAGCCTAACCTAGCCTAATTGGCCACTTGACCCAAGTTGACCCAACTTGATCTAAAAAGTCAAAATGTATCAAAACTTGATCTAAGCCAAATTGATTGAAACTAATGGGTTAAGTTCATCCCAAAATGATTGTTGAACTTAACCAAAGCCTCAATTGGCTAACTAGACCTAACCTAGCCCAATTGACCTTGAACCCAACTTGACCTAAAGGGTCAAATTGAGCCAAATTTAAACTTAACCAAAATTGATTAGAAACAAAGATATTATGGTGAAATTTTTATATTTCTAAAGAATAAATATATACTTCCATCTTCACTCTATGTGGAATAAAATGAAGATAGAAATATGCATCTTCTTCCTTTTATGCATTTTTGATACCACGTAGATCTGCAAATATTCTTATTGAGGGTGATCGGGTATGACATCAAAGAGAGATGTACTATTTTGAAAGATAGATGTCACCACTCTACAATGGACCTAATCACCTCAATAAAGACTCCTAAGGACAATGGGTCTGCATATGTAGTAAGGAATCTTCCCCTACTTTACATGAGAAAGTAAAGTAGGGTTTATTTTAATCTGGGTTCATTAAGTTCCCTACAGGGTAAGCCCCCATAGTTAATTACATCTTAAGGGATGAGATTCCTTAGGAATACTCTCGATTAAGGTAAATGATCATTGTCTCCAAATATTTCAATAGGGTAGGACTATCAATCGGTTAGTTTATTTTAGAAGATCAAATGAGATTGGTCAAAGAGAGAATTATTATCTAAACTAAATAAAGAAAAATATGAGATGCTCATAATGCTAGGAAATCTAGCGAGCATCTCAAACTATCCTATGATTGGGCTTTACATTTTTGAAATTGATTTAATTTTTTTGAGTTAAATTTTTCATTAGAAATTTAGGGCTTATGATTCCATAACACAAGATTATGGAAATGCCTAAGAAGTGAGGATTCATGCTTATGGCCCACAAAGGGGAGAAGCAACCTTAGAATCTAAATCTAAGGAGATTTGGTGAGGGACAAAAGCATAACCTAAATCTAAGGTGAAAATGGGTATTTAGTTTGCCTCCACAAGAGAGGACAAATCACCCGACTGCTTGGACTTACAACCATGTGGGGGTGGCCACCAACTAACTCCTCCTATGAATTTAAATTCATGTAGGCAAGTCATATGCTTTATGCAAGATAGCTAGACTATTATTTATATAGAAAGAGAGTAAGTCCTTAAACTCACTCCCTAAAGAGACTAGATCATATAAGGGTATGCTTCAAATGACCTAAATCTAATGCAAATCATATTACATTTTAATTTTAATTTTTGGATAATCATTTGACTAAGGCTTATAGGATTCATATGCCTAATGCATGAGAAGTAAGATTATTGGCAAAAATCAGCGAGAAGGGGGGAGGTGTATTTCCACCATGGCTCTCAAAGGTCAGGCCAAGTTTCTCTAGAAAAGGTGGAAGCCCTCCAATCAAGGTGAAAATAATATGCATTTGTGCATGATGTTATAAAGGAAATACTCCTCCAGCTAAGTGGTTGCTAATTTTTTTATCTTGATTTTAGACTAATCTTTAGGTGAGGTTATGAAATCTTTATTTTTAATTTTGAATTATTAAATTTGGTAGAAGATTTATTTTTTCCTAAGAGCCTAATCCACATCCAGGCCATATATCTAGCAAAGAAGAAATTAGGAAAAATATGCCATCTTAATGCACAAGCTAAACAAATCATTGATCAATTTATAAAGCTAACGTAAAGAATAAGAGGCCATTTGTGGTCGGACCACAAAACCGAAAATAAATTGGGTAGCCGAGCTCTACCCTTATACAACTTGGACTACAAATGAACTAAGTATAATTAAGCAAGGAACTCATTGTTATGGAGGTCTTCAAGCTTCATTTCTTCATTCTTCTTCTTTTCTTCTTTCTTCTTTGGTTCCTTCTTTTGGATGGTTGGAAGGTGGTTGCTCCAAAGGCTTTACATGGTACATAAGATGAGATCTTATGACCAATGCTCATCCTAATCCCCATAACAATCATTCCAAAATCCTAATTGTTAAAACTATATGAAAAGGAAAAGTAAATCTAGCTAACACCTGCAAAACAGAGATTAGCTAAATAAACCACCCAAATCCCAAGAATGTATATTGGACTTAGCACCCCACACATATGTGACTAAGCCCACCTAGCCTATTGGATTATTCTTAGTGGTATAAGCACCTACATAGCAAAGGGCATTTATATTTATATTTATTACAGCGCCCCTTAACCACAATCCCCTACAGAAAATACTAATTAGACTAAATGGTCCTATCATTCATTCTATGTACATTCACTTTAACATTCAAACTAAAACATATATCATAAAACAAAAGCAAACATCAAACCATGCATCACCCAAACTTAAAGTTAGAAGTGGTGACCTAATCTAAAGTGTGTGCTTTTAAGGTCTGTGTGCTTAGCTATGACTTTAAGTTAGAATTTTCTATGTGTGAAGAATGTTCAACATAGAGGAGGGTTTCCTTTAAGTGGTTTAGTTATTTTTGGTTGATTTTATTTTATGTTTTTATTGGGTTCAAGTGAATCCTACAATTATTACTAAGTTATAAAGAGGGAAAGGGAAGAGAACTTCTTTTTCCTTCCCTAACCTAAGTAATTTCTAAAGTGAATTCATGTTTTAGTTTTGTTTAGTGAATATTTTATTATGTGTTTTAATTAATCCTAAGTTTATATGAACTCTAAACAAGCCTATTCAAAAAGAAAGACATTTTAAAGATTAAGTAAAGTGAACTAAATTCGCAAAACACACATAACTTCATTTTTTTCCCAACATGTATAACATGCATATGGATGAATCCTAAACATATTTATACATACAAATGAGAATGTTTAGCACACTTTGTAATGAATGCTAAGTAGTTTACTTAAGAAAATTTGAATGATTATGATGCAAGATTTTCATTAAGTAGAAAAAGGGTCTCTTATCCAATTTTCAAATGTACACATGAATGTTTGAAAGGAATAAGTGAGTACGCACTATTGTTAACCAGGGGTGTAAGATACAAGACCTACTTAGGCTACATAAAGCCTCACAACCCTGGGTTTTTCCAAATAATATACCACTTTCCTTAAATACAAGCATATGTACAAAAGAAATAAATCGAAAAGAAGGAATGCAGAAGTTTGTGTTGGTTGATTTATTTTGTTTATGGAATTTATATGTATAAGTGTAGGTATCCTTCTTAAGTAATAGCATAGGAATGAATAGGAGATGGAATTAGGCAAGTGTTATGTTCTTTTCAAATGAACTAAACACTTTACCAAATCCTATTTAAAACTATGCTAAAAGAGGGGAGAAGGAAGACTACTCCAAGCACATTCTTATATTTTACTCACATGCAAGTTCATAAATAAAATATAAGTAACATACTTTTAGTTTTGGTACTTGATTCATATTTTTTGAAAATAATTTGGATTTAATAGTGATAACAGCCACTCATATTTCTATTTTAGTCAAAACATGCAATTTGACAAAAAAAAAGTAAATATTTCACTTTCATTTTGATTTTTGAAAAGAATGAATGCATGGAATTCATATGATATACACATTTATCATGTTGGAAAGGAACTAAAATGATGAAAGCATGTAAACACATTCACCCTAATTAATTTTTAAAGATAAGCTTATGAAATAAGAAAGCTTAAAGCAAATCAAAGTTTGTTTAATGTGATTTTTGTTTGATTTTGAGTTTGATTTAATTTGGAAAGTGTAAGGTGAGTTTGTTGTTCCTAACCCATTCCCACATGTATTTGATATTTTTGTTCAACTTTTAGGTGATTAGATTCATTTTATATTTTGATTAGGTTAAGGTATGAATTAAGCATGTTAGTTAACCATACACCACCTTAGCATAGTTAATCAAATAATTATGAGCCAATGAGATGACATAAAATAACATAAAGAATTTAAAACAATAATGCACCTAAGAGGAAATGGGCCTAATGAAATTTGGCTCATGATTAATGATTAATTAAGCTAAGGGGTTTAACTTAAGTAATTTCAAAACACCCCTCACACATATGAGTTGAATTTTGATTTCTTAATTGTACTTAGGCTCTTGAACACCTAAGCATCTACCCAAGAAGAATTAATTGAGTTCTGGAAAGTTTTAGAATTTTATGAAATTAATTAAGGGATAATTAGTGAATTAACCTTTAATTAAGGTAAGATTAAGGAATAAAGGGGGTTTAAGGAATATCTTAAGGAGAGTATCCCAAAATTATTCCCTAAACCTCACATTCACTTAATAAAAACTTAATTAGCTCAATCAGATGGTTAAATATCTAATTATGCCCTTAAGTAAGTCTAATTATGTTAAGGGAGTGATTAAGGAATAAATTAGCAATTCCCATAATTAAGCCACCCATAAATCCTAAGAAAATTAGGGGAGGTAGAAGTCATCCCTCTAATTATACCCAAAAAGTTTGAGATTAATTAGTGGATTAATTAAGAGTAATTAGAAATTAATATTTCCAATAAAACCCAAATTTAGAGGAAAGAATTATTCAAAATCAATTTTAGAATATTCTATGTTCAATTATCTTTCTAATGCAATTTATTTCATATTTTTCTGATTTTTATATGTTGAGATATGAATTTTAGAAGTTTAGGAGATTAATTAGAATTAAATAAATCCCTAATTATATCACTAATCCTATGGGCTCCACGCATGCTTGATGCGACATGCGCTTTACACACATTGCCGCCTGACTGGCTATTTAAAACATCACATCATAGTGCCTTGTGATGGCGGCACTACTTGCTTTTCCCTCAGCGGTCTGATCAAGGATTGGATGGTTAAGATTAAATCTGTAGATCTAAGGGAGAAAATATAAATATATTGCGCATTTTAATCTCGGCCATCCATTCAAAATGCGCGGATGGACAGCCAGAGATATTTCCCTATAATTCCCTGCATAAAAGGGGATCCTTCCATCTTCTAAGCCATGATTCATGTTCGATTGAGCTCGTATTGGGCTAGAATTTGGCCCACACCTTCATCATGCATCCTAGATCATATTTAATGGTCAAATTCCCATGCCATGAAAATTTCTTTCACAAATTTCCACACCACATAGAGTTTAAGCTCAAAAAATAACTAACCTCACCGGAGGCGATCACTAGAGCTCGATTCCTTTGGAGAAGCTTCGTTTGGTCGAGATGAAGCTTTGCTGAAAGTTTGAGGGGTTGAGGTTGAGTAACTTCTCCTCCAAGTGAGCTCATCTTTGGTCAATGTGACTCCTCCTTTGCTTCAAGAACTAGAAAGAGAGCTTGGGCAAGCTCGATAGGGGTCCCTGAGAAAGTGTGCAATGGGACTTGGCTTGATTTTAGGTGTGGAGTAAAATGGACTTTTGGTGGAGCTCCCTTATTTTTGCCTTATGAAAATCAAGAAATAAGAATTGACAAATGCTTGAGAGAGCTTGGGATCACTGAAAAATGACTCCTTTGGCTTCCTAACACTCAATCGACTATGGCTCTATGAAGATTCAAATGAATTAAAAGGAGAATATCTCCCCCTTTAGAAATTAGACGGCTGAGCATGGGCTTGCCATTTTGATCCAATTGCCTTAACTCAAAGGGTTTGTTAGCCTATTAGGAATGTCCTTGAGTTCGGTTTTGGCTAGGGAGTGTAATGGTTAACTCCTCATGTGCTTCAATTGAGTGTAAGGAAGATTCCCATGTGGCCATTTCGAAGCATGTGCTCAATTTGGCCATTGGGTTGGGTTTGGCTAATGCAAACCCATTGGGTTGGATGCATCACCCTTCCTAGTGTTCACTTGATCCACTAGGAGAGTATCAACTAGGCATGAAGAGGATTTGACCAAATTCCAAATGAAATTAGCCAAAATTTACCCTATGGCCTAAGGGTAAAATGGTCATTTGGCTAATTTTGAATTTGGGTATGTTTGGTTTGTTGAGAAAATAGGTTTGGCCAAGTTTCATTGGATTTGAAGTTCATTTGGTATGGTTTGGCTCATGTTGACCCATTTAAGTCAAAATGGGTCAACTTGGGTCAAGTTGACCAATTGGTCAAATTGGGTCAAACCAAGGGTTGGGTCAAGTTCATATGACCATTTGAAATGTTTTGTGGCTTTGGTTTGATTCAAATTGGTTTAGGTTTGAATTTGGTTCATATGACTTCATTTAGGTCAAATGGGTCAAGTTGACCAATTTGACCCATTTGACCTATTTGAGCTAGGTCATGGGTAGGTTTAGGTTTGGTTAGTCATATGAAGTAGATTGGTATCTTGGTTTTCAATCAATTTTGGTTAAGTTTGAATTTGGCTCAATATGACCCTTTAAGTTAAGTTGGGTTCAAGGTCAATTGGGCTAGGTTAGGTCTAGTTGGCCAATTGAGGCTTTGGTCAAGTTCAACAAGTGATTTAGAATGAACTTGACTCATTGATTTCAATCAATTTAGCTTAGATCAAGTTTTGACACATTTTGACTTTTTAGGTCAAGTTGGGTCAACTTGGGTCAAGTGGTCAATTGGGCTAGGTTAGGCTCAAATATTGACATGGTCAAGTTCAAACATTGGTTATGAATGAACTTAGATCAATGGTTTCAATCAATTTGGCCCATGGTAGATTTTTGCTTTGTTGGGTTTCATTTTGGTTAAGTGATGACTTGGTCAACCCTTAGGTTTGACTTAATTTCACCCAATTTGAGTGATTGATCATCTCATGATGATTGTTGATCATGATGACAAGCTTAGGTGAGTTTGATTCAATCCAATTTGGTTTAGATTAGAATTTGGCTCATAAGAGTACTTTAGGTTACTTTGGGTCAAGTGAGCCTAAGTAGGTCAAATGGCTTGGTCAAAACTTAATTTGAGTTTGATTAAACTTACATATAGACTTACAATTAAAACCAAAATCAAAACCATTTTACCCCTAGGCAATAGGGTAACCTAAAATCAAAACCACTTAGAATTTGGTCAATTCCTTTTCATGGACACTTGGCATCCTCTTAGTGGACCAAATTGTCATTAATGGATCTAGTGCACATGACCCAAAAGGTTTGGGTTAGCCAAACCCAACCCAAACCCAAAATTGACCACTTCCTTTGAAATTGGCCACATGAAATCCTCCCTCCACTTGATTTAAGCACATGGCCACCTCATCCACTCCTCATATGACCAAAACTAAATTCAAGGACAGCTCTAACAGCCTAATTAACCCATTGCATAAGCTCAATTGGATAAAACGAGAAGCACCTTCATGGTTGATGATCTTTGGGGAGATATACCCCTAATCCAATTCAATCTTCACTATCTTACTTGATTGAGCTAAGGGAAGCCGAGGAGCCATTACCAAGTGATCCCAAGCTTCAGAGCCCATTTGAATTTCCCATTTTGGTTCTCTAAAGCAAAAATAGGGAGCTCAAGTGGAAATCAAACTTACTCCACACTCAACATCAACCCAATTCCTTCTTCAAGCTTCATCAGAGGACCAAGTTGAGTTCACCCAAGCTCTTTCCCAAGCTCCAAAAGTAAGGGAGAATCTAATTCAATCAAGACCGAGCTTAAGTACAAGTGGAGTTAGTCCATAGAAGCATCTATCCAATTTTAACACCTCAAACTCTTAGCAAAGCTTCGTCTCCACTAGACAAAGCTTCTCCAAGGGAATCGGGCACCAGTGATCACCTTCATGAGGTTAGCCATTAAATAGAGCTTAAGTTTAATATTTTTTGGAGCTTTATGAAGTAAAGTTTAATCTCATGCAAATCTAGCCATTAGATGTGTTTGCCCTTGTGCTTAGATGGTGTGGATAAATTTTGGGATCAATCCGAGCTCAATCGAGCTCGGATCATCCCCTTGAAGATGGACATTGTCCATCCTTCACAGGGATTTACTAGGATAGATCACGAGCCATCCATCCATGCATTTTGGATGGACGACCGTGATTAAGATGCGTAGAGTCCACATTTTAACTCATTTTATCTGGCTTTAACCTCAACCATATGATCCTTGATCGGACGAGTGAGGAGAAATGGCGTAGTGCCACCACTGATGTGGCGCTACGATGTGACAAGTTTATTATCCAATCCTGTCACGCCGATGGGATTAATTACTTAATTAGGCTATTAAATGTTCTAATTAATTATGAAAACTTCCTAAATTCATATCAAAGCCTAGAAAAATTAGAAAAATATGAAATAAATTGTATTGGATAGATAATTGAATGTAGAATATTCTAAAAATGATTTCAATGAATTTTGAATAGTATTTTTCTCTGAATTTGGATTTTATTGGGAATGTTATTTGCTAATTACCCTCTAATTACTCTACTGATTAATCCCAAACTTCTTGTGGTCAATTAGTGGGATGACTCCTGCCTCCCCTAATTTTCTTGGGATTTAATAATGGCTTAATTAGGGGAATTACTAGTTCATTTGTTAATCACTCCCTTAATATAATTAAGCTTAATTAAAAGTATAATTACTGCTTTAACCCTCTGATTGAGCCAATTAAGTTTTGATTAAGTGAATATGAGATTTAGGGAATAATTTTGGGATGCTCTCCTTAAGATATTCCCTAAACCCTCTTTTCTTTCTTAATTCAACCTTAATTAAGGGTTAATTCACTAATTATGCCCATAATTAATTCATAAAATTCTAAAACTTTCCATAACTCAATCAATCTATCTTGGGTAGATGCTTAGGTGTTCAAGAGCCTAAGTACATTAAGGAAATCACAACTCAACTCACATGTGTGAGAGGTGTTTTGAAAGTACTTAAGTTAAACCCCTTAGTTTAATTAATCATTAATCATGAGCCAATTGCATTCGATACCTTTCTTTCTTAAGTGCATTGTTGCTTTAAATTCTTGTGTGGTTTTATGTGATCTCATTGGCTCATAATTATTTGATTAAGTATATGAAGGTGGTATAGTTAAGGGGTAATTAACACACTTAATTCATACCTTAACCTAACCAAAGAATTTTAATCTAATCATCTAAAAATTAAACTAAAATAATAAACATATGTGGGAATGGGTTAGGAACAACAAACTCACCTCATGTTTCTCAAATAAAATCAAGCTCAAAACAAAATCAATCCTTCTTTAAAAATAATTTGATTTACTTTAAGCTTTCTTATTTCATAAGATTATCTTTAGGAATTAATTAGGTAAAAATGTGTTAACATGCTCTCATGACTTTAGCTCTTTCCTATCATGCTAAATGTGTATGTCGTATGAGTTTCAAACATTCATGCTTTTCAAAAATTAAATGCAAAATGAAATATTTTCTTTATGTCAAATTGCATGTTTTGGCTAAAGTAAAAATATGAGTGGCTATTATCACTATTAAATTCAAAACTATTTTCAAAATATATAAATCAAATATCTAAAACTAAAAGTGTGCTACTTATAATTATTTATTAGCTTGCATGCGGATACAAATATGAAGATATGCTTAGTATAGCCTTCCTTCTCTTTTCTTTTAGTATATTTTTGAATAGCAAAGTGTATAGTTCATTTGAAAAGAACATAACACTTGCCTAACCTCCCTTTCCTATTCCATCCTATCCTATTACTTAAGAAGGATAGCTACACTTGTACATATAAATTGCATAAACAAAACAAATCAACCAATTCAAACTTTTTGCATCTTTCTTTTGCCTTGATTTCTTTTGTACATATGCTCGTATTTAAGGAAAGTGGTATACTAGTCTAGACAACCTTGGGGTTGCGAGGCTTTAAGTAGCCCTAAGTAGGTCTTATAACTTACACCCTTGGTTAACAATGGCATCGTACTCACTTATGCCTTTCATACATACATGTGTGCATGTGAAAAATGGATAAGAAACCTCTTTTCTACTTAATGAAAATCACGCATCATAAAGTACTCAAATTTTCTTAAGTAACTCACCTAGAATTCATCATAAAGTATGCTAAACATTTCCATTTGCATGTATAGATATGCTAAGGATTCATTCATATGCATGTTATACATGTTGGGAATGAAAATGAAGTGATGTGTGTTTTGTGATCTTAATTCACTTTATTTAATCTTAAAATGCCTTTTTTTTAATGTATTTGTTTAGGGAAAATCTAAACTTAGGACTAATTAAAACACATAATAAAACTTTCACTAAATAAAACTAAATATGAATTCACTTTAGAAATTACTTATGGTAGGGAAGGAAAGAGAAGTTCTCTTCTCTTTTCCCTCTCTTTACAATACTTAGTAATTAATTGTAGCAAAACATAAAATAAAATTGACCCAAATCAACTAAATAACTTAAACAAAATGACTATCTAAGTTGGACATCTTCATACTTAGGAAATTCAATCCTTAAAACCATAGTTAAGCATACCACAGAAACCTTCTAAAAGCACACACATTATACTAAGTTACAACTTCTAGCTTTAGGTTAGGGCGGTGTAGGGTTTGATATTTACTTTTATTTTGTGATGTTTTATTTTAGTTTGAATGTTAGTGTGAATGTGCATAGAATAAATGGTAGGAAGATTTATTCTAATCATTATATTATACAGGGGATTGAGCTAAAGGGGCGCTGTAATAAAAATATTACTGCTTTTGCTGTGTAGGTGCTTATACCCCTAAGCACCATCCAATAGGCCAGGTGGACTTAGTCACCCATGTGTGGGGTTCTAAGTCCAGTATACATGCTTAAGACTTGTATGGTTTATTTAGCTAATCTCTATTTTACAGGTGTCAGTTAGATTTACTTTTCCTTTTCATGTATTTTTGCAATTAGGATTTCAGAATGATTGTTATGGGAGATTAAGATGAACATTGATCATAAGATTACATTTTATGTACCAAGTGAAGCCTTTGGAGCAACCACCTTGCAACCAACCAAAAGATGGAACCAAAAAGAAGAAAGAAGAAAGAAGAAAGAAAAAAATAAGAAATGAAGAACCCCATAACATGAATTTCCTTACTTGATTATAAATTAATTTATTTGTAATCCGAGTTGTATAAGGGTAGAGCTCGGCTACTCGATTTATTTTTTTCGGGTTTGTGCGATGGTGTCCGAGCACAAATGGCCTTTTATTCTTTTGTGTTAGCTTTATAAAAATGTTTGATGTTTTGTTTATCTTATGCATTAAGATGGCATGTTTCCTAGTTTCTTCCTTGCTTGATGTATGACCTGGATGACGATTATGCTCTTAGAAAAAATAAATCTTCTACCAAATTAATGAACTTAAAATTAAAATAAATAACTCATTACCTCATTTGAAGCCTAAGTTAAAATCAAGTTAAAAGAATTAGCAACCCCTTAGCTGGATGAGTATTTCTTTTATAACATCATGCATAAAAGTATATTATTACACTCTTGATTGGAGGGCTTCCACCTTTGCTAGAGAAACTTAGCTTGACTTTTGAGAGCCATGGTGGAAACACACCTCCTCCCTTCATGTTGATTTTGGCCAATAATCTTACTTCTCATGCATTAGGAATTTGAATCCTATAAGTGTTAGTCAAATGATTTTCCAAAAATGAAAATAATATGTAATATGTTTTGCATTAGATCTAGGTCATTTCTCATGCCATGTTCTAGTCTCTTAGAGTGAGTTTAAGGACTTAATCTCTTTTAAATAAATAACACTATCTTGCAAAAGCATATGACTTGTCTACATAATTTAAAATCGTAGTAGTTAGTTGGTGGTGGCCACCCCTAGCGGTTGTAAGTCCAAGCAGTCGGGTGATTTGTCCTCTCTTATGGAGGCAAACAAAATACCCATTTTTACCTTATATTTAGGTTGTGCTTTTGGCCCTCGCCAAAGCTCCCTAGATTTAAGTTTTGAGGTTGCTTCTCCCCTTTGTGGGCCATAAGCATAAATTCTCACCTCTTAGGCATTTCCATAATCTTGTGTTATGGAATAAAAGCCCTAAATTTCTAATGAAAAATTCAACTCAAAAAAATTTAATCAATTTCAAAAATGTAAAGCCCAATCATGGGATAGTTTGAGATGCTCACTAGGTTTCCTATCATCATGAGCATCTCTTATTTATCTTCATTTAGCTTCGATAATAATTCTCCCTTAGATTAATCCCATTTGATCTTCTAAAAGAAACTAATCGATTGATAGTCCTACATTTTGAAATCTTTGGAGACAACAATCATTTACCTTAATTGAGAGTATTCCTAAGGGATCTCATTCCTTAGGATGTAATTAACTATAGGAGCTTTCCCGTGTAGGGAACTTAACAAACCTGATTTAAAATAAACCCTACTTTAATTTTCCATGTAAAGCAAGGGAAGAATCTTTGGTACACATGCAGACCCATTGCCTTTAGGAGTCATTGTTGAGGTGATTAGGTCAATTGTATGGTGGTGACTTCTATCTTTTGAAATAGTATATCTCTCCTCAATGTCATACCCGATCACCCTCAATAAGAACATATGAGGATCTACATCGTGTCAAAAATGCATAAAAAGGAAGCATATTTCTATCTTCAGTTTATTCTACATGGAGTGAAGATGGAAGTATATTTATCCTTTAGAAATTATAAAATTTCACCACAATCTTTGAATATACCAGAGATCTTTCTCCCACTTTACATGGGAAAATAAAGTAGGGTTTATTTTAAGCCAAGTTTGTTAAGTTCCCTATGGAGGCAAGCCCTCATAGTTAATTACATCCCAAGGAATGAAAATTCCTTAAGAATACTCTCGATTAAAGTAGACAAAATTTTAAGGTTAATACTATCAAAGGATTGAGTATTTTAGAAAATCAAATGGGATAGATAAAGGAGAATACTTGTTATTAGAAGTCAAAAGGAGATAGGTAGGGAATGCTCATAATACTAGGAAGCCTAGTGAGCATTTCAATCTATCCTATAGTTGTGCTTTATATTTTTAAAATTGAAGAGAGTTAATTGTTTGAGTTGATAATTTATTAAAATACTAGGACTTATAATCTCATAACATAAGATTGCCAAAATGCATAAGAGGTGAGGATTTATGCTTGTAGCCCAAAAGAAATAGCTACCTCAAATCCTAAGCTAGGGAGCTTTGGCGAGGACCAAGCATAACCTAAATCTAAAGCGAAAATGGGTATATGGTTTACCTCCACAAGAGAGAATAAACCACCCAACTGCTGGACTTATTACCGTCTGGAGTGGCAGCCAACTAACTCCTCATATGCTTTAAATTCATGTAGGCAAGTCATATGCTTTTGTAAGATAGCTAAGTTATTATTTATTTAGAAAGGAGACCAAGTCCTTAAACTCTCTCCCTAAGAGACTAGAGCATGAGTGGTATAAATTCATGACTTAATCTAATGCAAGTTTTATCAAATTTATTTGATTCTTTTGGACACAGGCTACAAGATTTTGTACACCTAAATGTATGAGAACTTGATTATAGGCCAAATCAAGAGAGAAATGGGTGTTCTTCCATCAAAGGCTCTCACAGGTTAAGCCTTTAATCTCTAGCACAAATGGAAGCCCCCTCTTAATAAGAGTGAAATAATATGACATGCATGATGTTATACATTCATTCATCCAGCTAAGGGGTTGCTAAAAATTTTATTATCTTGATTTAATCCCTAGGCTTTTATGTGAGGTTATGAATTATTTTAAAGTTTTAGTTATGAGTTGTTAGTGGGATAGAAAATTTAAGTTTATCCTAAGAGCCTACCGCATCCAGGCCACACATTCAAACATCAACATGAAGAAACTAGAAAAAACATGCAATTCTAGTGCGCAATCTAAATACAACATCAAATAATTATGTAGACTACCGTAAAAGAATAAAAGGCCAATGTGGTCGGGTTCTATTGTACACCCTAAAAATAAAAAAAGGGAAGATGTGGTGAAATTTTATATAAAATTTCTAAAGAATAAAATATATACTTCCACTTTCACTTTATGCGGGATAAAGTGAAGATAGAAACATACTTCCTCTTCCTTTTATATATTTTTGACACCGCGTAGATCTGTAGATGATCTTATCGAGGGTGATCAGGTACAACATTGAGGATAGGTATACTATCTCAAAAGCTAGAAGTCACCATCCTATAATGGACCTAATCAGTTCAATAAAGACTCCTAAGGACAATGGGTATGCATGTGTACTAAAGATTCTTTCCCTACTTTACATGGAAAAGTAAAGTAGGGTCTATTTTAAATCGGTTCATTAAGTTCCTTACAGGGGCAAGCCCCTATAGTTAATTACATCCTAAGGAATGATATCCCTTAGGAATACTCTCGATTAAGGTAAATGATCATTGTCTCCAAAGATTTCAATAAGTAGGACTATCAATCGATTAATTTTTTTTGAAGATCAAATGGGATTGATCAAAGAGAGGGAGTTATTATTGAAGCCAAAGAAAGATAAGTAGGAGATGCTCACGTGCACTGCGAGCATCTCAAATTATCTTATGGTTGGGCTTTACATTTTTGAAATTGAATTATTCATTTGAGTTGACTTTTTATTAGAAGTTTAGGGCTTATAATTTCACAATACAAGGTTATGAAAATGCCTAAGAGGTGAGGATTTATGCTTATGGCCCATAGAAGTGAGAAGCAACCTCAGAACCTAAATCTAGCTTTGGAGCCAAAAGTGACCTAAATCTAAAAAGGAAAAATGGGTATTTGGTTTGCCTCCACAAGAGAAAAAAAATCACCCGACTGCTTGGACTTACAACCGCCTAGGAGTGGCTACCAACTAACTCCTCCTATTTTAAATTCATGTAGGCAAGTCACATGCTTTATGTAAGATAGCTAGCCTATTATTTATATAGAAAGAGACTAAGTCTTTAACTAACTCCCTATGAGACTAGATCATATTAGGGTATGAGAAATGACCTAAATCTAATGCAAAATATATTACATATTATTTTATTTTTGGACAATCATTTGACTCAAGCTTATAGGATTCATATGACTAATGCATGAGAAGTAAGATTATTGGCTTAGTTTAGTGAGAAGGGAGGAGGTTTGTTTCCACCATGGCTCTCAAACGTCAAGCCAAGTTTCTCTGGCAAAGGTGGAAGCTCTCCAATCAACAGAGTAACAATATGCTTTTGTGCACGATGTTATAAAAGAAATACTCATCCAGCTAAGGGGTTGCTAATTCTTTTATCTTGATTTTAACTTAGGCTTTAAATAAGGTTATGAGTTGTATATTTTAATTTTGAATTGATTAATTTGCTAAAAGATTTATTTTTCTCTAAGTGCCTAATCATCGAGGCCATACATCAAAGCAAGGAAGAAACTAGGAAAACATTCCATCTTCATGCACAAGATAAACAAAACATCAAATATTTTATAAAGTTAACGTAAAAGAATAAAAGAATATTTGTGGTCGGGCACCACTATACAAATCTAAAATAATAAATTGGGTAGTCGAGCTCTACCCTTATAAAACCTAATGTGTGTGCTTTAGAAGGTTTGTGTGGTATTCTTAACTATGGCTTTAAGGTTTGGATTTTCTAAGTATGAAGATGTTCAACTTAGATGGGTGATTTCATTTAAGAGTTTAGTTGATTTGGGTTGATTTTATTTGATGCTTTGTTTAGGTTTGAGTTAATCTTACAATTAATTACTATGTTTTAAAGAGAGGGAAAAGAGAAGAGAACTTCTCTTTCCTTCCCTACCTTAAATAATTTCTAAAGTGGATTCATGTTTAGTTTTGTTTAGTGAATATTTTATTACCTGAGGTTCAAACTTTCGAGCTCTTCCATTGACTGGAAGCATCGAACACTCTGCTTTACAATTTCTGAATTGGTAAGATCCTCCTTGGTAGGCCTTCTCTATGGCATAAGGGCCTTCCAAAGTGGGCTCAAACTTGCCTCCTATCTTTCGATGGGAAACAATTGGCCTTCTTAGAACTAAAATAAGCTCTCCTATTTGAAAAGATCTAGGACGACCCAACTTGTTATGAGCTTGAATCATCTTGGATTTGTATAACTTGAGGTTCTGGCATGCCTGTAGGCGTCTCTCCTTCAAACTTTCGAGCTCTTCCAACTGCAACTTGGTTGCTCCATTATGATTTTACTACCCACGACTATCTTTAGTGATGGGAGTTAGACTGCTAATGGTAGAACGGCTTCAGACCCATACACTAAAGAGAAAGGGGTAGATTGAGTTGGAGTTCTATATGTGGTGCGGTAGGCCCACAAGGCTTCAACTAATTGTTCATGCCATCATCATTTGTTATCATCTAGTGTCTTCCTCAGTATTTGAATGAGAGTTTTGTTGAAGGCTTCTAGTCCCATTTTCCCTTGGATAGTAGATGGTAGAGTACCTCCAATCTATGCTATGTCTTCGGGCAAAGCTGTTGATTTTAATGCTCTTGAATGTAGTACCATTATCGGATATAATTCATCGAGGCACCCCAAATCTATATACGATATGATTCCTAAAAAACTAGAGCAGTGACCTCTTTAAGTGGGATTGCCTCTGCACACTTGGAAAAGTAGTCAGTAGCAGCTAGAATGAATCGATGACCTTTGGAAGAAGGAAGATTAATCAGACCCACAATATCAGTACCCCAACACTCAAATGGTCATGAGGTCAATGTAGGATGTAGAATGTTGGGTGGTTGATGTAGGACCACACCGTGTACCTGACATTGATGGTATCTCCTAGCTATGTCCATGCAGCCTGTGATCATCGAAGGCCAGTAGTATCCTAACCTCTTGATTTTGGCTTTCATCTTCAGATCGAATTTGTGTGCTCTGCATAAACCTGAGTGTATCTCGGTCACGATCCTACAAGCTTCATGTTTGTCCAAATAATGTAACCACATATGATCAAAAGATTAGGTACAAGGTGCCGCCTACAAGAGTATAGGAAAGGGATCTCTACTTCACCTGGTGTGCAAGAGATTTCTATTGAGGTAATTTACCTATATTTAAATAATCTATAAATGGTTGCCTCCAATCTAACTCCTCGTTCTTTTTGGTAATGACAACCTCCCCTTCAACAGAGAATCTCTCGATGAGTTCAACATCAATAATGAATAAGACTTGTCTATTTTTTAGGACCCTTATTGGAATGAACTCATCTTCTGGACATGCCAACTCTTTGGCAAGCTTGGCTAATGCATCTGCTACTGCATTCTCTCCTTGAGGAAACTTGTAGATGGTAACCTCTGAGATTTGGACCAACAATTCCATGGTATACTTGCCGTAATGATGGAGCTTAGACTTTAGAACCTTGTAAGACCTAGCGATCTGGTTGATGACTAACTGAGAATCCCCAAAGATGTTGATACTCTGGATGCATAGTATAATGACTAACTCCATATCAGGAATCAGAGCCTCATATTCAGCTTCGTTGTTGGTGCATGGATTGGACATATGATATGAGAATCTCATCACATCACGGTTTGGAGTTAGGAGAACTATTCTACCCCTGCCTTCCCTGGGATAGTAAATTGTTGTTATTCTCCTCTTTGAGAGGAAGCTGCACCATCAAAGTACATCTCTCAGTGATGAGCACTAGTACCCCCAAAGTTCATGATTTGTTCATCGGGGAGATCATCGTTAAGCGGAGAGTCAGCAGGGAGTGGATGCACTACTAAGAAATCCACAAGTGCTTGTCCTTTTATGGCACGGAGGGATATGAATGTTATGCCAAACTGATACAAAATCATGGACTAATGCTCTAACCATCCAGATAAGGTTGGTCATGTCATGAGATATTATAGTGGATTGACTATAGAGATCAAGTTCACCTTATGAGAAAGCATGTATTATCGTAGCTTTTGGGATGCAAAGATTAAAGCTAGACAGTGCTTTTCAATAGGTGGATAGTTTGCCGATGAGGGATTAGATGATGGCGAGATAATAGAGAGCGTTCTCCTTCCCTTCATTGGTTTGAGCCAACAAAGCACCAAGGAGTCATCTAATCAGTATATAATATAAGTGGCTTGCAGGATAGAGGGCTAGGGAGCGGTGTCATCAGATACTACTTGATGTCTTCGAAAGCATACTGTCACTTATCATCCCATTTAAACTTGGCATCCTTTTTGACAAGTGCTGAGAATGGTTGGCATCTTCTCGATAAGTTGAAAATGAAGTATCTTTGATACGCCAACTGCCCTTGGAATGACCTGAGTTGTGTTAGGCTTTTAGGGGGTGGAATTTCTAAGATAGCTTTGATCTTCTCTGGATCAATTTCTATTCCATGGTGTTGAACAAAAAACCCAAGAAATTTCCCCGAAACTACTCCAAATGCGCACTTCAGGGGGTTCATTTTGAGGTTGTATTATATTAACCATTCAAAAACTACTCTCAAGTCAAAGAGATGGTCTTCCTTTTCTTTACTTTTGACAACGAGATCATTAACGTAACATTCAACTTGATGATGAATGAGTTCATCAAGATTCAAGTCATGACCCACTGGTATGTGACAGCATTTTAAGGCCTTAAGTCATGACCTTATAGTAATAGATTCCAATCAGGGTTTGAAAGGCAGTGTTTCTTTCATCCTTTGGGGCCATCTTAATTTGGTTGTAGCCAGATGACCCACCCATAAAAGAGAATACTGCATGAGATGAGGCGATTTCCACCATTAATTTTGGTATAGGAAGTGTAAATTCATCCTTAAGACATGCCTTATTTAGATATCTAAAATCAACGCATATGCAAAGTTGGCTATTCTTTTTCTCAACTCTAACGACACAGACCAACCATATAGGATATTTTTCTTCCCTAATAAAGCCAACATCGATCAATCTCTTGATTTTAGAAGTGACATGTTGTTCAATGTCTAATCACGTGTGTCTAGGAGCCTTCTTGATTGGGTTAGCATTATGTTTTATTGCTAGTTTATGGACTGCTATGTCAAGAGATAGGCTGAGCATCTCTTCATAACTCCATGCAAAGCAATCTTTAAACTCAGTAAATAGCTTTACTAAATCATTAGTTTCTTTTTCATTCAATAGAGAACTGATATATGTTGGTGTGTATCTTCTTCAATTCCTAGGTTGATTTCTTTGAGCTCGTCGATAGTTGATCTGATCTCCTCTTTCAACTCTGGCGGTGCATCCTTGACTTTAAAGTCATTTGGATCATCCGAAGTTTCTAAGCACACCTCCTCATATGAGTTAGTATGATTTGAAAAGAACCTATTAGATTCCAAATGATTGGTGATGAATAAGCAGTAATCATCATCATCATTGGACCCATATACCGAATCTAGTCCAGATCTTGATTGTGAATATGCGCATTTGTTGTCCATAACCTTTCAAATGTCCGACTGTGTTTGAACCAAGCACATGTGGAATTAATCATTTCTTTGCTAAATTAAGAACACAAGGTGAGTATTAATCAAAAGGTAATTTTATTAAATATTTTTATGAATCATCCTCAAGTTTTACATCAGCTTCTTGACTTAAGGATGATGCTCCAAGAAAGAACTTTTGCACCTTTATATTTGTGGAAGAGTTAGGGGCTTCCTTAACTACCAAACCCTCAACTTTTTGTGAGAAAAGTGGGGTAAGAGCTAAAATTCCCAACTGATGCCTCACTATTTCACATATAGACTTGGATACACTTATGCTTTATTTAAGTGCCCGGTCTTCATCGATGTCTGGCTCAACTATCACTTGCATGGGGATCTGCTGTGCTGCTAGTGCATTAATCATATATGACTCATCCTCTGAACTAGATTATAAGTCTATATAGATAGTAGGTGTAGTCCTGGTAGCAGGGACATAACTCCTATTGGGTGACCAATAAGGAGGTCTTCCGTCCCTAGGCATGTCTCTAGATCTACCTCTTCCTTTGTCTGATGGAGGTCGAGTCATCCTACCCATATTTTTGAATGGAGTAATGAACTGTGGATGGAATCTAATGTCAGGCTCTACTTTCTCTTCCAAGTCTATTTCTCGCTCCCTTTTATTTTCTTTCTTATTTTCTTTTTCTTTTCTTTTTCTTTTTCTTTTTCCTTTTCCTTTTTTTTTTCTTTTATTTTTGAACTTTTCCCGAGTTCACGAGAATAGACTTATTGATTTTGAGGGAGATAGTAGGCCGCATCCTCATATATTCTGACCACATGAACTATGAATGGCTTAAGATCTCCTTTAATGCAGTATTCAATCCCACCCCTCATGAACTTCATGCACTGATGTAGAGAGGATGGAACCATGTTGTTCTCATGTATCCATAGTCTCCCAAGCAAAGCATTGAAAGATGTATCCAGAAACTTGAAAGTAGTCTTCCAATCATCTACTTCTAATGGCAACATTGTAGAGCCTAAAGCTCTCTCGCCTTGTTCATTGAATCCTCTCATCATCATCCTCTCTTTTGAAAGTTTGGAGATGT
Organism: Cymbidium sinense; assembly: GCA_021442155.1. Lineage (NCBI taxonomy): Eukaryota > Viridiplantae > Streptophyta > Magnoliopsida > Asparagales > Orchidaceae > Cymbidium > Cymbidium sinense. The sequence goes on from CM038226.1 coordinate 21,780,692, forward strand.
CAATCCTCAAGTAAGTGAGAGTTTTTAGACTCATAATATTCACTAATGCACCCTGGTCAAGAAGAACTCTGGATATCCTGTATCTTCCAATATTCACTGTAATGTAAAGAGGGCGGATGTGCTTGGTTGTTCCTAGGAGCAAGTCTTCATTACTAAATGTAACTCCTAGAGTGTCCTCTAAACTATGAGCCTCCTCTTCAATAGTGGTCAGCTGGGCTAAGCATATCTCCGGATCAAGAAGATCCTTGATTAGAGATTCCCTCATCTCTTTGGATAAGATAAGGATGTCATATATGCTTAACTTAGCTGGCAGCTTTCTAACATGTGCTAGGACATTGTAGTCAACCTTGGTGATCTTCTATAAGCATATTCATAGGTGGAGCATCTTGTGGAGGGGCTATCTACTCTTTAGAACCAATGATTTGCTTACCCTTATCCTGAGGTGCCACCCTGTGAGGTAGAACTTTGCCACTGCAAAGGTTAACTTCAGTGACCTCTTGGAATGATAAATTTGTAGGAAGTTTTACCTTCTCATCAGGTGTACCTACCACTTCTCCTACAGGATCATCAGAGTCGGATGACTCCAAATCAATCTCAAGAGGTGAACCCGTGTGATTTAGAAATGGGAAATCAATTTCTAAATCAGAAGAAGAATGATCAGAACTAGAGTTATCATTATTATTTTGTAGACTTGGAGAGTTTTTGAGGGGAATAAAATCTAGAGTATCAGAAGTGGACAAGATGTAAGTGAAAGCTTTATTCATTGATTTCTTCTTAGATGGAGGTACATGATAGAAATCTAATAAAGTAAGCGGGGAAAGGGGTATAGTGCCCTTGTCCGCTAATACAATGCTCCTACTAGCAGAAGTGGAGTTAGCGGATGAAGAAGTAGTAGCTACAATGGTGGATGGAGTGCTGGACTCGGATGGTGGTTGTGCTATTATGCTATCCCGGGCAAGTAAGGTAGGCTATTGGTGGGCTGACACCTTCTTCAAGTTATCTTTGACAACTTGCAAACCTTCCTTGGTATTGGAGATTTGAGTTGCTTCAGGAAAGCTTCTTGATCTTAGAGACCACTTTTTTAGAAGTTTGAGATAAGGCAATATCTCAACCTTCTTTTGTCTTAAGAGGATCACAAGTATCCCCAAGAATTACTATGATAGAACTGGAGGGTTGTTCTAACAAGTATTCCTTGGGGATAATAATAGCTCCTGACTTGTAGCTATGCTCAAGCCAGTCCTCAAAGTGACACAATCCTCTAAGACATGACTAACCATGCAGTGTTAGGGGCAATAGTTAGGATCATTACTCTTGCCCATATCTTCCGCCTTGGCTCAGTAATGAAAGTCGTTTCTTTAAGAGATTCTTAAAGATCTTCCTAACTACCTCTCTCTTGAATGAATATAGTTTATTTAATCTATCGATAAGAGTAGGTGGGTAATAACCTACTGGTGGATATGACTATTGCTGCTGAGTATATTATAGAGGCGGAGCGCATGTGGTGGTATCTTGAGGTGGTGAGGGGAGGTGGCAATGGAGGCCGCATGAATGTCTCTCATATTGAGCTATGACTGGTTTCTTCCCTTTATCTACTAATACTACTACCCCTAGCTTCTTCTCGAATGCTTTCTACAATTTAGGCTTGGATGATTGGTCTTGAAAAGGTAATTGTTTGACCCCTCCTAGTAGACTAGCTGTCTTGTTGATTAATTTTCAAATATCTTAATGGTAAACCCTTTAAGCATGAAGGCAATCGGGCCACGAATATTCTTAAGTAGAATTTCAATGGCATGTTGTTCAGATAGCTATGGTTCGCATTTCATACTTAAATTATGCCATCTAAGAATATAATCAACAAGGAACTCATCGGTGTCATTAAGATACAACGAGATCTCCCACAGTTACCCTTTGCTGAGCTCTAGCAAACCCCTTGATGAAGAGGTGCTCCAACTCAGCAAAAGTCTTCACTAAAACCATTGGGCGTTCAATGCATACCAAAAACCGAAACTATCGATGAAGAGATGGAATATAAGTGCATCGCTGCCACCGGCATTGTAACATCTGGCCCTGAAATGTGCTATGTGCTGCCGGGGGATCCCACTATCATAAAAAATTTTGAAGGAAGAAGGCATAAAACTCTTAGGATATTGGACACCATCAAATTCCTCCAGGTAGGGTCTACCCTTTGGAATAGATGAGCCACCTTGGGCTTGTGCCAACGCATCCTTTACTTGCTGCTCCATCAACTACTTGATATCTTTTTTTGCATGGAGGTGTTGTCCAGCACCTTCCTATGCAGGCTGCCACTATCCTAGTCCACGAGATGTACTCTTGGGCTAATCCAAAACATGCAATAACCCAGGGTGGTCAGCCTCTAAGGGAATAGGTTGTACTGATGGAGCTTGGCCTTGAAGTGCTAGGACTGCTAACAAGTCTTCAACTCTTTTCTCCATCTTACTGATATGCTCATCTCTCTGCCTCAATTACTGACAAAGGTGTTGGGTTGAATGAGCTGTATCTTCTTCCTCAACTACAACACCCTCTTAACCATACTGATCCCTAAGGAGGGAATCCCTAGTGTCGACCATATGGACTTCCACTGAGTCTTCCAAGAGATCATCCTCATCTGGATCAAAATTGACCATAGCATCCTCTTCATTAGAGCAATCACTCCCGAAGAGTTCCCTCTTCTCGAAGTAGAAAGCATCTCATCTCAAGAGTCTAATCGAGGTGGACATAACTCACCGATGGAGGGGTTGTCTCAACAGAGATGCACTTAACCCATCACTAGAGTGCTAGGAGGGTCATGGTCATTGGAAGAGACATGCTCGTGGTTGCTATGGGTGGAGTAGTGTCCCTGGGAGATCCACCATGGGGACCTAGAACTCCCCTTCCCTTCTACGACCAACCGCTCACTACCACCGATGGTGGTGGTTGTGGTGGACCACCACAGTGGGTCACCACTCCTTCTTTACCAAGACTGAAGTAGAGGTCGTAGGGAAACTCGCCCTCACCTTAGTCTGTGGAGTAGATGAAGTGGGACCCTTTGGCCGTATCTAAATCACCAATGGGGCTTTCTTCTCCCCAGATGTTATCTTTTGCCTTTGTGGAATGGATGGGGACTGTGATGGTGGGTGAGGAGGGATGTGGTGGTTGTAACGCCTGCTCTAGGCGAGCTTCTCTCCATGGTGGTAGCACCCATTAGTAGAATGCTCGGATCAGTGGGTAGTGGCCGATCGGGAAAGTCCATGAGGTTGAGGCAGCCACGACCTATACCCATGTCTCTCTGTCACTATCGAAGAGCCTCCGCCCTCTCATGTGTTGCCACACTATGAGGGATGACAGAACATAAATCAAATCAAGCTCCAAACTCTGATTATCCGTAAGCTCTACCATCAAAATGAACTACAGGTGGAGGTGAAACTGAGATCCTCCTAATGTCTTCATCTCCATCAAAACCAGAGAGAGGGTGAAACTTATTCTCTATGATAAGAGGAGACACAATCCTAGGTAACTCCTCTACTACAGCTTGGGATGCTGCATTTAGCTCCTTAGCTATGTGGTCATGATGTCGCTTGGTCTTATGGCACCGATTGCGATACTGAGTCCTTCTAAGAGGGGAAGCACGAGAACTAGACCCATCCTGGTGGGGGAGACTATCCCTAAAAATAGGGTAGCCTTCCCTATGGAAGGAGCTAACAAGTGGGTGCTAGCTCAGATAGGGGAACCAAAGTGCACCGGCACTAGAACCGCAATGATGGAAGCCACGCCTTTCCTCTTCAAGAAACTCAATTAGATGGCATCTCAACTGGATGACCGACCACTCCACCACACTCGCGACGGATGAGGGTGGTCCCCTCACAAGTGATCCTAACCCCCTCGAAACATCATCCAAAATGAATGAGGCGGGCAAAATCGATCTACGGGAGGCTGGCCCGATCCAAGGCCAAATCCATCTCAAAAGGAAAAGTAAACACATTTGAGTTGCCATGTGAAAAAAAAAGACCGCACTAGTCGATCTGTGTGTATGCGCATTTATGGAAATATAACTCATATCAGATTTCTTTATTGATATTTATTTCACGCAAGTAACAAAAGTTTGGAGTTTTGAACCCACACTCGATGATTCAAATGTGTTAAGTGGGGTTCATTGGAGAGATTTGGATATTGAGGAGAGTCTTTATCATTTGATTTCGATTTAGAACTCATACTCAACTGATTTAGGTAGGTTGGCTGGGGTTCTTAAATTTGAGGAGAGATTTTCTTGGAGATATTTGTATTTTGTACATCTTATTTGAAAATATTGATAGTTTGAAAGACCTCTACTTAGCAAATTTGGGTATGCTAAGAAGAGGTTATGATTATATGTTTGAAATATTTTTACTTGTGAAGATTTGATTGTGTGATATTTTGAAAATGGAGATTTTTACTTAACAAATTTGGTATGTTAAGTAGATGCCACATGTGTTTGATTTGTGCTTGATGATGAGACTTTCACTTAACAAATTTCATATGCTAAGTGAAAGTCAAATGTGATTGTGAGATAAATTTGCTTCTCTTTGAAGATGAGAGTTCTACTTAACAAATTTGGTATGTTAAATGAAAGCCCCAAATGTGTTTGAGATATGTTTATTTTTTTTTCTTTGAGAATGAGACTCTCACTTAACAAATTTGGTATGTTAAGTGGAAGCTTAAGTGTGATTTGACATGAAAAATTGGATCCTTATTTAACAAATTTAGTATGTTAAAATAGGGATCAAATGTGCGTTGAAAAGAGACCCTCACTTAATAAATTTGGTATGTTAAGTGAAAGGTAAATATGTTTATGATTTTAAAATGAAACTTTCACTTAACAAATTTGGTGTATTAAGTGAAAGTCAAATGTGCTTATGACTTTTGAAAATGAAACTCTCTCTTAACAAGTTTGGTATGTTAAGTGAAAGTCAAATGTGTTTATGATTTTGAAAATGAAACTGTGTTTATGATTTCTTGAAAATGAAACTCTCACTTAACAAATTTAGTATATTAAGTGAAAGTCAAATGTGTTTATGATTTTTGAAAATGAAACTCTCACTTAACAAATTTGGTATGTTAAGTGAAACTTAAATATGTTTATGATTTTTTTTGAAAATGAAACTCTCACTTAACAAATTTAGTATGTTAAGTAAAAGTTAAATGTGTTTGTGATTTTTGAAAATGAAACTCTCACTTAACAAATTTGGTATGTTAAGAAGGTCAAATGTATTTATAATTTTGAAAATAAAACTCTCTCTTAACAAATTCGGTATGTTAAGTGAAAGTTAAATGTGTTTATGATTTTAAAAATGAAACTCTCACTTAACAAATTTGGTATGTTAAGTGAAAGTCAAATGAAACTCTCACTTAACAAATTTGGTATGTTAAGTGAAAGTCAAATGTGTTTATGATTTTTTTTTTTGTTTGAAAATGAAACTCTCACTTAACAAATTTGGTATGTTAAGTGAAAGTCAAATGTGTTTATGATTTTTGAAAGAAAAGAACTTATTTAACAAACTTAGGTATGTTAAATGGAGTTCAATTTGTTCTTATGATTTTCAAAGAGGGGGTTCTCATTTGATATACTTGGTCATGTCAAATGAGCTCTCACTGTGTTTTGAAGTCCAAGACTTTGGCAAGAAGAAGTTTTATCAGATAAATGCAATAGAATTCAATTTTCTCTACCTTCTCTAAGGGAAGGGGAACTCCCATTTGACAAATTTGGTTATGTCAAGTGGGGGGTTCAAATATGTCTTGACTTCTCTTTTGTATGTGTATGGTTTATTACTTTTCAAAAAGAGAAGAAACTTCAACTCTAGCACATGTGAAGTATGCTAAGTGGAGTTTTAATTTTTATATCTTGATTTTATTCAAAAATAGAATCTCCATCCAACAAATTTGAGTGTGTGGGAGGGGATAGCCATTTCCAAAGAAAATGTGCTTTTGAAAAATACATTAAAAATTATTGATTTTGGTTTTTAAAAAGGAACATCCTTATAACAATCATAGAATTTGTTAAACAAGGTTTGGTTATATGTGTTTTATGCCTTTTGAAAATTTCTTATATTTTTTTGTGTAAAGATCTCTTATTATGTGGATTTTGAAAAAGTGCCTTTGGAAAGACATGTTATTTTGTCGAAGGGTTTTATTTTCTTATTGTTCATGGGATGAACCTTGTCTCACCATCAGGATGATGAAGTGGTTCTTTAATTTTTTTCATCTCCTTTGTTTGATTAATTTTAATTTTCACCTATTAGGGGAATCCAATAGATATTTTAGGAACTACACGGGGTTAGGACTTAAAACCAAAAGGATGTTGGCGACCTTTGCTTAAGGATGAAATAAGCTAAGTGCTAACGGAAAGAATGATAGTCTCTGGCCTATATAAAATATAAGTCCACTATCGATGCTTGGAGACAATAATTATCTATTAAAGATGGAGAGAGGAACCATCCCATGAGTCGCCGAAAAACGTATTTATTTTGGGATGTGGGACACCACGCAGAGATCTTAGGGGGTACTTATTGAAGTGATCAAGTATGATATTAAAGAATGATGTACTATCTCAAAAGATAGAAATCACCACCTATAATGGACCTAATGACCTAATAAGGACTCGGCATGATGGGCCTTCGAATATACCAGAGATCTTTCCCCTTCTTTACATGAAAAAGTAAAGTAAGATTTATTTTAAGACGGGTTCGTTAAGTTCCCTATGTAGGCAAGCCCCCATAGTTAATTACATCATAAGAAATGGGAATTTCTTAATAATACTCTCGATTAAAGTGGACAATTAGGATCTCCAAAGATTTCAAGGTTAAGACTATCAAAGGATTAGCTATTTTAGAAAATCAAATGGGATAGATCAAGGAGAAGACTTATTTTGGGAATCCATAGGGAGAAAGTAGGAAATGCTTATAATACTAGGAAGCTTAGTGAGCATTCCAATCTACCATATAATTGGGCTTTATATTTTTGAAATTGAAGAGAGTTAATTATTTGAGTTGACATTTTATTAGATTGCTAGGGCTTATAATTCCACAACATAAGATTATAAAATTACCTAAGAGGTGAGGATTTATGCTTGTAGCTTGAAGGAAATAGCTACCTCAGATTTCTAAACTAAGGAGCCTTGGTACAAAATAAAGACATAATCTAAGTCAAGAAGGTGGGTATTTGATTCACCTCACAGAGAGATAACCAGCTGGACTTACAACCTGAGTAATACCAACTAACTCCTCCTATGCTTTAAATCCATGTAGACAAGTCTTATGCTTTACAAGATGGCTAGGTTGTTGTTTATTTATAAATGAGACTAAGTCCTTAAACTCACTTCCTAAGAGACTAGAGCATGAGTGGTATGAATTCATGACTTAATCTAATGCAAATTTTATCAAATTTATTTGATTCTTTTAAACTCTTTAATTTGGCACAAGCTATGGGATTTTGTATGCCTAAATGCATGAGATCTTGATTAAGGGCCAAATCAGAAGAGAAATGGGTGTTTTTCCATCAAAAGCTCTCACAGGTTAAGCCTTCATTCTCTGGAAAAGATGAAAATCCCCTCTTAACAAGAATGGAATAACATGGCATGCATGATATTATACATTCATTCATCTAGCTAAGGGGTTGCTAAAAAATTTTATTATCTTGATTTAATTCCTAGGCTTTTATGCGAGGTTATGAGTTATTTTAAAATTTTAGTTATGAGTTGTTCGTGGGATATAAAATTTAATTTTATCCTAAGAGTCTACCGTATCTAGGCCACACATTTAAGCATCAATCATAAAGAAACTATAAAAAATATGATATTCTAATGTGCAATCTAAACCCAACATCAAACAATTTTATAGACTATCGTAAAAGAATAAAAGGACAATGCGGTCGGGTTCCATCGTGCACCCCAAAAAGAGAAAAAAAAGATGGGTAGTCGAGCTTTACCCTTATACAACTCGGATTACAAAAATACTATATATGTTATGGGGGTCTTCATTTTCTTCATTTCTTCATTCTCTCTTTTTTTTATTTGATTTGCTCCAAAGGCATCACAGGGCACCCTAGGGACTGAGCCTTCTGGCCACTGCTCATCCTAATCCTCCTATAACACTAATCTTAATTCTTAATGCAAAATTACATCAAAAATAGGAAAAGTAAATCTATCTACACCTACAAAATAAATGTTAGCTAAACACACTATACAACCTAAGCAGTTATATAAATAATTTGGACTTAGCACCCCATACATGGGTAATCAAGCCCACCTGTCATAATGTGAGTTATGCTTAGGAGCTAAGCAACCTGAACAACAAATGCATTTATATTTTTATTACTCCCTTAAGCATCCCTTACGAAAATATGATTAGTTAATAATACCTAACATCCAGTCTACAAAATATACCCCCTAACATCCAGTCTAAAATATTACATCATAAAACAAAGCACAATATCATACATACAATGCCCTAACTTAGCACTAAAAGTGGTGACTTAGTATTCTAATATGTGTGCTTAAGGCTTGTGTGTCAAGACTTTACTAGGCTTCTTTAGTTTAAGTTTCAACAGGAGTTTGAATTTATTTAAATTTTACCTTTGGGTGATTTCAACTTAAATGATTTAATGATTTATTTTTTTATTTTTATTTCACTTTTATTTGGTTAAAATGATGTTTAAGTTTTCAAGAATGAAGAGTAGAATGAATTCCATTTATAAATGGAACTCACCCTATTCTGCATCTAATTTTTAAAGAATCTAACTAAGGTCCTTAAGTATCTTAATTATCCCATTCGAATTTGTGTAATTTATTTGATTTAATTTAGAGCTTAGAATTTGAGTTGGTTTAAGTATTTGATTGATTGGTTTTGATTTAGATGTTTTGGTTTAATTACATCTTGATAATTTAATATCCTTTTAAATTAATATTTAATTTTTTTTCTTTAATTAAAATGTGACTTTCTTTATATTTATTTGATTTGATTATGGTTCATTCATTTGTAGTTTGATCAAAATTAGATTAATTGAGATTTTATTTTTCTTTTAATTGAGTTTGATTGTAATTAGGATTTTATTTTTAATCTCATCCATTTGTCATGTTATCAAAGTTTGGTTTGTTTTAATTTCATACATTGGATAGTTAATTAGTTTATCTTATTTAAGTAGTTGAATGAGATTTGATTTGATTACATATTAAATTGATGAGAGTCTTTCTTAATTTAATTTAATTTGATTTAATTTGATTTGATTAGCTTTATTGGTCTATGGGTTTAGGTTCAATGTGATTATGTGATTAGTTTAATTAAGAAGTGTATTTATGTTAATTATAAATTTGTTTTTTTAATTTGTTTCATATTTGTTTAGACTAATGATGTAATTAATGACTTAATAATTTATGTTTAATTTAGGTTTTGATTAATATTTAATTACATTAATGTTTGATTAAACTTAAGTTTAATATGATTAATTTAATTAACTTAATTAGTTTATTTAAGAGGTATATAATTAATTATTAAATTAAATTAAGGTTTATTTAATTTTTAATTTAATTTCATATTTATTTGGGTTAATGATGTAATTAATAAGTTAATGATTTAAGTTTAAATTAGGATTTTATTAGCATTTAATTGCATTTTATTTTTGATTAAGCTTAAGTTTAATATGATTATTTAATTTAATTAATTATTTAATAAGTGTGATTAAATTAATTAGTATAATTAATTAAGTATTTGATTTGAATTAATTTAATGTGATTTATAAATTTGGTTTATTAAGATGATGGATTAATTTATTAAGTTTGCATTAATTAGATGTTTGAATTAAGTTTGATTAAGGTAATTAAAATTTTAAATTATTAATTAAGGTTTGTTAATTAGAGATTAATTACTTAATGATTTAAGTTTAATTTAGATTTTGATTAGTATTTAATCAAATTTAATTTTGTTTGATTAATTTGATTAACCAATTAGTTATGATTTGTGATTGATTATTAAATTTAATTTAGGTTTGATTTAAGCTTTAATTTAGTTTTAATGTAACTTATTTTATATTAATTTGATTAATTAAGATGATGGATTAATTCATTAAGTTTGCATTAATTATGTTTGACTAATTAAGTTTAATTAAGGATAATTAAATTTTTAAATCAATTAAATTGTTTAACAATGTGAATGATTTGATTTAGTAAATATTTTAAAGTTTGATTTGATTAAATTAACATCATATTAATTGATGTTTTATTTCATTTCAATTAATTTGATTATTTGATTATTGAAATATTTAATGGTTAATTAATTTTAAAAATGGATGATTTAATCATATGTTAATTAAATTTTAACTTTATTTGGTTTAATTGATTAGATCAAATTATTTTCTTAAGAGTCCTATATGTCAATTGATATGATTTAAGCCATTTTGAAGATTTTGTAAATTTCTAAATTTTTATTTGATTTATTTTATTAAAATGGATAATCTGAACTTCAAAATTTAATTTCTCCCAATCCAGATATCCTTTTTACTTGAAATTTTTATGATAGATGTGTTTTAACTTTTATTTCAATCGCTGGAACTTTCAAATTAATATGATATATATATTTTTGGTTTAATTAATGAAATTTGATTTTCACTAAAACTCAAATTAAGCTCAAAATACTAAGTGATATTTGGAGATTTTGGATTTGTTGGATTTTTCTTGGAAAGTCGAATCCAACAAGCCCTTATTTGTAATTTTTGGTTAAGTATTTTATTTTTTATGAATTTTTGAAGTTTCACGTGATTTAAATTAATTTTAAAAAAAAATACATGCAACATTAGCCGTGGAAGGAAAACGATATTTGGACCATCCGATCATTGATCGATGGTCAGATCGACGACGATCTAGAGGCTAGATCAGTGATCGCGCGATTCGACCCGACACGCAAACCGCATGATCAATGGTCCAGCTCAAAGATCATCGATCAGCCGTCGATCAATCGCCGACGGATCCAATCGCATATCGCGCGATCGATATCGATCGCGATCGCCATCGACTGATCACATGCGATCCAGGCCCATATCGATCGATCCAATCCCACGAATGGATCGGACTACGGTAGCCACGGACTGAACAAGTGTTTTCAAGCTTTTAAAGGGAAAAATGAGGGTTTTCGAGCAAAACTTATCCAAATGGATCCGTTTTTATGTCAATTCACACAGAGAAAATTTTATTTTCTAATTGGTATGATTTAAAGTAAAAATGCGATATTATCTAGAGAAAATTCCTAAAATCGCAAGAAAACTAACACAAAATGCATGAAATCTTGGTCGGCTAAAAATTTACCTCGCCGTGATTTCGCGGTGAAGATCCGAGTGAATTCCAAGGTACATGAGGAAGGTTTGTAATGATTTTTAACCTTTGCCTCCCTTCGGAATGTCAACTTCTTCGATGTTTACCATCGTCTCGCCGGAAAAGCAATTACTTGTATTTTTGAACTCAAAAATGGCTCAAAGAGGTGGGTGATGTGTTCCTTTTTATTTTGAGGAGCTTTTGGGGGCTAAATGATGATGGGAGTAAGAGATCTAAAGGCTTATCTCCCCCTCCTTTTATAATGGCCGAAAATTCAATATTTTTAAATTTTTTTTGCTCCAAATTGATTGACATCTTGCTTAGGGTGGTTGGGGTAGATGATGGATTGATTGAGGACTTTAGACTTTTGCTCCAAAGTCCTCTCTTTCTACCATATGATTAATATTCAATGCAAATGTTGGGGAGGAGTTAACTGCATGGATGGGGGAGAATTAAATGAGGTTGGGTGAAATCCTATATGGGGGAGGATCCATGAGGGGTTTAAATGGATTGGATTATTTTGGGCAGATCCTAAATGGGTTTGGGTCGGGTTTGATCAGCACTCAATGGGTCTTAGCTTGGTTTCAAGAGATTTGGCCCAATTTGGGTCATATGGGTCATATTGGGTCAAATTGACCAATTTGACCAAAGCAAGTTAGGGTTGATTCATGTTCAATTGGCTAATGAAGATGAATGGTTTGAATTAATTTGGATTTAATTTGATTTAGGCCAAATTGACCCTTTAGGCCAATTTGGGCTAAGTTGGATCAAGTTGACCAATTGTTTGATTGATCAAATTGGTTTAATTATGACTTTGGTCAAGTTAATAATCAATTTGAATGAACTTGAGCCATTGGTAATCAATTTGGGTTAGATCATGATTTAATTTGGTCCTTTAGGCTAATTTGGGTCAATTTGAATCAAATGGCCAATTGGGCTTAGTTTGGCCCAATTGATTGCTATTGATCATCCTAGGGTGATCAACAATCATGGTGGAAGATTTTGGTGAGCTTGGTTCAATCCAATTTGGTTCAAGTGGATTTAAGTGGGTCAATTGGTTTGATTCGAGTTTAGTTAAACTTATATATGTGTCCTAGATTGGGATATAAATTCAACGACAATCAATTTGGAGTCTAAGGGATTTTGGCTCATTTGAAAATTTCAAGTCAAAAGGGCTAGTTGGTTTGACTTGGCTTCAATTTGGTGATGATTGTAGGTTTCATTTATATTTGGATAGATAATTGAATGAATGATTGATTCAAGAGAAAATTCATTAGTTTTGCTTTGATCTGGATAGAATTTGGCTAAGTCCAAAGAATTGGCTTAAAGGGCTTAATTTGAGTTTAGATTTGATTTTCGATATAGTTTTGGTCATTTGAATTTGGATTTCATTTATATTTGTGAATATAAATGAAGGAATAATTGATTTATAAAGAGATCAATTGAGTTTGATTTGATCTAAGGGGAGTTTTGGCTAAGCTTATGAATGTGGTTCATATGACTTAGGAAGGGTTTTAGAATTTGAATTTGAATTTGGGTTTCAATCATTTGGAGTCGAATCTGAAATTAGATTTAGAATTTGAATTTGAATTTGAGATTTCGTTTGAGAATTGAATGTGAGTTTGATTTGAGAAAGTGTATCTAAATTGGGTTTAGGCTATGGGATAGGTAATTTCCTTAAGCCCTAAGGCATAGCATAATCTTATGATTGACACTTCTAAGTCTCTAGGCTTAGGTTAAGCGTTCACCTAATCACTAGAAGTATCTTATGACTAAGGAGTTCTTAGTGTCTAGAAGAGTCCTATATCTAAGGAGAGGAGTATAAGAGCTCACTCCAAAAGTGAGGTCAACATATAGTTCACCTCTGATAATAATAAAGTTTGTAGCTTACCTTTGGAGACGAGTTGCAGCACTTGGGTCTTCAAGAAGGGTCCCTTCTTATAGAAAGGACAAGATGGGGTCCATCCATGAAGGTTCTTTTGTCTCATTGATTGCTTGTATTACCCATGACTCTTGTATACTAGAAAAATATATTTTCTCAGCATGCCTTCTCTTAAATAGATCTCTAGTAGTAGAGGTAGCGAGCTCAATGAGAGCGTCAGCTCGAGCGTTCTTCTCTCGTAGTATGTGAATGATTTGATGTGTATTAATATGGGAAAGAAGTGACTTCACTAAGCTGAGATATTATGCCAGCTAGAGATTATGAGTATTGAAGTTTCCTTCAACCTGGGAGGCGACAAGCTGAGAGTCAGTGTTGATCATTAAGTTTTGAGCCTCACAATCGATGATAAGTCTCAACTCTGCGATGAGAGTGTTGACCTCATTTTTAGAATGAGCTCTCAACTCCTCTATCTTAGACATAGAACTTCTCTTAGACTTTAAGAGATCATTAGTCTTAAGACACATCTAGTGATTAGGTAGACACTTTTTGAGACTTAGAAGAATTAGCCATAGGAATAGGTCATGTCTTGGGTGTTAGGAAAATTTTTGCTTAGCTTGAATCATTCCTCACCTTCCTTTCTTCAAGGCAAACTCCAAATCAATCTTATTTGATTTCTCCAAACTCTAATCAAACCCATGATTAAAATCTATGATTGAAACCCATGATCAAAATCCATCAAAATTCTAAGCTCAAATTTTCCTAAGCCTTTAATCTTCTCTTAAGGACTTAGCCAAAATCATGATCAAAACCAATTCAAATCTTTGAGATTTTTCTCATAATTCATTTATATTCTCATTTATATTCACATATATAAATGAAATATAAATTCAAACCAATAAAACTAAACTCAAAATTCTAAATCAATTCATGAAATTTTCTTAAGTCTTTAATTTTCCATTAATGGACTTAGCCTAAATCATGATCAAAACCAATTCAAATCTTTGACATTTTCTCATAATTCATTTATATTCTCATTTATATTCACATATATAAATGAAATATAAATTCAAACCAATCAAACTAAACTCAAAATTCCAAGTCAATTCATGAAATTTTCTTAAGTCCTTAATTTTCCATTAATGGACTTATCCAAAATCATGACCAAACCAATTCCAACTCATGGAATTTTCTCAAAATTCATTTATATTCTCATTTATATTCATATATATATATATATATAAATGAAATATAAATATAAATCAATCAAATCAAACCCTCAAATCAAATTCCAAATCTAAAATTTTCCTAAGTCTTTAATTTTCCATTAATGGACTTAGTCTAAATCATGATCAAATCAATTCAAATTCATGGGATTTTCTCATAATTCATTTATATCCTCATTTATATTCACATATATAAATGAAAAATAAATATAAATCGATCAAATCAAATTCAAAAATTCAAACTCCAAACTCCAAAAGTTTCTTAAGTCCTTTAAATCCTTCTTAATGGACTTAGCCCAAATCATGATTAAACCACCACAAATCCTTGAAATTTTCTCATGATCCATTTATATTCTCATTTATATTCATATATATATATATATATATATATATATAATGAAATATAAATTCAAACAATCAAAACTAATTCCAAAAATCAAACTCAAATCCATTCAAAATCTAACCTAAGCCTTTCAAGTCAAAATCTTGAACTTAGCCAAACCAACTTTAAATCAAGCTAAATTCTTGATTTTCCTTCATGATTCAATCAACCCTACAATAATGAGCCCATATATAAATACAAACTTCAATCATCAAATCAAAAATCAATTCAAAAATCAAAGTCAAAATCCTTTCATATTATTCCTTTGAATATGAAATTGTAAAATGAATCAAAACTCATTTGACTTCAAACAACTTGTAAATGGATTTATAGTTCAATCATAAGTCCATAAACAAGTTCAATCAAATCAAGCCTTGACCAAGCCATTTGACCCACTTAGGCTCACTTGACCCAAAATGACCTAAAGCACCATTATGAGCCAAATTCTAATCCTAACTAAATTGGATTGAACCAAACTCATCTATGCCTCTCATCATGATCAACAATCATCATAGGATGATCAATCAATCAAATTGGGTCAAACCAAGTCAAACCTAAGGGTTGACTAAGTCAACAATTAGCCTAAAATGAAACCTAACATAGCCAAATTCAACCATAGGCCAAATTGATTGAAATCATTTATCTAAGTTCACTCATTTCCTATGTTTGAACTTGACCAAGCAACATTTGAACTAGCTTGGCCCATTGGCCACTTTTAAGTTGACCCAACTTGACCTAAAAGTCAAAATGTGTCAAAACTTGATCTAAATCAAATTGATCCAAACCAATGGGTCAAGCTCATTCCAAATCACTTGTGGAACTTGAATTAGCCAACTAACCTTGGCCCAATTGATCTTAAACCTAACTTGACCTAAAAGGGTCATGTTGAGCCAAATTTGAACATAACCAAAATTGATTGGAAATAAAGATACCAATCCACTCCATAGGACTAACCAAACCTAAACCTACCCTTGACCTACCTTAAATAGGTCAAATGGGTCAAATAGGTCAACTTGACCCATTTGACCTAAATGAAGTCATATGAGCCAAATTTAAAACTATACCAAATTGAATCAAACCAAAGCCACCAAAATATTTCAAATGGCCATATGAACTTGACCCAACCCACCCTTGGTTTGACCCAATTTGACCAATTGGTCAACTTGACCCAAGTTGATCCATTTTGACCTAAATGGGTCAACATGAGCCAAACCCTATCAAATGAATTCCAAATCTCATGAAACTTGGCCAAACCTAGTTTCTCATCATACTCAACATATCCAAATTGAAAAATCAATAAAATGACCATTCTACCCCTAGGCCATAGAACAAATTTTGATCTAATCCATGGGCAATTTGGTCATACCCTCTTTATATCCACTTGATGCTTTCCTAATAGCTCAAGGGGACCTAATGAAGAGTGGTGCACCCAACCTAATGGGTTTGGGTCAGCCCAAATGGACCCAAGGCCAAACTCGACCCTAGGGGTCAAATTGCCTCATTTCAAATCTCTCTTCCACTCAATTTCAAGCACATGAGAGGTTGGCAATCCACTCAAGGCCTCAAACCGACCATGTGCCAACTCAAAGCAGATCAAACAAACTTCCCATTGTGGTCAATTGGATCAAAATGGCAAGATAGGTGTCGGTCATCCGATCCTTCAAGGGGGAGATATACTTCCCCTAATTTAATTAAAATCCATCATTCCTCAATTCAATCAAGCCCTAGTGAGTATTAGAAAGATTAGAGAGCCTTCCTAAGCATTCTAAGAGGGGTTTGAATTTGAGATTTTTCGATTTTCTCCATTGGAAGATAGGGGAGCTCACTTGAACTTCCAACTTTCTCCACACTAAAACCACTCCAATTTCGCTTGCACACTTCCTCTAAGGATCAATCCAAGCACACTCAAGCTTTCACTTGAGTTCCCACAGCAAGGAGAGGAGCAATTATATCAAAGCAAGAGACTTGAAGTGGTGTTGGTCTCATAGAACAATCCAACCCAAGGCCTAAGAATTTCAATGGGCTTAGTCCACTAAAACTACCTCCGGCCGATCTCAGGTGATCACCTCACAGATATGGAATTTTCCAACCATCTAGCAGGATGTGTTGGTCTTTTGTGAAAGGAATTTTCAATTCATGCAAATTCCACCATTGGATGTGTTCCTCATTGGCTTTAGATGGTGTGGGTAAAGTTTTATTTGAATTTGAGCTCAATAGAGCTCAAATCTTCCCCTATATCATGGACGGTCTCCGTTGAGCCTAGTGGAAGAACTGGGGAGATCCTGGCCGTCCATCCATGCGTTTTGGATGGACGACTGAGATTATTCCCACATTTATAATTCCTTTTATCCCTTTTAATACCATGGGGAGATCCTTGGCCATCCGATCTTTGATCGGACAACAGAAATCAAAGCGCGTCCTGCCGCCGCTCCGCTACTTGATGTGATGTTTAAGTAGTGGGCTCATGGCGCGATGCATGTAAAATGTGCTAACCGCCGCCACCACGCGTCATGCTGTGAGCTGAGGGATTAGTTAGGATTCTTAATTAATGCTAATTAATCTATGTATCTTCTAAAATTCATCTCTCTCTTAATAAAATTCAGAAAAATATGAAATAAATTTTTTATGAACAGATAATTCAACCTAGAATATTTTAAAAATAATTTCAATGGATTTTAAATTATGCTTTTCTTTGATTTTGAGTTTTATTAGAAATTTTATTTTGATAATTACCTTTTAATTAAGCCACTCATTAATCCCAAAATTCTTGGGTATGTTTTAAGGGATGACTTCTGCCTCCCTTAATTTTCTTGGGATTTATTGAAGGCTTAAATAGGAGAATTGCATATGAGTTTCCTAATTACTCTCCTTCTATAATTAATGATAATTAAAGTCTAATTAGTGATTTTAATCTATGATTAGAGTTGATTAAGGTTAGATCCAATAGATAGGAGGTTTAGAGAATAATTTTGGGGCATTTCCCCTAAGCTATTCCCTAACCCCCTTTTCTTTTCTTAATCTTCTCTTAATTAAGGGGTAATTCATTAATTATCCCCTTAATTAATTTCTAAAAATTCTAAAAAAATTTAGAACTTAATTAATCTACTTTGGGTAGATGCTTAGGTGTTTAATAGCCTAAATTTAATTAAGGAAATCAAAACCAAATTTATATGTGTGAAGGGGTGTTTTAAAATTATTTAAGCTAAACTCCTTTGCTTAATTAACTATTAATTGTGAGCTAATTTGCATTAGGCCTTTTTCTTATTAGGTACATTGCAAGTTTAAATTTCTTGTGAGTTTTTTATGTCATCTCATTGGCTCATAATTATTTAGTTAACTATGTTAAGGTGGTATAGGTAAGGTTTAATTAATTTACTTAATTCATACCTTAACCTAATTAATACATAAAAATGAATCTAATCATCTAAAAATTAAACAAAAATATCAAACACATGTGAGAATGGGTTAAGAACAACAAACTCAACTCACCTTTTCAAAATTAAATCAAACTTAAAACTAAACAAAAATCACATTGAATACACTTTGATTTATTTTAAACTTTCTTATTTCGTAAGAATGTCTTTAGGATTTAATTAAATTGAATATGTTTACATATTTTCATTGCTTTGATTCTTTCTCCAACATGTTAAATTTGTATGTCATGTGATTTCATGCATTCATATTTTTCAAATTCAAATTTAAAAATGAAATTGTTTTTTATGTCAAATTTGCATATGTGTTGGCTAAAGTAGAAATATGAGTGGCTATTATCACTACTAAATTCAAATTATTTTCAAAAATACAATCAATTTTATCAAATCTGAAAGTGCTACTTATATTTTAATTATAAGCTTGCATGTGAAAGAATATATGTATTTTAGTATGGGTTTCCCTTCTCTTTTATGTTGGTATAATTTTGAATAGGAATTGGTAAGATGTATGGTTCATTTGAAAAGAATCTAACACTTATCTAATTCTATTTTTTTATCCTATTCATTCTTATGCTATCATTTAAGAAGGGTTACCTATACTAGCACACATAAATTACAAAAATAAAATGAATCAACTAAGACAAATTTTGCATTCTCTTTCCATTTCATTTCTTTTATAAATATGTTTGTAATTAACAAAAGTGGTATATTAATCTGGACAACCCCGAGATTGTGAGGCTTTAAGTAGCCCTAAGTAGGTCTTGTACCTTACACCTCTGGTTAACAATGGCGTTGTACTCACTTATGCCTTTCTTACTTTCATGTGTGTATGTGAAAAATTGGATAAAGAAACTCTTTTCTACTAAAGAAAATCATGCATCTCAATCGTCTAAATTTCTTTAAATAGATTACTTAGCATGCATCATAAAGTATGTTAAATATTCTCATTTGTATGTATAGATATTCTTATAATTCATTCATGGGTATGTTATACATGTTGGGGAAGAAATGAAGTGATGTGTGTTATGTAAATTTGGTTCATTTTACTTAATCTAAAAATATCTTTTCTTTTGAATAGGTTTGTTTAGAGTTCATCTAAACTTATGATTAATTAAAAGACTTAATCAAAACATTCACTTAACAAACTAAAATGTGAACCTACTTTAGAAATTACTTAGGTTAGAGAAGAAAAGAGAAGTTCTCTTCTCTTTCTCTCTCTTTATAACTTAGTAATTAATTGTAGGACTCACTTGAACCTAATCAAAACATGAAATAAAATCAATCCAAAATAATTAAACAACTTAAATGAAATCCTCCCCTAAGTTGAACATATTTTCAAACTTAGAAAATTTGAACCTAAATCCATAGTTAAGCATATCACACAAACCTTCAAAGCACACACATTAGCCTAAGTCACCATTTCTAGTTTTAGGTTAGGACGGTGCATGGTTTGATATTTTGTTTTATTTTATGATATATATTTTTAGATTGGATGTTAGGTTGTATGCTCGTAGAATGAATGGTAGACGCTCTTAGTTTAATTATTTTCTCAGTAGGATTGTTCTAAGCTATCATAAATAAAAATATGAATGCTTTTGCTGACAGGTGCTTTATACCCCTGAGCATAATCTAATAGAGACTTAGTCACCCATGTGTGGGGTGATAAGTCCAATATTCATGCTTGGATTTTGTGTGATTTATTTTAGCTAACTTTTATTTTGCATGTGTTAGTTAGATTTTCATTCTTTTCCTTTTCATGTAAATTTGTGCAATTAGGATTTTGAAATGATTATTATGGGGATTAGGATGAGCATTAGTCATAAGATCCTATTTTATGCACCATGTGAAGCCTTGGAGCATCTACCTTTTCAACCATCCAAAAGAAGGAACCAAAGAAGAAAGAAGAAAAGAAGAAAGAAGAAACAAAGCTTGAAGACCCCCATAATAATGAATTTCTTGCTTAATTATAATTTAATTCATTTATAATGGGTTGTATAGAGTGGGTACTGCCACCCAATTTGATATTTTTGAGTTTGTACGGTGGTGCTTGACCACAACGACTTTTTATTCTTCTTGTGATTAGCTTTATAAATTGATTAATGATTTGTTTAGCTTGTTCATTAAGTGACATGATTTTTCTAGTTTCTTTCTTATTTTATGTTTGGCCTAGATGTGGATTAGGCTATTTAGGAAAAAATAAATTTTTTACCAAACTTAACAACTCAAAATAAAAATTAAATAACTCATAATCTCACCTAAAACTTAGGTTTAAAATTAAGATAAAAGAATTAGCAACTCCATAGCTAGATGAGTATTTCTTTTGCAATATCATGCACAACAATATCTTATTTCACTATTGATTTGAGGGCTTCCACCTTTGTGAGAGAAACTTGGCTTGACCTTTGAGA
Source organism: Cymbidium sinense (assembly GCA_021442155.1). Taxonomy (NCBI): domain Eukaryota; kingdom Viridiplantae; phylum Streptophyta; class Magnoliopsida; order Asparagales; family Orchidaceae; genus Cymbidium; species Cymbidium sinense. The sequence continues at coordinate 21,801,347 of CM038226.1, forward strand.
GCCATGGTGAAAACTCACATCCTTCTTTCTCACTAATTTTGGCCAATAACCTTATTTCTCATGCATTTAGTCATATGAATCATATTAGTCTGAGTCAAAAATAATTATCCAAAATTAAAAATAAAATGAAATTTGAATTGCATTAGATTAAAGTCATTTGAAGCATGCCTTTTACTTGATCTAGTCTCTTTAGGGAGTGAGTTTAATGACTTAGTCTTTTTCTAAATAAATAACAACCTAGCTATCTTACATAAGCATAAAGACTTGCCTACATGTATTTAGAATCATAGGAGGAGTTAGCCACCCCTGTGCAATGTAAATCCTGATTTGTCCTCTCTTGTAGAGGCAAACTAAATACCCATTTTTCGCCTTAGATTTTGGTCGTGCTTTCGGCCCTCGCCAAAGCTCCCTAGATTTAGGTTCTGAGATTGCTTCTCCCATTTATGGGCCATAAGCTTTGATCTTCAAAAATAAATAAATCGATTGATAGTCCTTCCCTATTGAAATCTTTAAAGGTAACGATCAATCGGGAGTTTTTCTAATGAATCCCCATTCCATAGGATGTAATTAACTATGGGGGCTTGCCCCTGTAGGGAATTTGATGAACCTGGTTTAAAATAAACCCTGCTTTACTTTTTCATGTAAAGTAGGGGAAGAATCTTTGGTACGTATGCAGACCCATCGTCCTTATGAGTCCTTATTAAGGTGATTAGGTCTATTAAAGGGTAGTGACTTCTGTCTTTCGAGATAGTACACTATTCATCGATGATGTACTCAATCACCTGAATAAGAACATCTATGAATCTACGTGGCATCCTAAAAAGATGAATTTTTATATGATTGCCCCCTTCATTTCTCACCAATAGATTTGAAGGCGACTCCCTCCGTATAGAAATTTTTCTCCACAAAGAGCCTCATATTCAGCCATATTTATTGTAGGGAATTTTAGATGAAGTTCATACTCTAAAGTATCATGTTGGGGGAAACAAGTAAGATTTCTACTCCAGGCACTAGTATTTCCTGAATCTTCATCAGCATAGAGGGTCCATTGAGGAGATGAAAGGAATGTAATAGATAGCTCATTTGGAGTAAGGGCAGTGTATTCCACTATGAAGTATGCGAGTACTTGAGACTTTATATCTGACCTGGGTAGGAAATGGATATCAAACTCTCTAATTCTATGGACCATTTGATTAACCTCCCAAATGCATTTGGTTTCTATAGAATGACCCTCAATAATAAATGAGTGTAAACGCCGATGGTGTGAGCTTGAAAGTATGGATGCAATTTTTGTATTGAGAAAACTAAATCTAAAGCCTTTTTATCTGCTAGTGGATAATGACTTTCTATATCAAAGAGAATTTTGACATAGTGAATTGGTCGTTGTATCACATTTTCTTCTCACACTAAAACTGATCTTATCATATAGGAAGAGACTACGAGATATAAGTATAACATCTCTCCTTAGATAGGCTTGGATAATAAGGGTGGAGATGCTGAATATTCTCCTAGTTGCTCAAAAGCAACTTAGCATTCATCAGTCCATTGAAAATTATTATTTTTAGCTCCCTTTAGTATTTTAAAGAATGACAAGTATTTATCCCCAGAACGGGCTAAGAAGCGGGATAAGGCAACAATTCATCCATTCAAGCGTTGAATTTCTTTAATATTCTTCGGAGGAGCCATATCTCTGAGGGCTCTAATTTTCTCGTGATTAGCTTCAATCCCGCGGTGGGTGACCATGAACCCAAGAAATTTTCCCAACATAACCCCAAAAGTACACTTTCTCAGGTTAAGTCACATGTTATAACGTCGAAGAAGGTTAAAGCATATTTTTAAGTCAGAAATATGTTGTGATTCTTCCAAGTTTTTTACTAACATGTCATCCGCATATACCTCCATTGTGTGGCCTAAGAGGTCTTTAAAAATCTTATTCATAAGGCGTTGATAGGTAGCATTAATATTTTTTAACCCGAACGGTGTAACTTGGTAACAATACAAACCTTTATATGTTTGAAACAATGTGGCTTCTTCATCCATTAAGTTCATTTTTATTTGGTTGTAACCTGAGTAAGCATACAAAAAACTGAGCATTTGATGCCCAGACGTAGCATCGACTAATTGATCAATTCGAGGGAGAGGACAACTATCTTTCAGGCAAGTTTTATTGAGATCAGTGTAATCAATACACATTCTCCAAGTTTCATTTGCTTTCTTAACCATGATAATATTTGCTAGTCATATAGGGTAATGTACTTCTCGTATGAATTCGCTTCTAAGAGTTTGTTAACTTCTTATTCAATAGCCTGGAGGGGATCACGTGCAAAACTCCGCTTCTTTTGGATGATCGGTTTGAATGTTAGATCAATCTTGAGGGAGTGCATGATCACATTGGGGTTGACCCTCGACATATCTATCGAACTAAAAGCAAAGATGTATTAATTATTATGTAAGAAGTCTATGTATTTTGTCCTTTGTTTATTTAAGAGCAGAGATCCGACTTGCACTGTTCGTAGAGGTTGGTCATTTGACAATGAAACAGGGAGCAAGTCTTCTACAGGAAACTCTCTAGGGTACTTCTTCATCTCAAAAATTAAAATTTTTGATGCTGAAGGTCACCGAAGGGCATGGTTGAGCTTGTCTAAGGTAACACGATTGTGTTATTTATTGATTTTTACAGACCACTCCAACCCCAATAAGGGTTGAAAATTTCATCTTAAGATGAGATACCGAAGTAACAACCCCCAAAATTGATTAGAGGGGTCTTCCGAAGATAGCGTCGTACGCTAAATCTGACTTGAACACCATGAATTGAATTAAATGAGTTGCTTGTTGAGAAAATTTTCTGAGGACAACAGGAAGAGTGATTGCTCCCTCCACTCGCACAGGGTGATTATCAAAACTATATAATAGTCCTGCAGCGGGTTGGAGCTTTTCCCTGACCAAGCCCATGCTAAGAAATGTGGAGTAAAATAAAATATCGATAGAACTCCCGTTATCAATCAAAATTCTCTTAACATTATAGCACGAGTCAGCGATCCTTGCACTGATAACAAGTGGATCTTGATGGGGAACTTTGACTCCTTCTAAAGTGATGGAATGATTAATATGAGATTTTTTAAACTCTTGTTCTTCAGAGGTGGCAATGAGGACTTGATTAGATAGTAGTGGTCCTCCTATGATTGTTTTAATTTCTCCAACTATTTGGCGACTATTTTGTTATTTCTATGATAATTATCCTAATTGCCCCCAGTTGGAGTTATGTTTGCTTGAGTCGATTAATTCTGCATAAATTAATGTAGATATCCTTGTTGAATGAGTCTCTCGATTTCTTCTTTGAGTTGTTTACACACCTCAGTAGTATGCCCATGACTTCGATGTAAGTGATAATATTGCTCCTGATTTTCTGAATTTGATTTCAGCGAATGTGGCCACTTGATGATCTCTTCATCTTGAATGGCCATCAAGACGTTAACACGAGATGTGTTTAGTGGTGTGTATTCCTTTTCTGGTCGTGATTCATATCATTGATGTAAGGGTCATGGAGGGAGATCACAACTGTTTTGTTGCTTCTTTTGATGGGATTGTCAGTTTGTATTCCCTAGGGCACTCTTACATTTTCCTGTGGATTGTTCAAATTATTTACGATAGACATTAATAACCTCATCGAAAGAATTTTGTGCTTCCACACAATGAATCAAATCGGCATATGAGCGAACCGTATCTCACATTAATGATAAGTAGAAAGGCCCAGGATAGAGCCCTCCAAGGAAAACTCCTCTTAATAGTTCAGGGTCTACTCCAGGTATTTGTTGAGCCTCTAAGGAGAACCTCTAGAAGTACTCCGTAAGTGATTCACCCTCATTTTGATGAATGCCTGAGAGATGAGAGGAATCTTTAATGATCCTTCGGTTTGCAATGAACTATTCTAAAAAAATCTTGGCGAGTTCGTCAAAGGTATGGATGGATCCCCTTGGAAGGGAGTATAACCAAGTGCGAGCCTGACCCTTGAGGGTGACTGGAAAGATCTGACAAAATAGTGTATCAGGAGCTCGTTAGATATGCATGATGGTCCTGTAATGGTCGACGTATTTATATGGGTCAGTTGCCCCATCATAAGAGTCGATACTCGGAAGCTTGAACCCTACGAATAGGGTATTGAAGAATAGCTTCAGTCAGAGGTGAAGACTCTTGATAGTTGCAATGAGAGGGAAGATAATTTTCATATTTAAAATGGAATTCTTCTTGCATTAAGCATTGTAATTCTGCATGTATAATGTGGAGGGTGGAGTCAACAAGACGAGAACGTGCCACCACAATTGGTGGATTAGTAGTTGGGATGTGTGATGGATGAGTAGAACTCCAAGGCGAAGGTCCGCATCATGGTCTAGAAGTGGAGGAACTTTAGCGATGGAGAAAGGACTCAGATATTAGCATTTTGACCTCCTAACGATCTTGGGGAGATGCGCTTAGTTGTCGTAAAAGTCGAATTATCTCATTTTAAGACTCTTTCATTCAGCACACATGATCTTCTAAAGAGATTCTTGTTGCACCTTCACCGATTGGGTCATGCCTATCAGGGGGAAGTGAGGCAGAAGCTTGGCGTCCTTGGTTCAAGGATCGATTTCGAGAGTGACGAGAGTTGGAGCGGGAGGCTTATTGTTATTTAATAGCTGGCTATAATGCGTGTTCACAGAGATTGCGATGGATTTGTTTCCACGCAAACCGTGCGTACTAGAAAACCAATTGTGGTAGAATAAAAGTTTACACCTTAGCTTTATTGTAAAATCCACACACACAGATGTTTGAAGAATGAACGAGAAAACTCTATAATTTTTACGTGAAAAAACCCTTGAAGAGGGGGAAAATCCACGGGACCTAGCATAGTAAAAAATTTCCACTATGCATCTATTTAGGAGTACAAAGTTTTCTCGATAACGAGATTACATAATCAGATATGAGAAGGGTGATAAGGAATCCTGCATAGACAAATGCAATACCGGTTCCGGAATGTGGTGGCGGATGATGGTGAACAAGAGGTCAAATCCGTGACGGTAGCACGGTAGACCGGGGAGATGGCGGCATGGCTGGCGGGCTACGATGGTGACGCGTGGTCGATGGATGATCGATGACGCTGTTAGTGATGACCGCGAGGTGGTCGATGATGACGATGATCGACGATGGTAATGGCCAGAAGCGATGGTCGGCAGCACCCCAGCTGGTGGCGGGATGACCGGCGATGGTGGTCGGCGGTGATGATCGGCGATGGTGGTTGGCGATGACGAGGATCAGGATACCGACGGCAGCTACGGCAGGGTTGGCCAATGGCGGTGGTTAATGTGGCACAATTATGCTTGGAGGATTTTCGCTTTAGAGCTCTCTTCTCTTAGGTTGACTCTCGTGAAGAATGAAGGGAGGATGATATTTCGTAAATACATGCAAAATCCAAACCACTCCATCGGATAGCTCAAAATGATTCTCTTGATCATTTGATGTATTTTAAGTATTTGAATGCTCAAATAAAGTCAAAATCAAGAGATCTTGGACTTGTTAGATCCGGCTCGTTAAGACGCTCGATTTGATCATAAAAACTCCATATTTAGGAATTATTTAGGGATTTAACTAATATCCCAAAGTTTTTAATAATATTTGCTACTACTTACAAGATCGATTTTTTGATTGTCTGGAATTTTTAGATCATAATTATCATTTAATTTTTACAAATAAAACAAGATAGTAAAATATTATATATATATATATATATATATATATATATATATATAATATAATATATATGTATATATATATATATATATATATATATATATATATATATATATATATATATATATATATATATATATATATATATATATATATTAATTTTTTGATATTAAATTTATAAATATAAACTTATATGCCTATATATATGTATTTAAATATTCCTAAAAAATATAAGAAAATTCAATGTTATTCTATTGGATTCATTGTGAGTTTAAAAGTAATATAGTAGTCCTCTCTCTCTCTCTCTCTCTATATACATATAACACTATCATTTTGAAAAGATCGATAGTTCCTAGCTTAGCCTTTGTTAGGATTTTCTTTAAATGATTTTCCTTATATTTGATTCATAAATATTCTGGATCAAACCGACCTCCAGTTTGAAAGTTCTGCAATCTAAAACAAACTCTCTTATATTTTAAATTTAATACACTCAAAATACTAACAAATAAAAATACTTTTATATTTTAATGTCTTAGAAAGAAAAGATTATTATGTGCGATATATATAATTTTATATTAAGATTTTAATAATATAATATTATGACGTTCGGTCAATATAGAGTTGCTATATATTAACTATAAAATACAATAAATTATGTATTATATAATATTAATTATATGATAATATATAATAATACATAATATTTTATAGCAATTATATATTGATTGAATATTATATGATATTATTTTATTAAAATTTAGATATAAAAATTATATTCAGGTTTTATAAGTAATAATTTTTTTATAGAAAAATATTTTTAAAGAATAGGATGCGTAATTACAAGTAAAACTAGTTTTAGGCAAACTAATATTGACCAACAAAATGTTTTAAAAATTACGAAAGCTATGTGTATATTAAATTTATTTTTTAATTTTGAATGACCAAATAGACACCACGAATTGCAAAAAATTACAAAATTGTACGTTCCGTCGCAGCAAATTCCGGAGATAGATCTAATTATAAATCATTTGCGTGACTTTACTCGACCTAACAAATAATTGACGGTCCACAACACTGTGTAGTGACTGGCACTGCTACTTATTGTAATTTAAATAAACTCTTCGGGGTACCTTCGTCATCGAGAGAGAATTTCGCACCTTTCAGCACCTCCAGCAGCCGCCTGATCGCGTGGAAGTGACGACATCGCACAGGAGGAATCGGATAAGTGAGAGGGCGGAAGGGGGTTGAGAAAGGGAAAGAGAAAAATAATTGGAAATCCTAATTTCTGCCCTCTCCTTGATTCCTTTCTGAAAGTTTCCTATAAGATACTAGGGTTTCTTATAGCAATCATCATGGTGAGCAGCTGTTTCAGCACGTAATCTAGGTTTTTATGTTGTTTTCATGTCGGTAATAATCTTGATTTGTGTGATTGACTGTGTTTGCAATTTGTATAATTTTTTAAGGCATTTTGATCCACCTTTTTGCACCTGCTGCATGGCTAGTGATCAGTTGACGTTTTTTTTTTTTTTTTTAACTCGATAATCGCAATATTTTTATGCATTTTATAGCTTGGGGTTCAATCAATGCAAATTTGAACAACCTGTGAAATTAGAGAGGCGCTTTAGTCATTAGAAATTATTTGTTTCATACGGTTTTTTTTCTCTTGCTTTGTTTTTGGAGCAGTTTTTCAGTTATCTTGATCTCAGATAGTATGCTTTGTAGTGGTTGCTTTCTAACTCGTCCGCCGTTGTATAGAATACTTTTGGTCTTCTGGGGACATTTTTGCAGCGCCTTTCCTCTTTAGCAATTTGTCTTTTTTGTGCGAGCGTTTATTATGCTTTTTTGACACTCTCTGGTGCTTGGGAATGCTGATCTGGTTGTATATGACTGATTACTCTATGTTGGAGGCTGTCGTTTCGTTTTCATTTTATTGGTGCAACTTGAAGTTGCGCTGATACTCTTTAGTTATTAGCTTTGTTAGACTGAATGAAATTTTTTTAATCTGTTCATGAGTGCAGAATAAACTTGGAAGGGGTCACCGAGACAAAGTTCAGCAGTTCATGGCAATAACTGGAACTAGGTATTTGTTGTTATTAAAAGGTTTATTTTTTTGCTTTAGTAGAATTCAAGTTGGATGGTTGAAGTGGAGGAATATATTATGTGATAGAAAAGTTACTTAAACTTAAGAAAATTTTATAAGATTGGTAAGACTGCATTGACTTATGGTGCAATGTTGGCCAAAAAGAGAAACATAAGAGTTAAGTTTCTGAGATGAGGATGCTCGTGGATGAGTGGCTTTACCCTTAGAGATAGAATGCAAAATGAGTATGTTGGAAAAGTTAGTAGCTCGATAGATAAGATTAAGATTTAGATGGTTTACCACATTTGTCGTCAAATGATTAGAGAGATGATTAGATTTTATGTTAAGAGACAAAAAAGACTTCAGAAGATAAAAAATGATCTTAGTATCAAATTAAATGAGAATTTGATATAATAACACAAGGTGTTATTATTAGTTTTGTTGTTGTTGTTGTTGTGCATCCTTTACTTATTTTGACTGATCGTATGCGTTTTTGGACAAATTTTTTTGCACTATGACTGCGTTACTCATTTTTAATGTGCAAAAAAGTTAACCATGTGTGATGTTAAAACTATACTTTCTGACAAGTTCGTGCATCTGTAAGGATGTAACACTTTTTATTTATCTTGTTTTTCTGGAAAACAGGAAGACATAACATATGCAATGATTTGGTTGCCAAAGTAAACAATTTTCATGTTTCATATTCTAGAACTCATTTAGTTGATTTTCCATTTTATTTGCAACAATTTATTACATGATAGAGCTAAGAGAGCATTGTATCATAAAACTATGGTAAAGAGAACATTTAGATTTGTTACAGTTTTGCATTGTCGATCTTTTTTTAACGTGTGCAGTGAAAAGGTTGCCCTTCAGGCATTGAAATCTAGTGATTGGCACTTAGAGGGAGCTTTTGATATATTTTACAGCCAACCACATATTCGAGCAACTACAGATTCTAGACATCTTGAAGAGCTTTATAACAGATACAAAGGCAAGCTCTGATCATCCACTTCTTTATGTTTATACAGTTCTAATTGATGTCACTGCAGACCCTGGATACTTTAAGTGATTTAACTCCAAATGGGATACCCAAAATGTTAAAATGCTTATTCAAATATGTTAGGAAAAACTTGCTTATTTATGATTAAGCTTGTGCTGGGAATTAATTTGATGAACGAACAAAATAATAACAAAGAGATCAAGTCAAAAAAAAAATATTGAGATTTATGTGATTCACCCATCATAATTTTTCATGTTCTTGAAGACAAGATAAGAGTAAGGAATTAATCCATTTTGAAGAAGTCATATAAGCGTAGAAACAAATAGGGTTTAAGAAAACGCCCTTCCTTAAGCCTATATGAATGAATCTCATTACAAAAGAAGACCCCAGATATCTCAAGATAAATCAATAGTAAAATTTCTTAGTATCATGAAAATATGCAAAGATCACATAGATAGGTCATCAATATAGAGATCTAAGGAATATTAGAAGTTCTCTTACAGAATTCTTCTCAAAGATGATATCACAAAAGTTCTTTAGATTTTTTTTTTTTTTTTAAATCGAAGTTTTCAACCATCAAGCACACTCTAGCTCTTCTTTTTCTTCTTTTATTAAAAAAATCTAAGGTGGTGGAATTTAAATAAAAATTGGTTCAAATTTAGATTTGGAGCTAATACAAAAAATACAATTTATAAAAAAATTGAAATTTTTTGTTTTATAAAAATAATCAAGTAATTTATATTTACTTGTTAAATCATCTATTTTGAATTTTATGCTTGCCACATTGATGCAAGGGATTATATCAATTAATTTGAGACAATCCTATCAATTCTTTCATGGTCTTAAATTTTTGCAATATATCATGGGTCTCCTCTATTTTTTATTTCGAAACATAAGAACTATAATATCTCTTGAGAATCTAAATCTTGTCATACTAAGAACATATATATAATATAAGATTGTTTATGAGGTTTGGTGCATACTTGAGAATAGACCATACGCTATTTACACCATCGTGCATTTTCAACTTTATCGTGCTAAAATCTACTATGTTATTCATCACAATATTAATATAAACATATTATTAGCACCACCACCACCACAACAACAACAACAACAAGGTCGGTTACATGAATCCTTGTCCAATATTTGACCTAACATGCAAATTTGACACAAAAAATTTGATTTAAGTCAAGGTTGGCATCCGATTAGCTAAAGTGAAGAAAAATGGGTTCGATTTGGGTCTATATCGAGTTGTGTTTTGATTAATTAAAAATAATGACTTAATTATTTAATCTTTTTAATGAAATTGCGCAAGAAAATGTAAATTTTAATTATTTTTAGTTGTGTCTAAATTGAGTAATCATGTGCATTTTTGGTTGGGTTGACTTAACTTGTCACAATTTAAATGTTTTTGTGTTGTGTGGGTCATACTTAATTTGAGATTTTGATTTGTTTAATAAACTAGCTGTTTAACTATATTTATATTAGGTATTTTTTAGGTTGAACTCTAATTGACTCCCTTAACCATGATGGAGGGGGAAGGAGGAACTTTGCATACATAGATTGGAGTGATATAAGCAATTAATTGGCATCACACAAGTAAAACTTATTTATCAATACTCCACCATGAATAAAAACTATCGAATCTTTTTTATAAAAATAGGGTTATAAAAATAATGCCAAATAATTTTAATTTTAATTTAATTCTATTTATAATGAAATAAAATCATAATAAAACATTTAAATTCATACATAATATTATCCCATAGGATAATTCAATCTAAATAAATAAATTTGTAGCTTTGAAGATATTTGATGAACAAAAATAAAATAAATCTAAGAAAAAATGTAACCTTTGGCTAAATATAAAGATGGGTCTACAAAGGCTTGAAAATTGGTTTTATTTAACTTTATTGTTGCTTGTTTTAACTCATTGTAATTGGCCTTTTGGAAATTATACTTATACGGATTGACTGGTTGGTAGTACTATATTAACTCTCATGAAGTGTAAATAACTCCAAAAGAGAGTTATTATTCATGTAATCATCTAAGATATCATGTCTTTTAGCTTTTACAGTTCATTCTTGATCATCTATATATTAAGGGTGGTTTGACTGATCATCTGACTAGAAATCTGCACTTAACATAACATTTTTCCAAGGTATAACCTCATCTGAAATTGTACTTATAACTTCAAAGTAGAGTGTGAAAGTATAATGATAGGCTTGATAGAAGCAACTGTTATAGTATAAATCTTCATTATAGAAGTTTTATTTTTGAGGTTCTAATGTTCCTTGATGGAGCAATAATTTTTCAATGTTGAAAGTACATCTATAAACATAAAAACAACAAGCTTAAAACATTAACTTTATAACAATTTTTTTTAATTATTAGTGATGGACCATATAGGGCCTTTGCATGCAATTTATTTATAGTAGTTTTATGTGAAGTATACTAGACAAATTTGAATCAGGATAAATTCACCTTCATTTTGCTCTCAAGTAGTGGTTCTTTTGGCATTTATAATGTCAAAAATTATTTGATTATGTAGTTCAACATGCTTACTAACTTTATCATGTAATCATGTATAGACTTCACAAATGTAGAATCTAAATCTACAGTGGTAAAAGGATAAGATCTATATACTTTTAGAATTCAGTCCTTGAATAATCTCAAATGGTAACTTACCCATCTACTTGCATGAGTGTCTCTATGAAAATTCAATTGTGGAAGATTTAGATCTTAATTTGGTTAGAATTTTTCATCTAGACATCACCATAGATTCCTAGGCTTTTACTTGCCTCTTCAATTTGACCATTAATTTGAGGGTAAATAGTTGATGAAAATTTGAAGATAACATTCAACAACTTTCATATTGTCTCCCAAAAATAAGAAGCAAATTTGATATCTCTATTTGATATGACTAGTATTTAATAACTTCCATTTTGCATGACTAGTAGTCCTAGCTTTTTTGTTGATTTGATAGGCAAGACACTTAGTGAGGTTCATCTTATAGTATGACAAATTTGATTACTATGAATACACGGTATGAGTTTATTGCATTTTGAATAATTTTCATTAGAGGGTGCTCATCTAACAAACCCTTCAGAAGTAATATTCTAAAATTATGAATATTTATTAATCAAAACATTTATGTAGTATTTAGAAATTGGAAGGGAAATCTCACTTGTGACCACAGAAACAGCTAAGAGAACTCAATAGTAAGCTTTTGGAAGGCCATTCAACCATAAAACAATAAATTGGGGTGGAGTGCGGTATGGTCTATCCAATAGAGGTCTAAGCTAAAACCTCAAATGATTTGGCTGACCGAAAAATAATAGTGGATTGGTTCAATACTATTTTGACTCGATTTGATTTCTTTTAATTGGTTTATGGGAAATCAGGGGTTTGTAGGTTGATTTGGACTTATTGATGATCTTTATTATATCATGCTATTTTTTTTTAATCTTCAAAACTTGATGGTTTCTCTTCATGTGCTATTTGTTTTTTAATTGAAGCAAGTCGAATCCTTCTACCTGACAAGAGATTAAATTCTACCATAGTTAGAGACTCTATCAAAAAATCTCTTTAACCAATAATCTATGTTTATCTTTCATTTCTTGTACCCTCAAATCTACAATCACAACTTTATAAATAATTGAATTCTTAACATCCTCTAAAGTAAATGTATTCTTATCATTCAATATTGCATCATAAAAATGCTTATAAAAGGAAGTTAAGGAGTACAAGATGAATAAAACTCTGTCCTTATAATTAGCAATCATATATATATACCCCTCATATCTTTACTAATGGAGTGAAATCATTGAGATATTATTTAATGGGCATTTTCTTGCAGTTGTAACAAGAATGGTCTCTATCAATAAAGTTTATTGCAAATGCTATTGATCATGTGCAAATGCCTCCTTTTTGTGAATTTCTTTAAGATCTCCACCAAGATTTATTTTCCAAGCATAATTGAATTATTGATAGAGCTCTTTCATCACTTTATTTCTTATCTCCTATGCTCATAGTCTCCAAAATATTGTGCATGCTTTGAGTGTTTTTGCAGGTCTCAGTTGGAGTAGAATGCCATGCCCTTCATCTTTGTTCAACATAGCCCAAAACTATTTGAACCATAAAACCTCTCAATCTTATATACTTTCACAGTTCAACTCAACACTTATTATTAAGTTCTGTTACAAGTTGTGAGAGAAAACTTACTTGTTCATGTGAATGTACCTGTTAGGCCTACTCATTTAAAGCAAAAAAAAAAAAAAAAAAAGAGATTACGTCAAACAAAGGGAATTGTGATTTAGACTATTTAATCAAATTATTACCTATATTATGGGAGAGGTGAGAGAAATCAATGCATTTTTAGGGTGCCACACAACTGTACAAACAAATAGGACACAAGATAGTGCTCTCATTCAAACTCAAGTGCACCCAATCTTTAGCACAAAAGAAGCCCCAAATATATCAAACCAAGCAAACATAAAATTTTCTTAATATCTTGTAAAATGCATGAATTAGATAGAAAATAAATCCACATTTTTTTAGTCTTATCGGAATGTTCCTCAAAGATGGCCCTTCTTCTTCTTCTTCTTCTTCTTCTTCCTCTTCTTCTTCTTGTTCTCTTCTTCTTCTTCTTCTTCTTCTTCTTATTATTATTATTTTGTTTTTCAACCTCAACTCATTGCTTTTCTCAAGCACACATTTGATACTCTTTTTTTTTTTATGTTTACAGCGGTGTGTGGAGGTGGAAATTAAAATCAAAATTTAGTTCAAATTTTGATTTTAGAGCTAATACATGAAAACATAATTTGCAAACAATGTTTTCAAAGCAAAGAATGCTGTTTCATTCCTCTATTAATTGAAGCACTCTGCTTTATAATATATTAGAAATAACATGTAAATGTATTGAGTCATTTGCAATAATCATGTCACATAAAGTATTTCATAAAAATTTAAATCTTGATACAAAAATAAAAAAGAAGTGATATGCATATCTCGTGGAGACAAATCTTGAATTATTTATGAAAAATGAAATTTGCAACAATGCTTGCAATTAAATAAATTAGAAATTTAGAGGTTTAAAACTTAAAATAGTTTCATAGAATATATTGCATAACACGAGTTTCCAAAAAAGAAATTGAAAGAACATTAGTGATCATCCTACATTTCATTCATGCTTGTTCTCCTAGGCAAAAGCTCATCATTTTCAAAGTCTTCTTCTCCTTCCTTCTCTTCTAATTCTTCAATTGAATCAATTTCATCGTCTCTTTCTTGAAGATCATAAGTGGATGTTAGATTCCTTACAACCATGAGATGAATTAGTTCTCATTGTTGATGATGATCCTTTTGTTTTTGATCTACTAAATCTTATAGATCATCTTCTATCAACTTCTCAGTTTGCTTCTTCAATTTGTCTCCAAATTAGATCTTCATCACCAAAACATTCCTCTCTAGCATCCTTCATTTTTTCAGTTCACTACTTGCAGCTTTCATCAACACAATCTAAGATAATGGGATCTATCACATCCCTTAAATTAAATCTTCTTTTCTCACACTTGAATTGACCATCTTTAATTTTTTGTTGTCAAAGAAGAAAAGATAAATAAATAAGCAACAACCTAAATCCCCCCAAAAAAAAAAGAACTTTCCAAGGCAATCATAACAGATATACACAATAATTGACCACCAAAGTTGCAAACATAAAAGCATGCATGAATAGAAAGGTGTATTTGAAGTAAGAGAGAATCTTGGAGAAGGAAAATGAGCACACATCTTTAAAAAATTTCTATCATATTTTGAAAATTCTTGGAGAAGAAACTCGATGGAAGCCTACCTGGGGATGTATAGATAGTATCAATCAACCTAATTTAGTTGAGACTTGTGACGGTGAAGGAAGAACTTTGGAAGAAGCTGCGATGAGGTGGGGTTGTAGACTAGGGTTGGAGGGTGGAGCAGTTTGGCGTAGAGCAAATTCACACAACGACAAGTTCGTCTTCGTCGGTAGTCCGGCTCTTCGACAGTTTGGCCCAAGTTGTTCGAAGGTTGCAGAGTAGCGACAAGAGTCGCTTCGAACCTTGTAGCGAGCAGCGACGAGAGCCCTAAAAATAAATTGACTCGAATTTTGAATTGTTGCGCGTGCCACCATGCGTTGCTTGGACTGCGCTTGAGCATGCTTTTTCAAGAGAAGCAAACACTTCACTAATGTTTGGCACTCGAAGGGAAGCGATGTGCCGAACATGCGCATCACTTTCCTTTTTCTTAAAAGTGCACTTCGAGTGTGCTATTAATCATCATTTCGAGTTTATTCTTATCCAAAAAAGATACAAAGTCAATAACAATAAGCTTTTATCCCATTACGTCGGGTCGGCTACATGAATCATTTTTCTTCAAAGTGTCCTATTAAGTGTCATATTCTCATTTAATCATAATAATTTAAGGTCATTTTTTATACTTAACCAATTTTTTTATGTCTACCTCTATCTTTCTTAATATTTGGCCAAATTTAATACATCTTCTATCCTAATTGGGTCATTAGATTGCCGTCATTTTATTTGACCAAAGCATCTAAGATGATTCTTTCTAATCTTATCCGCCATAGGAGCTACTCTAACCTTATTACATATATATTTGTTTTTCATTTTGTCTCTTAGTGTAAAGTCACTCATCTACCTGAGCTTCCTCATGTCCGCAACACTTAATTCTAATAAATTTGTATTCATCTCCTCCCAAACATCTATTTTTAGCATTTATGAAATAAATGTAGTGAAGCACATTAACAAATTTGAGGCAATCCTAACAAATTTTTTGAAAATAAATTCTACATATCTTCTTGTCTCAGATATAGAACTAAAATAATGTAATCATAATGTTCACGCCCAACTTTGACTAATCATCTTTGTATACAAAAGTATTGTCTTATGGTAAATCACAAAAGGTTTCATTATTTAAATCAGTAGCTGATTCTAAAAGTAGCTAATTATCAAAAAGCCAAACAAGTGGTACTGATATATTATTATCCATGAGCACATCAAGAGGAATGATTGGTTGCTTATTTCAGCTAAAGATGCCTTTGTCCAACTGTTTGGGTAGGGCTAATCATGATGATTTGATACCATTTACATTCACAAATGATTCCAAATTTCAAAAATACGATCACATAATAATGTTAAGCGAAAGATCCCTTTAACTAATCAGCTTCCCTAATTTAATAATTTTGTTTGGCAGACTTGAACATTTAATTGTGACATTCATGAAACATACTAATTGATAAATCAAGCGCTAAACACAATGAAAGAGCAAACAGAATGGTGAACCTTTAAACAAGAACTGTATTATTTTTTTTCTTTGTAACAGAAAATGACGACAGGATTGAATAACTGAAGCAATTTTTTAGCTCATTGGTGTTAAATTGAATAATTATAGTTGATATCATGCGAGATTGACGTATTTCATGACTTGTACTTAACAAGTCTATATATCTTGTTGCTTGCTGTTGAATATGGAGAAAATGGGCATCGGGGGTTGGCTTTGTGGGATTTGTTGGGGGGTGGAGAGGGGTAATGCATGCTAAAGCATAAATACTGTAATTGTAGTTGCCTAAGCGCACATTAATAAAAAAGGGATTTCACCTTATGAGTTTTCTTGCCAATGCATACCACAGTGCTGAAGCACAAATTAATAAAAGTTGTGCATAGGCTTTATTTATTGTTACTGCAGCGTATAGTTAGAGGTAGATGTTAGCAACCTTGATTTTTGTTGCAAGAAGATAGATGTTCCTGAACGCTTGAAATCTTACGAGGAACCCATGGTATTTTGACTATTGAACGATACAATTGGATTTATCACGCACATTCATTTTTTTATAAATCTGTATGAGGTTTCTCCTAAGATGCATGTTTAATCACTGTTTTTAAAATTTTTAAATTTTTATTTTTATTTTGTTTGGTAGCTGTTGTTGCAAGAAAGATTTTTATTTTCAGCTAATGCAAATCATTTAAACCAATAAAAATGAAACTTTCATTTAAATAAATCTAAGCATCAATAATAAACATTATATTGTTTTCGTGTGACATTAACAACAAATCATTCAAATCTAATACATTTTATTGTGATTCTGAATGGTTCCTAGCAATCTGTGGTTGCGTTGTTGATAATTGCAGTATATCATCAAGACAACCAGTTGTTGCACAACTAAGAAGTCGCACCTTTGGATCACTTAATTATGAGGCAGAACTTAATTATTTAAGCAGCCCAGGATTTACTATGGTTAGATGTTCTTGCTGATTATGCACGGTACAATTCGAGAACAAAACAACATCACTGGAATCCCATAGTGGAAGGAACAAAGTACTCATCTACTCATTGGTCGAAAATAGATGTTAAGCTGTAAAATGTAGACAAAGGGAAAAAAAACTTAGGGAATAATGGGAGAACAATTAAGGGTTTATTTGAGATAGTTGGAGCTATATCAAAAATCAATGGTGAAGCTATTGCAAAAGGAAGAAGTTGCAGTGGATATATGAATTTTTTTATTTTACAATAATCAAAATAAAAGAAATGTTATTAAAAAAAGTAGAGTAAATGAGTTGTTAAAATGTGTTTGAGAATCAAAAGAAAAACTTCTTAATAAAAATAATCGAAGTCGAAAAAAGATAAGAAATAAGATATTGTTATAAAATTTGGTATATATGTAAAACGGAGAATTGAGAAAGATATAAAGATGTAGAGATTCTAAGATATACGATGTAAAATATTTAAATTTTAGTGATTTATCTGACAGATACTCTGAAAAAGATGATGATAAATTAAATTAAAGAGATAGGAAGAGTAAAGACTTAGTTGGAAGTATTAAGTATGAAATAATAAAGCTTTTAGAAAGGATATTGAAAATAGGTGGATGAGATATTTTGATAAACTTTTCAATGAAGGATTTGAAAGACGATTGATTTTAGCAACCTTAATACCCTAAAAAAAAATAGAGAATTTTATTACAAAAATAGAGAATTTTATTTTTATTATCGTATTAGTAAATATGGAGTTAGAGAAGCTTTAAAGAAATGAAAAAAAGATAACTGATGATATTCCAATATAAGTGTGGAAATGTTTAGGAGATCAATGAATTTTTTGGCTTATAAATCTTTTAATGTTATTTTAAAGACTAAAAAGATGTCAGATGAGTGGAGGAAGAGTTTGTTGGTTCCTATATTTAAGAATAAAGGTGATACACAAGAGTGTGCAAATTATAGAGGAATTAAGTTAACGTGTCATACATTAAAATTATGGAAGAGAGTAATTGAGCATAGGTTATGATGTGATACAAAAGTTTCACAATCATTTGGTTTCATGCCGTAGATCTACTATGGATGGTATACATTTGTTAAGAGGTTTGATGGAGAAGTATAGAGAAAGTAAGGAGGATCTACATATGATATTTATTGATTTAGAGAAAGTTTATGATAAAGTTTCAAGAGATGTTCTTTGGAGAGTTCGGAAAGAGTTAATATTACTTATATTCAAGTCATTAAGGATGTGTATACTAGAGCTATTACTTCTATCCAAACACAAGGAGGATTGACAAAATATTTTCCTATTTCAGTTGGATTACATCAAGGATCAGCTTTAAGCCCTTATCTTTGTTGCTTTAGTTATGGATGTTCTTACTAGGCATTTACAGGAAAATGTACCTTGGTGTATGCTTTTTGTTGATGACATTCTTCTTGTTGATAAAACTAGAGTGGGAGTCCAAGAGAAACTTGAATTATGGAGGTCAACATTAGAGTCTAAAGATTTTCGTTTAAGTAGATCTAAAACTGAATATATGGAGTGTAATTTTAGTTGTAGAAGTTCTAGTAGTGACATTAGGTGAACGTCATTAATAAGAGTGAGATCTGATATTTAGCTCTATTGTTAAAAATGATGGCAAAATAGATGGAGATGTTATTAGTAGAATTCAAGTTGGATGGTTGAAGTGGAGGAATGCATCCTTGTTGTGTGATAGAAAAGTTTCACTTAAACTTAAGGAAAATTTTATAAGATGGTAAGACCCAATGACTTATGCAGAATATTAGCCAATAAAAAGAAGAACTAAGTTAAGTGTTAGAGATGAGGATGCTCAAGTGGATGAGTGGCTTTACTCTTAGAGATAAATGAGTATGTTTGGGAAAAAGTTGGAGTAGCTCTAGTGGCAGATAAGATTAGAGAGTGTCGCCTTAGATGGTTTGGCCACATAAAGGGTCGACCGTTTGATGATTGAGAGTAGACGATTAGATTTGCCTTATGTTAAGAAAGGTAGAGGTACCTAAAAAGACTCATTTCGCATAAATACTGTAATTGTAGTTGCCTACATTAAATAAAAAAAGGGATTTCACCTTATGAGTTTTCTTGCCAATGCATACCACAGTGCTGAAGCACAAATTAAAAAAGTTGTGCATAGGCTTTATTTATTGTTACTGCAGCGTATAGTTAGAGGTAGATGTTAGCAACCTTGATTTTTGTTGCAAGAAGATAGATGTTCCTGAACGCTTGAAATCTTAGGAGGAGCCCATGGTATTTTGACTATTGAACGATACAATTGGATTTATCACGCACATTCATTTTTTTATAAATCTGTATGAGGTTTCTCCTAAGATGCATGTTTAATCACTGTTTTTAAAATTTTTAAATTTTTATTTTATTTTTTTGTTTGGTCGCTGTTGTTGCAAGGAAGATTTTTATTTTCAGCTAATGCAAATCATTTAAACCAATAAAAATGAAACTTTCATTTAAATAAATCTAAGCATCAATAATAAACATTATATTGTTTTTGTGTGACATTAACAACAAATCATTCAAATCTAATACATTTTATTGTGATTCTGAATGGTTCCTAGCAATCTGTGGTTGCGTTGTTGATAATTGCAATATATCATCAAGACAACCAGTTGTTGCACAACTAAGAAGTCGCACCTTTGGATCACTTAATTATGAGGCAGAACTTAATTATTTAAGCAGCCCAGGATTTACTATGGTTAGATGTTCTTGCTGATTATGCACGGTACAATTGAGAACAAAACAACATCACTGGAATCCCATAGTGGAAGGAACAAAGTACTCATCTACTCATTGGTCGAAAATAGATGTAAAGCTGTAAAATGTAGACAAAAGGAAAAAAAAAACTTAGGGAATAATGGGAGAATAATTAAGGGTTTATTTGGGATAGTTGGAGCTGTATGAAAAATCAATGGTGAAGTTATTGCAAAAGGAAGAAGTTGCAGTGGATATATGAATTTTTTTTATTTTACAATAATCAAAATAAAGAGCAAGCTAATGTTATGTGAGAAAAAGTAGCAAGTGAAATTAAGCAAGTTGTTAAAAATGTGTTTTGAGAATCAAAAAGAAAAACTTCTTTTAATAAAAATAATTGGTGGTGAAGTCAGAGTGTGCAAAAAAAGATAAGAAATAAGATGCATTGTTATAAAATTTGGTATATATGTAAAAACTCGGAGAATTGAGAAAGATATAAAGAAATGTAGAGATTAAGGATATATGATGTAAAATATTTAAATTTTAGTGATTTATCTGATAGATTAGAAAAGATGAAAGATAATAGCCAACCAAAGAGATAAGGAAAGAAAGACTTAGTAGGTGTATTAAGTATGAAAATAATATAAGTCTTCTTAGAAAGGATATTGAAAATAGGTGGATGAGATATTTTGATAAACTTTTCAATGAAGGATTTGAAAGTACGATTGATTTTAGCAACCTTAATACCCTAAAAAAAAATAGAGAATTTTATTACAAAAATAGAGAATTTTATTTTTATTATCGTATTAGTAAATATGGAGTTAGAGAAGCTTTAAAGAAAATGAAATGTGAAAAAACTGTATGACCTGATGATATTCCAATATAAGTGTGGAAATGTTTAGGAGATCAATGAATTTTTGGCTTATAAATCTTTTTGTTATTTTAAAAAAAGATGTCGATGAGTGAGGAAGAGTTTGGTTCTATATTTAAGAATAAAGGTGATACACAAGAGTGTGCAAATTATAGAGGAATTAAGTTAACGTGTCATACATTAAAATTATGGAAGAGAGTAATTGAGCATAGGTTATGATGTGATACAAAAGTTTCTCACAATCAGTTTGGTTTCATGCCGTAGATCTACTATGGATGGTATACATTTGTTAAGAGGTTTGATGGAGAAGTATAGAAAGTAAGGAGGATCTACATATGATATTTATTGATTTAGAGAAAGTTTATGATAAAGTTTCAAGAGATGTTCTTTGGAGAGTTCTAGAACAGAAAGGAGTTAATATTACTTATATTCAAGTCATTAAGGATGTGTATACTAGAGCTATTACTTCTATCCAAACACAAGGAGGATTGACAAAATATTTTCCTATTTCAGTTGGATTACATCAAGGATGCTTTAAGCCCTTATCTTTGTTGCTTTAGTTATGGATGTTCTTACTAGGCATTTACGGAAAATGTACCTTGGTGTATGCTTTTGTTGATGACATTCTTCTTGTTGATAAAACTAGAGTGGGAGTCCAAGAGAAACTTGAATTATGGAGGTCAACATTAGAGTCTAAAGATTTTAAGTAGATCTAAAACCTAATGGAGTGTAATTTTAGTTGTAGAAGTTCTAGTGGTAGTGTTGTGACATTAGAACGAGTCATTAATAAGAGTGAGCGATTGATATTTAGGCTCTATTGTTCAAAATGATGGCAAAATAGATGGAGATGTTATTAGTAGAATTCAAGTTGGATGGTTGAAGTGGAGGAATGCTTTGTTGTGTGATAGAAAAGTTTCACTTAAACTTAAGGAAAATTTTATAAGATGGTGGTAAGACCAATGACTTATGGGTGGAAATAATAAAAGAGAAGCATAAGACTAAGTTAAGTGTTACAGAGATGAGGATGCTCAAGTGGATGAGTGGCTTTACTCTTAGAGATAAAAATGCGAAATGAGTATGTTTGGGAAAAAGTTGGAGTAGCTCTAGTGGCAGATAAGATTAGAGAGTCGCCTTAGATGGCCACATAAAGGTCCCGCTTTGATGACAGGAGAGTAGATGCAGATTTGCCTTTATGTTAAGAAAGGTAGAGTAGATAAAAAAGACTTGGTTAAGATGTATAAAAATGACCTTAGTATACTTAAATTAAATGAGAATTTGACACAATAGGACACAATGGAGACGGATTCAGAAATGACCCACTTAGTGTGATAAAGGCTTGTTGTTGTTTACAATAATCAAACCGAGTTTTCTGGTTGCCACCACAGATTGTTAGTTTAAGTTAGAAAATACAACTTTTCTAACACAGATTTTTCAAAACGTAGCCAAAATGTAGTTATAACATAATTCTTAAATGGCGCAACGGTGCGTTTTCGCACCCACTGTTGCTGCAAACTCCCCCAAACGCAACCTAAGATAGATGTGGTGAGAGTTCCCAAAATTAAAAACTTGCAGAAGCCATGAGAAATGGATTAGCATGGGAGCGAGGGGTTTTGAGCATGAGAAAGGACTACAGAGGGAATTTAATCTTTTGAACATGTCAGAGAGAGTGGTGGAGAAGCTTAAAAGCAAATGTTGTATATGATTGATGAATTATAGAGTGGTCTGACTAAAGAGATAGAATCACAGATGAAAATAGACTAGCAAACATGCCACAGGTTGTTTTATGCTTCATCATGGAACCAGTTAATTTGCTCAAAATATTTCATGTATGGAAGCATTTTTTATAAATTTTATCTTGGATTCATGTGTATGTTCAGATAACATAATGTTAAATACAGGTTTTTCCAGATTAAATCACTTAAGATGGAGTTGGTTAAGGTTGAATTTTGACGTAACCTGTTTAACTTAGAGCATACCTAAACCTGGTCTAAGTGAAATGAGGTTGTTGGTCATTTTCTAGCAGCATATTGTTACCCGAGTTAGCATATCCTGCATAGTCATTATAGAACAATACAATATGGTTCCAAGATAACATCATACATATTACATTTGTTATAATTTTTTTTTTCTTGATATCAAATTCTGGTTGAAAGCATGCGACCTGGTCAAACCTTCATGTCAGAAATATCCTCAAACCTTGCCCGATATGCTCTTGCATGGTTTCATCACTTGCTTTTTTTTCAGCCAATTGAATGCCCTTTCAAATGATTTTTTATCGCTGAAAATTAAGAAATATTTTGCACTGAGCCCACCGTTTTGACATCAAGTGTTATGTGGACTTGAATGTTGAAACCTGAATAGAATGGATTAAAAAAAGAAATCATGCTCTTGCATGACCTTGAAATGGTTTTTCCTTATATCCTTTTCCACCTAAATTCTTCTTTTAGTACTTTGCTGGGGAACTATTATTCACATCCTCCTTAAATAAGAATCTTGAAGCTCAAGTAGCATGAAGTGCTTTGAGGTTTGAAACTGCAATAATTAGGACAGTTCTACCGCGCTGAAATATTTCTTGTTCCATGCTGATCTAAATCATAGTTCCTCTTACCTTTTCTATGAATTAGCTGTTGAGTTTTTTTTCCTTTTTTTTTTTAATGATATTGTTTTCTTTAGTCATCTATTGTCCAACATAGAACAAACACTGTTCGCTGCACTTTACATATCTTCTTTGGACCGGTATTTTTTTTGTCTGTTTTATTAGGAAGCTCAGATCTTTGTACCAGTAAACTTCTTCCCATTTTCTTTGCACTTGATGCTGGTTAAGTTCAAACATCATATAGGATGCGTGGATCTTCCTTTCCCCATATATGTTTAATCACGCATTACTATTCTGCCCTTCCTCTATAAATATAGAGAGAGAAAATTTGCTCATCTTGTAATATACTTATAACTTCTTTTAATACTTTTTTGAGCATTGGAATCAAAATGTTATGATATTATTAATCTGGGTCTGTTTAATTATTTACATTGCAATGATGATTTGTTTTTTGAACCATGTAAAATTTAGCTTGTTGAACATCTTTGGTGGAGTGGAATGCTGTTAGTGGTATAATTGCAGTGTTTGAGATTAATTCATACTCATTTCTGGTTAATCAGATATTGTACGTTGTGTTTGATGAATTTCCCAAGCTTTTGTCACATGGCAGCTGGCTTTCTTATTCAAAAGATGTGTTGTTTATAATTGTTTAGTGGCAACCTGTAATAAACTCTCTAATTGTTAAGTTTTCTACAGCTTCATCTGAGTTAAAGGTTGTAAATCTTTGACTTGTTTTTCAGAATAAAAGTAGCGGAGGAAGCATGCTGTGTTCTTATTGCACTAGGTTTGCTGTTGCGTGCACTGTGCCATGCATATAGAATCTTTGTACCACAAAAAATGTGTTGACTAGTAGATTTTGGACTTGATTATGGAGTTGGTAGGAAGTTGGTTTCAGTTGAACATAAAATTATTTACTTTCAGCTTATGGATTACAGAAGTTCAATATTCTTTCATAAATCTGCACCTGAGTGCTATAGGCATGTATATATTTTGGAAATTTGAGCACAACTTACAAAATCTATATGATATTTAAAGAAGCTCTGACAATTTATCTTGAATTCTAATCGGGAAGGCTGCATGTGCTATTTTATTTTGTTAATTATATTATAGTGATGTTTGGGAAACAGGTAAAGACCATGAAAACTATGTAGTTCAGCCATGATTTATTCTCATGGAATTGGTCTCATAAAGTAATCTCTGTGACAATTTATCTTGAATTCTAATCCGGAAGGCTGGATATGCTATCTTATTTTGTTAATTATATTCTTGTGATGCTTAGAAACAGGTAAAGAACTTGAAAATCATGTAGTTCAGCTATGATTTATTTATGGAATTGGTCTTGTTGGTGATTTTGATGGGTAGGATGGGGGATGGTTATTTAGAAATCTTTTGTTTAATTTCCTGTCGATACCTATTAAGCTTTCAAGGTATCTTAACATTTTTTCCCATTTGATTTGATAAGGCTGCAGCTTGCAGTAATTTTACTTCTTGATATCTTCTGTGATGGCCAAGCTCTAATATTTCAAGCAGTAATCATTGATAAATGGAACTCTTGATTTTCATTTCTGTTTTGTTAAACTCATTTTGGTTCTATTTATTGTTAAATATTTTTGTTCATAGTCTATACTCTATAGCGTTGTCTGCAATAAAAGCTATGTAATCTTTGCCGAAGATCTTACTAAAGTTCATTTTACTTCAATTACTTTTTAAATATTTCTGTTCAGAATTTATAGCATTATTTGCAATAATAGCTTTCTAATCTTTGCAGATACCTACGCTGATATGATTTTGGTGGATGGCATATCTCTATTATGTAATGATTTGCAGGTAATATTTTTGATGTACTTATAATTTTTGTTCTTATTTTTTATCCGATATTGCATGTATTTGCATGGTAGATGCTTTTTCTTTGATTTTATTTTCATTATCATGTTAACTCACGAAGGGGCTGCATATCCGTGGCTCTATAATAGTCTGTATACTATCGTAGCTTATACACATTTCATGGGAACTTTGAAATTAAATAAGACCTCAGAGTGTATTATGGCTTTTATTTTTTTTATCGTTCATTCCCTTTTTTTTTCCATAGAATGCTAAATGTGCATAAAGATGTCATTTTTTCAATAGGACACGGCATAATACACTATTACAGTTTTTTTTCACACTAATTTTTTTCGTTATTGTTATTTTTATGCTATCACTTGATGGTTTGCCCATCATTTTTATTCTAGATTTCTAGTATAACCACACAAAGAAAACCAACTTAACCAAGTATGATCATTACTTCTCTAGATGTGTATCATGATCAAATTCATTTGTGCTCTGCCTGCAATTTTCTTAAGCCAACTTTGGTTTTTAGCCCTTTAAAATAGATGTAGGTGAATGACATCAATTTGGTTAAATTCATTTTTTTCCTCTCATTTGATCAAAAAACTTATCTGATTTATTTCTAGATGCACTTTCTGCTTGTTAGCTATTATCTTGTTCGTGTTTCAATATTTATGATTTCCTTGATGCTATTCTTGAAAAGGTCAATATTTATTTTTTGTTATTTATATTATTTTCTCATTAACTTATATGCATTTTGGCAACTGGGCACTTGCAGGTTGATCCTCAAGATATTGTTACGGTATGTCATTTATTGTGCCAAGAGCAGTTTCCCACATGATAATTGGCGAACCCTATGATAGTACTGGTGACTTTAACTTTGTTGGCTTTTAGTGTGGAGTTTTTTTTGTTCTTATTTACTTTCTCATGCACATTTTCTTTTATCTTGAAAGAAGTTTCTTCACCAAATGCAGTGAAAATAAAACTATCATGCTCTGATTCACTTTCTGTTTTTTTTTTCTCATTATGCTTCTCTATTTTGTTATGATTTCTTTCTTTGATATTTTTACAGATTAAGGGATAATATAGGATGTTTATGTTCATCCTTCTGTCTTTGCTGAATCATTTTAGGTGGAAGCTTGGTTTCCCATTTGATGATTATAGATTGGGTCACTTCCAGATAGCATGCCATTCTTATCATTAAATAGTTTCAGGTTTTATGGCGGGCCCTTCTCGTTTACTTAATTTACTTTGGAATGTTGGCCATCTATTGATTGAGTTCTAGGACTAGATTTCAAAGGTCAAACGTGCAATTTGTTAAATTAAGCAATTACGTTCTTAACCATCCCTTATAATTGATTAGGACTTAATGTAGAAGCCATAAAGGAACTACTTTTTTTTGAATGAAAAATACATTTATCAAAATGCTAATGTCCATTAATGATGTATATTTTTAGAATGCTATATATGCCTTTTTTCAAGTATCTTTGTACCGCATGTTTCTTTTATATTACAGTTGGTTCTATCCTGGCATATGAAGGCTGCCACAATGTGTGAATTTTCTCGGCAAGAGTTTATTGGCGGCTTACAGTCTCTGGGGTATGTTTTTTGCAAATTTTTTTCATTTATTTTTCTTTTCTGTTTGTGGTATTATCGAATCTTTTATTGAATTCTTGGATATCTATTACAGGGTAGATACCATTCAAAAGTTGCGTGAAAAGATACCATCACTTCGTGCAGAGCTGAAAGATGAACGTGCGTGGCTTGAATTATATAGAATGTTTTTTTAAATGACATTTTTGAAGGCTTCTTTTGTGGGTTTTTTGCGAATCAAATTCTCAAGTCTTTTCCTGAATTTACTCCCGTTTCTGTTTTTCATTTTCTGTTTCTTCAGCAGATGCTCAAGTGAGAAAATATGTTTGTCAACCATGCTTTCATTTCTTGATTTTGAGAAGAAAAAGTTTTTTTTTTTTGTTATGTTGAAAAAGGGGTTATTTCTTGAAATTATGAAAACATGTACAGGGTTTTTATATGCATTTTCTCATGTTTTAGAAACATGTCAGAGTGATAGTTTCATTTAATTAATTTAATTTCACTAATTGGATACTAATTCCGCTAATTAGATATTATTAATGCTCACTAATGGTTAAGTAGTGTTGTAATTAACATCGCTGAAGTTTATTAGCATTTGATTTTGGTAATTAAGTATGGGATAGCTAATTAATTCAATTATTATTTAAGAAACTTTATGTTAGCTACTTCTCAAGTCTAATTAATTATTCGTTAGAACTTTGATTAAGTTATTGTGCAACAACCAGTTTGTCCAAGTTTAAATACATAGTTATTAACTAGTTAATTAAGCTAAGTGTGAATTAAATGAATTTTAATTGAGATAATTAATATGTATTTACTGAGTTATTTAAGCTAGAATAATTAATTGGTAACTAATTTGACCATGGTTATTGATATTAATGTATTATTTAGGCTAATTTTGGACTAATTAGTATTTTAATTAAAAAGTATTTAGCAGCTTAATTGGCCATAGTAATTGATATGAAAGCATTATTTAGGGTAATTATAAATTAATTTGAAGGGGCAGATTACTTCATTCATATTTAGTCATACAACAACAACAACAATAACAACAACAAGCCTTTATCCCACTATGTGTTCAAATTTAGTCATGGTAGTTCAAATTTAAATTATTAACTAATTCATAGATAACTAGAATTATTGTTAGCTTACTATTTATCTTGACTGATTAGGTCATAATTAGTATTTTGATTAAGATTATTAAGGTTTTGTAATGCTTATTATTTTAATTCGGCTTGGCATGAACAATTTATCAATTGTTTTAGCCAAGAACATTACCATTTTAATTGTATTTAATTGTAGTTGTTTAAATTTATAATAATTAAAATAATTTTATCCCAACCTTGTTTTCTTTTATTTGTTCTAAAAAACAGTGAATGGATTACAGCATCTCGATTGGAGAGATTTTTATCAACTACGATTCAATAAGTTTTTTTTTTCTTAATAGCCAATAACCGACTTACTTGACATAGTATACATTTGTAACCTTACATTCAATGCTTTTAAAACCATGAAAATTGCTATATTTCAAATTTCTCTTTTTTTTTGTTTTGTACAGAAAAGTTTCGAGAGATATACAACTTTGCTTTTGGATGGGCTAAAGAAAAGGTATTCTTTGTTTTATGCCCAGTTTGACAATGCTTTTTATTACCTAATTATGCTTTTATAGATAATAGAGTTAGTTTTTGGGTATTTGATATAGGATCTTGAAAGGTTTTAGCTTTATGAAAGCTAAAATATGAAGATTAAAAAAATTTGAGAAAGTATAGTTTCTTAGAACTCCTTTTCATCAAAGTATTATTTTAAAAAAAAATTAACAATCCCATCGATTGACCTTGTTATTGCTTGCCTTATTTTTTAAAATGTTTCATAAATATTCTCATTCCTTTTTAAGATTATCTTGTAAGATACACTTATAATAGATGCACTTCATTAAACATTTTTAAAAAAAAGTTTCTTGTTTTTATCACATAAATCATGCTATAGTTAATTAATTAGTATTTTAAGTTTGATATAATATATTTGTTTATATATATTAATTAATATTCTTAAATTAATCATGAATAATAAATGCATTATATTTTTAACATAAATCTAGTTTATTATTATTTATAATTATGTCTATTAGCTTTACTTTTTCAGTAGTTTATATGAAAAATTCATCTATCACAACACTCAAGGCAATGATAGACAATGATTTTATTGAACAACCATCTACTTGAAAACAAAGCACAACATGATACAATACAACACAAATTTGCCAAACTACTGTTCAGTCTTGTGATGACTTTTATCTTTCATGAGTGGATATTTTTAGGAAGTTTTTTGCCATCAAATACTGTAGTTCCAGAACCATCCAATAATGTTCCAGATCTCTAATGGTCTCTTACTTTTTCTCTTGACTTCCCCATGATAACCTTGCTTCCTCTGCTTAACCTATGTTTTTTTGCTCTTTCTGGACTGCCCAACGTGGAGCTAGTTCTGTTTGACCTCCTCAGTCTTATCCCCTTTCTCTCTGAAGGTAACTCTCATGTTGGTGTTATAGTCACCCAATAACTGATGATGAATGTTTGTAGAATTTAGATAAATTGATAGGGTGACAGGTGGTGGCATTCCAATAAATGAGAGGTTGGTGGCGGTATAATATGGCTTTGGTTAGTAGGGGTGAGGAGCCTCTTTTGTGTTTAAGAGGCGAAATTGACCTAGACTTAGAGAATTTCAATAGATACATTGCGCAGTCTATCACTTTTCCCTTAAGTCTCTTTGGCCCCTTGTGCTTTTAGAAGTTACTAATGTAGTCTCTTTGCTACTATGTAAAATTTGATCCTTAGCATAACTAGTTGAGTGATAGATAGGCTGCACTTGGTCTATCACCTTTCCCTGAAATCTCATTAGCCCCTCATGTTTTTAAAAGTTACTAATGTGGTCTCTTTGCTTCTTTGCAAAATTTGATCCTTAGCATAACCAGCAGAATGATGCCACAACATGATATCCAATTGCCCTGTTTTACAGATTCTCCTTATAAGGACGCCCTTGTTAAAATATTTTTCCTCTTGTCTGCCAGCCTGCCTTCCCCTAGCCATTCCTCTCTCTCCATATTTCTCATAAATTATAATCTTTCTCATTCTTCCCATATAATCATGCCATGAACCTTTTCTTGATCACCTTTTTCCAATAAGAAATTCTAGAAAAATATAGCTGAATGGGTTTACTCATGGAAGTCAGTAATAAGAAACAAATTACTAAGACCATTGTTTAAAATTACACAATTTGAGGTTTGTCTCAGTTTGAGTTAGATGCAAAATGCCTTTAAGACTTGAAACTCATAGTAGGAGAAAGAGGTGTGTGTTTTAATCATTTTGGATTCGTTTTGTTAAACATGTAATGAGGTTTATGCCTTTATTTTTGTGTTTAGAAAGTGTTGATTTTTTTTTTATTTAAACATCCCAAAACTCATGTGGTATTGTAAGCTAATACGTGGAAGAGCTCCATATTGACCTTTTTTTATGGTGAACAGGAACATAAAACTTTACAATAAAGTAATTAAAAAAAATTGTGATGGAAATAATAAAAAGATCATTATGGTTATTATTTTAAATAATTTTTTTGTTAGATTATATTGATCAAGGAAGAGGAAGATAATTGAAATTGAAGATGATGAAGAAGATTAGTTATGTGTTGATATGAGGCAGGATGAGAGGGAGGTGAGAAAAAAGTTAACTATGATGTTGATTCTAATGAAGATCCTCTAAGTGATGGCTGTGAGAGAGACTTTTGAATTCGAGTGACCTGTCATAATTAGTTTATTTTAATACATGTTTGATGATTTTATATTAGATTTTGTTGTTTATGTTTATTTGATTATCTGGGATCTTTTGCTTGTTAGTGAGCATTTGTATGCTTTTTTATGATGTTAATCTGATACTTTTGAATTACTTAAATGTTTTTGGCCAAAATTTTAAATTAGGCATAATTATAAGTTTAATTAATTAGTATCGAAAAAAAAATTTAACAAAATAAGCTGTCGTCCATTGACGGACGAGTAACATCCATGTCGGCATCGTTCGTTCAACACACTCGTCGTTGATGGCTGTAATTTTTTTTTTTTTAAATTGGGGGGATAAGCATTTTGCTTATATATCTCATAGTCGATCGTGAGTTTAGTATGTTGGAATCAAATCGAAATTTTTTTCACGTGTTGATCAAAATTAAGATTGTGGCGATAAGAAGCAGTTTTTTTGAATCCGCGAAAAAAGCTAGGCGAAATTTTTGAAGCGCCTTTATTTGTTATCTCGGTTCATTCATGTCAATCAAGAAGATATCGTTGGAATCATAACAAAATTTCTCACAATTTTCATGTTGATCAAAAATTATGATTGTGGCTCGATACGCAATTACAATTATTATAATACTAAAACATAATACATACATACATATACATACATATATCATATGCTCTCAAACCTTGAATGAGTATTTTTTATTCTTTAAGAAATTTGCAATAATACAATTAATTATAATGCTAAAACATAAACTTAAATAGAATAATATTATTTAAAAATAGTTCAAACAATAATAAATTTAATAAAAAAATAAAATTAGAATTTAATAAATATTTAGTCACATAAAATAATATAAGTTACAGATTGAAAAAATCAAAGTCATCAACCAAACTTTCGGATAACTCGATCAACAAAATCAACTAACACAAAAAATAATAATAATAATAATAATTAATTTTTTATTCTCATGCTCTAAAAATAATAGATTCATCAGATCAACAATAATAAAATAATTGATTTTATTTAATTTTAATATTTTATTTTAATTACTTATTTTTTTTTTTTAAATTTTAATTATGGCATAATCCACTAAAATACCAATAAGCTAAGATCGCGAGCTTAAATTATTAAATTTTAAATTTATAATCGTAATTTATGATCGGCCGAAAGTTATGAGGAATTTTACGATTCCAATCTTACTGACGATTGACAATATTTATGACAAATAAAGGTGCTGCTCAAAATTTGATTGTCTTGCCTTTTTTTTGGCGTTGTAAATTTCATCTAATCGATCAATGAAGTTGAAAATTTCTGATTCTAATGATACCAAATTTCATTTCCTATTTGGGATAGAGGTAGATATGAAAAAATCTTCTGATCATTTTTTTAAAAAAAATTAAAAGCCTCTCGTTGAATGAGACTGACTATTTTTTTTTTTTTGATGCCTTAGTGAACAGACTACTAGGCCTATTTTATTTTTTTTTTCGGTGCCTAATTTACTAATTAAACTTATAATTAGGTCTAATTTAAAATTTTCCTAATGTTTTTTGGAAAAAAATTGAGCTCAAATTTTTGTGATGTTAATTATTATTGAGTCCTAATCAGTTTTTTCAAATGTTTTGTTTTTTATGTTTAAATTAATTTAATTATTATTTAATTTTGAGTCTTACTTCTTGACTTAAAATTCGATTGTGCAATTTTAAATCTCAATTAAAATTCATGTCAGCTTTTTGGGTTGAATTTGATTGTAAAATTTGCCATAAAAAATGTTGTAGGGTTCAATGGTGATCAGAGGGAGTTTATTCTTTTCTTTTCTCTTTTTTCTTTCAATCTTCACTTTTTTTTTTCAGCACATATATGTGATTTTCATTGTCGCTTAAGTTACTACCTTGACCTTTATGTGAGCATGGCATGATCAATACATGTTGACCCACATTTGCATGGCAAAGAACATTGAATCATCATAAATATAGAATACTAACGGGCCTTGAAAGATCCTAAATGCTACAGAAGCTAATATAATGTTGCAAAGTTGATGGTCGTGGGAGTTGCTGGAGACAGTTATCGTATAATCAAACAAAGTTCTAAAATACTTTTATAAATGGATTTGTTATAAGCCAAGAAGTTTAAATGAACAAGTGTAACCATCAATTTCCAGTAGATATCATGAATATTGTTTAATTGAATCTTCAGGACATGATTTCTAACACTAAAAATTCCATAAAAAGTCTCTGTATAATGGCTTCATAGGAGGTTGAGTTTCCCATTTTGAAGGTTCATTTGTAAAATTGTGATATTTTACTTTTTTTAATTGCTTCATAATTTTTGTCTGTGACCACGCTGCATTGCTTCATTGAAAATTTGTTGCCCTTATTGATGATTCGTTTGTTCTAGTTTCAAATTTGAAAATGACATGAGTTTTCAAGTTGGTTTCTACTTGAAAACCATAATAGCTTACTCATCTATGCTATAGTTGAATTACTATTTGAGAACTTGCCACTTACTACATCATTCTTTTTATCGATATTTCCCAGCCACTTTTCTCTCATATGTAAGTGAAGGTGTTGTGCTTTATGGCTTGCGAGAAGGCTGGTTATGAACTAGTGCAAAATCTACTTAGTTGGACTTTGTTGCATTTGTTAATTTTTTTCAACATAGATACAGTGTAAAGTTTAAACTTGATAGTCTTAGCACCACTAAGCACTTAGTATAACTTTAATGTTAGCCACAACAACAATAGAAAATGCGTTCCATTTAATACTTTTACTGAAGATTGACATGGTATCTATATGGTGGAAATTATTGCAGGGTCAAAAGTCTCTATCTCTGGAGACTGCAATTGGCATGTGGCAATTGCTGTTTGCTGAAAAGCACTGGCCTTTAGTTGATTATTGGTGTGATTTCTTACAGGTAATTATTCTGATTAGCTAGCTTCTTTTCTTTTGGATCATGAACTTTAGGATTCTCTGCTTCCTCAAAAGTGAAATTCATTTATCTCATTTGTCATTTATGGTCTAAAGTCTAGTAAAAGAAACTGGATTTTTGCAATTGAATAGTGCATAATGATTTCATATACGGCAAATTGTCTGTTAACGCTTTCTCATCAGATAAACAGCTGAGATAGCAAGGGAGGAAGGAGATGTAAATATCTTATTTATGATCACACTTATTACCCCTTTATTTGAGAGTTTACTTTTTTGACTTGATATTTTTGTTGCATAGGCAAGGCACAACAAATCAATCACAAGGGATACCTGGTCTCAGTTATTGGAGTTTGCTAAGGTAAAACTCTCAAATCCTTTTTTTAAGCTCCTTGAATGGTGCCAATTTAAAATTTTTATTGGACGTTATTGATACTTATATAAGATATGATCTACTGTTGTCTGTATTAGAAAGCATTTGCTGGATGACTGATGTGGTTAAGCTACTTGACTCCTTATCATTTATTAATACAATGTTTAATTAGTCGCCATGGCTTCCCTATCATTAACTTCCTCATTGTCATCGGCAATGGTTTAGCCCAATTATTTTCCTTTGCTTTACCGGTAATTCTCTGTAGCCGTCGTAGTTTCATCTGGTATGCTGTTTATCAACTAAACGCACTTGATACATTCAACCAAATTATGGATTTAATAAACCTCATGTTTCTGCAAAAGTATGTTTTTTAACTTAAAAGCAACCAAATGAACGCTTATATGAGTTTATTTATATAAGGTCATCATACTTATGGCTATTCATAGATGTTTATTCCTCTAAACATTTAAGCCTTCCCTATTCTCCAGACCCTTTTAAAAGTTAAAATTTGAAGTTTTATTCGACATTTCTGGACTGCATTTGATTATCCTGTTTCTTGTGTTCTGCGCAGACTATCGACCCTGAGTTGTCGAACTACGATGCTGAAGGAGCCTGGCCATATTTGATCGATGAATTTGTCGAGTATTTGTACGAGAATGGAGTTGTTGGACGAAGCAATTAAATGATGTAATAGGTAACACAGTAGGAACTCAACTATAATAATTCATCTGAAATATTTGAAATGCTGTCCACACCGTTATGCAACTTTTTATTTTCCCTCATTGAATCAATTGATTTAGCAATCCATTTTGTTTCTTTAAGATGGCGAAGATGGGATGCTAGAGACTGCTTCATTGTACTAATATTTGTTCCCTCTTGAGAGATTGTTACTTGTCCATTACAGTTTAGTTGATATGGGTGTTTTTTTTTTAAAGTCTCTATTGCATAATATTCGTCAGTTTAAGGGCATTATTTGTACAGTTAAGAATGATTAGCTTTAGAATCATGCAACTCTCTCCTTTTTTATTCTGAATGCTTTTAATTATTATGAAAAGACATCGTTGGTGTTCATAATTGAGTAAGATAAACTTGAGTTAGGGGGTGCTTTACTTACAATTTTCTGGAATTTACAGTTTCATTTGGATTTGTTGGATTATTTATAATATCTTATCAGGATTTCTGTGGCAAGTGCTAATAGCAAGAACAAGGTTTCATGTAGTGTATTAGCGCTTTCAAAATTTCAAGAACTTTGGAAGACCAGGCTTTGTTTCATGATTTATAAAATAGGTTAAAATATTATCATTATTTACAAGTATTAAATATGATCTGGTAAATGCTTATACCAAGGAATTTTGTAGGAATTTTTACAAAATTTGTGCTCTTAAGGTGCTATAACACCTTCACTTTCACTTTGCCTCTAGTGCCTTAGGGTGGTTAATTTTTATATACTTATAAATCTAATGGTTAACTTTCATTTTTATATAAATATTATTTAAATTTTAATAATATTATTTATTCTTTTAAAGTGGAATGTATATTTTATTATAAAAATAATATTTTTATAAATATTAAATTTTAAGTATTAGTACAAGAATGCATAAGAATCATTTGTAAATTCCCCTTTCTTCTTTGGAAGTTCATTACTATTATGTTATTGGATGTTGGCTGAAAATGTTCTTGATGTGATTTGTTGTTTGCTCGTGTTGAGATATGTGATGGTACTGTTGAGTTACATGAATAAAGCATTAATTTGGTTTAATCTTGAAAGTCAAGTTACTAAAAATATGTTACATTGAATACGAATCTTGATGTGTTGGCATTTATATCAGAATTTTTAAAAGCCATTTTGAAATTATTTGAATACTATTCAAAGCAGGCTTATAAGTCTAAATGTGCATCTCTATTAGAAGAATTTAGTGATGCCAATATTGCTAAGTTGGAGATATTTGAATATTATTTTTAATAAATTTGTAGTTAAAATGCCTATTTTGATGAGAAGAATTTAATGAGGTCAAAATTGTTTAATTTTTCTCAGGACATTTTGATGCTTTAAAAATAATGAATAATTAAAGAGGATTAATATGAATTGTCCTATGAACTATTTTGATTTTTATTTCAAATGATAATAATATTTCTTCACGATAAAATTGATCTCAAAGAAGTCAAAAATTTAAATCAGAAAATCAATCATAATAGTGAAGGACAAGCAAACAAACAAGGAAATGTCACGCCTTTTGGCAACAAATTTTGTGCCAAATGAAAGAAAAGAAATTCGACAATCAAAATCAGACTGTAGAAGACCTATCAATATCTACTAACTCTACCCTAGAAAAATAAGCAGAACCCAGAAATTGGTTTGTTTGTTGGTGGGAAAGTGAGCTGCAAAGCTCATCATAGGAGCAGGTAAGCAAGATTTTTCATGCAAATCAGTATGAAATTAGAGTACATTTGGAATATGTTTCTTGCTGTTTTATTTTTTAGAAACAATCAAAATTTTGTTTGATTACCAACTTTTGATTGATTCTTAGAATTTATGATAAAAAGTTATTTCTAAGAATCAAAACTATTAGAATATGATGACTGCTAAAATACTATTGTTTATAACATTCAAAATAATTTTTTAAAAAGTTAACTTCTCTCGCAACAATTTTACAAACAACTTGTCTTAATAGAAAGATGCTGCATATAAATTGGCATGTAAAAATATGGTCTTTAAATTACTCTAAATACGCCAAACATGATGGAAACAAACACTCCATCATATATGATTAGCACTTCTCAGATCAATATGCCACCAAGTTAAAGCAGAAAAACAAATAAAAACAAAATTCTCTGCGTGCAGGTATGCTGAAAATGATAGGCTTTTAGCCATACAGATAATTAAAAACATACCGCTCAATTCTGTTGGTGTCTCAAAAATAACTGAAACCTGAAATTCCCATCACCATGAATCACAACACTTTGATGGTCCAATCATCATCGATTCGAACATTCGGCTTTCGGATCACGAGAGCAACCGGGCTCGCACCCGTTCTAAGCACGAGCGGGCCTGGCTCCATCTCGGTCTCGTGATTTCCAGGTTCGATCACAGCTTTCTTTGCGCCTGATGTTAGTCCAAGAAGTATGATCCTCTCCACAGTGCAGTTAGAAGAGAACTTACGCAGAGGGGAAGAATGAATATTAGATGAGGTCAGCTTGCCATTAGAGAAGACAAACCTACGATGTATGTATGCACCCTGCTTAAAGTCATAACTGCTGCCATCGTCCATGTAAAGCTCGCCTTCAGCAGCTAGAGAACTATTAAGTGCAATTACCTGATCAAAGATAAGAAGCAAATGTTAGGCCTTCCATCAAACATAACGATAAAGGAACACATGTAGGAAAGTTGAATCTTTATTTTTTAAAGATTTATTGAATATTCTGCTATTAATAGGTCTTCCATCTCATTGTAACTAAGGGGCTATTTGGAATGATGAATTTTGGGTATGAAGTAAATGCAGATATTTTGTCCTTTTTTATGTTTGACATGGTGCAAAGTAAAATTTCAAAGTAATGTAGGGGCTATTTGGTTGCCTGAAAAAGAAATACAGTATAAAAGAAATACAATATAAAAGGAATGCAGTGTAAAAGAAATATAGTGTATTTGGATTACTTTAAGAATGTTTGGTTGAAAACTCTACAAATACATGAATTCGTTTTATTTTTGTTTGGTAAAATAAAATGTAAAGTGATTTTGGCGGTGGGTGGCGGTCCATGGCAGCGGATGGAAGCGCTGCGGCAGCGGCGGCGATGGCGTCCCGTAAGTATGCATGGCGGTTGGCGTGACGGCCGGGCGATGCGATGATTAAGCGGCGTGGACGGTACGGAGGCGGCATAATAAAACTTTATCGCGGATTTGAATTATCGGCCGAAATTCAAAATAAAATATATTTAATGCATTTCAAATTTACATACGCACATATACTCAAAAGTTAAATTCACGAGTTTACTTTCACACTAAATGCTAGCAACAAACAAATGCATTGCAATTTTATTTTCATACAAAAGTTAAATTCGCCGTTTAGTTTTTTCACTAAATGCTAGCAACCAAACAACCCCGTAATATATTTATAATATATTGAATGGATCATTTTTGGTGTATTTGGAATTTGCCCGATTTGAGCGAATTCCAAATACACCACCATAATATTTATAACCGCCGCCCATCGTCATCTGCGACCACATCGTAGACGTCACACTGTCGACTTCGCCCGCCACCTCAAAATACTTTATATTATATTTATTTTACCAAATAGAAAAAAAAACAAAATCATATATTTATAGACTTTTCAACCAAATAATTGAATACATTCGTTTTCTTTTATTAATATATTCCTTTTCAGGTAACAAAACAATCCCTAAGTAAAAAGAGAAGGAAACTATATGTTTCTAACCTGGACTTTCCAAAAGCTTTTAGGAGAACTCAACAGACACAACAGATATTATAAATTGCTTGTAAAGATTTTTAGTGCATTGCTCCTAGAGTCCAATCTGTGGTAGTCCAAGAAGTTTTTGTTTCAGCGATCATCTAATAAGTCTCTTTAGAGTTGCATTCCTT
This sequence comes from Cymbidium sinense, assembly GCA_021442155.1. NCBI lineage: Eukaryota > Viridiplantae > Streptophyta > Magnoliopsida > Asparagales > Orchidaceae > Cymbidium > Cymbidium sinense. Next base: position 21,839,730 of record CM038226.1, read on the forward strand.
GATCGTTTGATCTAGTACCATCCACTATATTGATGGGTTTTTTTTTATCCCAAAGAAGAAACCTGAGGTTTTTCTCTAAACTTGCAAAGGAAAATGAGTAGATTCAGTCCCAAAGTCCGGAATAGGAAGCGATGAAGGCGAAAGAAGGATATCTTGTGGCACGTGTGTGGTGGTTAGATTAATGGAGGAACCAAAGCACAATCTAATCAACACATGTTGATTATATTGTTATTAATTTTCTCATTTGTTGCTGCTTAAATCAGTATTTCTGATACTTATCTGCTCTTCTAGATTAGATTTATTATTTTGCATGGAAATCTCACACATAAAGTGAAGAAGAAGGATTAATATGGGTATTTGAATTTCAACTTTCAGCAATAAACCAACGTATCTTATGTGCCACAAGCCTAGATACCTTGGCTGGAACCAAATTATTGGAATATTGACAAAGCATTGAGTACTCTTCATACAAGACAAATCAAAATAAAGCAAATAACTTTGGACCGAATTTCCAATGAAAATCAACCTAAAATCCCATGCTGGCTTCAAAGAATAATCTTCAACTAACAACTCAAACGTAGAGTTAACTAATGATACCTCAATCTACAACCCTGCGAAGATGTACACATTAATATTCTGAGAGCTGTTATTGTTTGAAAATATTTTAGTTAGACTACATAATCAGAATTCAAAAATTAAAATTTGCCAATGATTGCAAGAGAACACAATGACTAATGCAATGATCAATTTGAAAATAGTTTTGGGGTTCTTTATGAGAGAACCAAAAAGGCTAGGTCATTGATCCATCCACTTAAAACTCATTGTAAAATAAATTAATCCCAATTGTTTGATCAAGAGCGCACAAAGATTCATGCCTACACACTCACTTTTCAATGGATTGATAAGACAATGTAATGATTTTTATGAATCAGTGTTGTTAAATCATCTCAAGATCTGTGATAATCCTTTGATTAAGCCTAAAGGAGTGAACAATAATATTAAATCTTCAAATAAAATCTGATTCTGCAACTCAAATCATAAATCTCAAAGCCTAAAGACTACATTCATCCTGCAATAACCCCAAAGGGTAAAACTATCCAAAAACAATCTTAAAGACAAGATTCTTGATCATTAACCTTCTAATTGGCCAAAGGACAGGGCATTTCCATCTAACACGATTCTCAAAAGATGAAATATCTCTGCCATCCACCATTAGCCTCACCAAAAGTACCAAACTACCCTTTAAATTCACCACTATAAATACCACTGCGAAGGGAAGATAAAGTAATTTAAACTCAATTCAATATTTAAAAAAAAATTACATGGGAAAAGAGCTCTAGTCATTTTCATTGCTTCCCTAAAGCTACAAATTTGCTTACTAATTAATGCATCAGACTAGCTTCTAGGGAAACATTCCTCCGGGCAGGCTCATCAATTTCACTGATTGTGTGTAGAAAAAAGTGATCATTGTGAATGAAATCACTCAAAAAAATGAAATAACTTCAAATTATTTCTAGAATGAAAATTTATTAATTTCATTTGGAAATCATGGTATTGATAATATCCACATTAACAATATTTCCATCAACTTTTCTCAATTGTCACAATTAGTAAACGAATCACCTAAAACCATTATTTTTCTCATCCATAAGCATCAAATCACCTGAAACCTCTATCATGACATCATGACTTGAAGCTTCACAATCAATTCATCTATGGCATATGAGTTATTACGCTCAAAGTGTCAAATCTACAAGTGATGGTTGTGCAGAGACTAATTATTCTAAAATTATACCAAGAATTGTTTGATCATGAATGCTAAGCCATTAGAATTCATAAATAGGTAATGAAAAAAACACAGCTGTATTCAGCATTTCACATCCCATGTTTAGAGGTTGCATGCAAAAAGCGGGTTTTGTGGTCTTATTTAGTCATGACTGCGTCTACATTTTACATGTTCAATGAAAATCATTTTTATCAGGTTGATCTCACTTAACAATAATTAAGCGAATTCTTCTAAATGTTACAACTTTGTGCAACATGGTTGTACCATACCTAATTACTCTTGTTTGCAACAAACGTTGATCAGCAATAAACAACTGCATTTGGCATTTCACCACAATTCTTCCTGGTCCTATGATGGCCTGAAGTGAATACAGGGATATGTTGGATGTTCAAGGAAAAGTCTTCTTTTGGTGAAGTTGACATCACCTTACTGTGAAGACTTTTCTCAAACATGATAGTTGCCTAAGGGTCACAATCCTGAAAGACCTGCACACTACCATATGCACCTTTATAATTTCAAAATAACCAGATTCTTTTGCCATCTACTTTCCAGGAACTTCTTCACATCTTTATACTTGAACACCCTCCTCTTCATGCCTGAATGCATTCATAGTCTATCTTCAAATTAGACAACATTGAAAGCATATCCCTAATCATCTCTACCATCCACATGCTCGGAATTAATATCATTGACAACAGTAATCTGTAACACCACTTTAATAAGTATAACATGAAAAACAACATTTAATGTTTTGCAAATATTCCGTAAATTTGAATTCTACACTTTCCATAACCTTCTGCGATTGTTCTAGGTAGGATCGATTCAATAACCACACATTTCTTTTGATATGTCTTAATCCATTGCTTATGTCTACAATTACATCCAATTTCTCTACAATAAACATTTTGAGTAGAAAAAAGATCAGTGCTAAAAGCTACTGCAGTAGTTTGTTTCCAATTCTGATTTATTACCATTTTTCAGACACCAACAATGCTGCGACATAAAAATTTTGAATCATATAGTCCAGCATAATACAAACATTATGCATGTTTTCATACAAATATAAAAAGAAAATACTTATTTTAATGGACTTACTTGACTGGTTAGAAAAAATTAAGTAGAGGATCTAAATATTTCAATGCTAAAACTTAAAGATCAGGATATAGTTTGATGAACTTATCATTCCAGAAAACAAGTCCAATGGAACGAAAAGTAGCAAGCACATCAGTTGCATTGAATTCTGAATGACAGATAAACATAGATTGAAGATAAGGAACTAGCCATACAATACATAAAATGCATACCAGAGTATAGGGATCATTCTTCATTTGTGTTGTACTTCGTCTGAACCTGTATTTTCTAGGGACAATGGAGCCTGCCCTCTGGAAGCTGGGTATGCTATCTTCCAAAACTTCAAGTTTATGGGTTTGGCCACCAGAATATGCAGCTCCATTTGTCAAGCTATACCACGACTGCTTGCCCGGCAAATATACTGACACAGTTTTTTGGTTCTGCGCAACATTTTAAGCATAGAAGATTGTGTTACATGCCACAAGATATGAAGTCAGAATATGAGCATAAATTACCTCTTCATATATCCCCTGGACTAGAATACTTTCACCAACCATAAAAGCCTCACTATTGTCAAATGATTCTTTATCCTCAGGAAATTCAAGCCATAAAGGCCGCAATATGGGGATACCGCTCAAACTAGCCTTTCTACATAGGGTGTATAAATATGGTAACAATGAGTATCTTGTGTGCATTGCTTCCCTAATCAAAGCAGTTCTCCTCTCACTGTATCATGTTTAAAAAATGAATTAATGAAAAAACAGTTGAACAAAAGAAACAGATGTAGGAAACATCTAAACTGAAATACAAAGAAAACTAAGGTCCATCTGAATTCATGAACTGCTAAACACAAAAGAAACTCAACTTATTATGGTCAATTAAACGTTTGGCCAAATGAATTCAAAAGAATGATGTATCAGCACAAGTTATACCCTGACTAAATAACCATTCCTTCGAAATATTAGCATTTCAAGAGAGTATGGCAAAAGAAGACGCCAAAAATGCTTTAGAAAAATATCAGTTAGGAAGGACCTTTAAACAAAAGTAATGAAGCAGGCACAAATACTTTCAGAAGCTTCTGTGAAGCTTCAGATGTTCATATCAAAGATGTCTTAAATAAATGGATAGAAAATTATCAGTCTCATTATTTTCACACAAAATACTCAATTACAGCCTATAGTACACAATTTGATAAAAAAACAAACACTATGTGAATATTAGCATTTATCATTTAATTTAGACCTCCTTTTACAATTGGGGTTATTTCGTTTAAGATGGTTGCCAATAAGATAGGAATGAAAATTATGCCAAAGGGCCCTATTATGTGGAAGACCATGGCTTAGTAAGTGCCTTGTCACATCAGATGGACCAAGTGATTTAAACTTTAAAGGTTCAGAAGTAAAGCCAAATAGAACTGAGAGTCATAGGCCAAACAAACTCATGGTATGTAGCATGGTAATTTAAATTCATAGATGTGCAATGTTTAGTAACGGCTTAAAGGCATGCCATGGTATGCAGTGCCTAAGAAGCTTAAAAGCAAGGTTGACTTATTCATGCTGACATGATTTGAGATCTTAGTAAACCTTGATCTACATTGAAATTGGTTTCCTTTACATATTTTCATTATAGGGGTATTGGAGTTAGTTTGAAGCATGCAGTATTCGAATTGTATATTTTCCAGGACATCAAATTGTCCTGCATTAGGGAACTATTCCTCTCATACATACAACACAGGTGCTTTTTTAATAGCTCAATCATTATGACAACAGTATTTTAACAAAATATCATGCCTTATAGAACAATTAAATAAGCTATTGTAGTTACTCAAAGTTTTGCTAAAGCATCCCTAAAATAAATCACTAAAGTACAGAAGCACATCCAACTAGAACATAATAAGTTATCATACGAGATAAAAACTTAAAAATGATAAGTAGTTCCATTATTTTTCCAAGCCCAAACTATTATTGTAGGAAGCTCAATTGACATTTCGTTTGTTTTACACTTTGAATCAAACCACTCCCAAAACACAGCACAATCATGGATTTGAACCTATGTTCCAATTCTTTAAAGTGACTGAAGCTTACCTTTCACTAACCATAACTCATTCATCAAACACAACCTCAAATCAGATATAAGTTTATCTCACTCTTGACATCAATCCCTTTATTTTATAATGCACTATTATATGCATGTTTACATTTGTAGGGATCTCACTTTGAAGATCCAATGTAAACATCTTCAAAAATAATATTAAGGATATAAACTCAATATTGAAATATGATATAATCTTACTATGATTGTGAACTACGTTGTTACTCCATAACTATCCAGAGTACCTGTCAATAAGACATATATCTTTAACAACTTCATAATTTGACTGATTTATTTTTTTAAAGCATGCTAACTCAATTCACATAGTATGCCATCATATGTCATATAAAGATTCTCGCTTATAAATTACCTTAGCACAAAACAGAAAATCAAATTCTCAAATATCAAAATTACTAAACTAACGTTTGTCTATTAACCTCTTCTCAAATTTCAATTTAGGATTCATAAATGCACCCTCTAACTGACACAAAAAACATCTTATTTATTTTTAAATCATCATTAAGTTGCTTTGTCACAATTATTTGGGTCATCTTTATGAATCACTCTTCATTCATTCCTGCTGAGTACAACATAAGCTGTACATTTAATATAGATCTTTTTGACACATATTCTAGCAGAATTACGTTCAATCTCACTTTATATGTAATCCTTCAGTATTATTGTTATTTATTGAATTGAAAGTGTATCTTCTACCCTTCACTATGCATGTCTAAATCACCTAAGTCTACTTCCACCAATTTTACCTTCAATAACTGTTGCTCATAGTAAGGGTGAGTAAACTTCAATTTAATATGATTTTATTAATAATAAAAAAATATAAGTCAAACATTCACATTTTAAGCTAAAACTATTGCATTAATTTCAATCAATTTTGATCAAATTTTGTGGTTTTTAGCCTTTAAGCCTCAAAGAATAAAGTTTAAAACTAAAAAACCATGCATAATTTACAACTTAAATATGGATATGCACAAAAAACATTTAGATAAATCACGAACAATAAAAAGTGAACTCACCACAAAATTATAATAAAAATAAATTATTCTTATAAAACCTCTTAGCTCTCAACAGTAAGTGAGAATCCAGAGAGATGAAAGGAAAATATGAGAGGCAAAGAGATATAAGAGTGAGAAATGAAAATCCATGGGATTTAGAGATATAATATAATTAATATCTTTCATCTTATATCTCAAGGGTACAGGACAAAACGAGAGAAAAACATGTTTAGTTATAAAAATATCATAAACGTGAACATCTTTGAGAAATGATGGTTGATTATATCATTGGTAATTTTCTATCAATATATTGAATCAAAAAAATCAATTAATTCAATTCAGACTAATGAAAAAACCAAAATTTTCTTCAATTTAAACAACTTTAGATAAATTTGGGTAGATTTAAATGATTGGACAATTTTGTTAAAAAATTTTCTTAGCCTTAAACTACATCATCCCTTGAATATTATCATTTCTCAATTTAACCTTTTTAGTTTTATCACATGTCCATCTAAATACTCTCATCTTTGACAAGCTCATCAATGCTTATTTGTTGCCTAATGCTCAAACTCATGCAACATAGCTGTTTAATTATAATTTCAATAAAACTTATTTTTAAGTCTCTACAATATTATCTTATCACAACATACCCCTGGATAACTTCTTTATGGTAATTATCTAGCCTTAATCCTAAAAATTTTAGCCTCATATATATTCAAATTCCTATAAATAATAGATCCAAGCATATTGCACCCAGATATCAATTTAACTTATAATAATATTAGTTAATAATAATCAAAATCACACCTACAAAATTACATATCTTATGCTATACTAATCCAAAAAAATTTGATTATCTTATTAAAAAATTTCACCATTTTTCTAACTTTCCACTTAATTCAGGAGGTTTCATTAATTAAAATTATATCATACAAAAAGACAACATCAAGGTATCTCATTTTAAATATTTTGGGTAAGTGCACCCATAACAAATAACAAAATATAAACTTAATGTTGATGCCTAATGAAAAATAATAATAATAATAAGTTAGAAATATCTAGTTAATACATAGTTACTCGATTACTAATCAATGACCAATTATAGGCATTATTAATAACTTTAATGCAACATTAAAATACACTTTTCTAAGTTTGTACTCCATTCATCCTCTTCAACAATTTCATTGAATGATTCATAAGTTCATATTCCCTATAATACCATAACCCTAAACATTTTTTTTGTCCTTAATAATGGAAACTAAGCACTTGGCATCCTTTTATTCTTCAAAATTTTATTAAAAAAAATTGTCACCAATCTATTCCAATAGGATGAATAACTTTTAAAATCTCATGTCTCATATAGTTCTAAAGATTTATCTTTGAACTTCTTTAAAATTAACTCCACTTCACTTTATCTCAAGTGCTCTATACATTATACTCTTTCAAATGTTTTCTTCCTTAAAACTCACTCATAAAATTTTCAAAATAATATTTTTCATCTTTCTTTGATGTCTTAATATTTAAATAATATCATATTATTATCATAATGCACTTAACTTTATTAAAGTCTCTACATTTCCTATCTCTTGCCTTAGAAATTTTATAAATTCCATTTTTTTCATATTTAAAACTAAATCGACCTTTATATGTTTCCTTTTCTTCTTTAATACAAAACCTATCATATAAATCATCAAAAGTTATAACTTATGCTTTACTCGCAATCATTTACACAAAAGTTTTGTGTCATTACAATCATTCTAAAATATTTACTTCGTTTTGCTTTTAAAGAATATTTCTTTTCCAGATAACCATTTTGTACCTACCCACTTAAGCACAATGTCTCCTAAGAATATTTCTATCACATAACACTTCTACAACAATATTTTTAATTACAAGCCAACTTATCCTGCGCCAAATATGGATCAATTATAGAATTCAATTTACCTTGCTTAAAAAACCATCTTAAAAGATGAACGTCTCACCTTTTAAATTCTGTCATCTTATTCTAAGCAATTATTTAGGTTGAACATTTTTGTTACTCTTCTAAGATACATATCTACTACTAATCTAGTTGTATGATTACAAATCTCATATATTCAATGTATAATCTTAAAGAAAATATTTTTAACGCTACAATATTGAATGCTATTGAGATGGAATGGTAAGGACGAGTTAACTTTTCTCAATCTGAGATGTGGAAGACATCTCTTAGTACTAATAATGTAGAGACAAAGTCTCTACAAAATAAGTAGCCATTACTTTGATATAAGTTCCAACATACAGAACAAAGAACCTTTACTCTTCAAAAGAAAAAAGAAAAAGAAAAATCTTTATCCACTACCTTCAATATAAAGAGTTTGACGAGTATTCATATCAAACAACTGTAACAACTATAGCTATAAAATATACTATATAACAAAAGTTCTATGGCAAATTGTGTAACTCTCTATTTACACATGCAAAATAGAAGCCCATCCACATCTCTAGGTTGAACACTATATCATTCTTCTTGGTGGGAGAGAATTCACTTATGGCGATAAGCTCAAGTTCATAATAAGGAGATAAATCTACAATATTTCAAGTTGTAGAGATAAGGAAATCTTTGGACAATTCAAGTTTGCAAGTATTATTGTTGATGCGTTGAATTATTCAAAATGTTCCATCTACTTTTGTTTTAGTTCTCCATAAGGGACGGATGGAAACCCTTCTTGTTTTAGGCATGGATTAAAAAAATGCTCGAGGCGCTCGCTCAAAGCCTCGAGGTTTGCACCTTAGCTAATTGAATGAGGAGTGCGCTTTCCTTAATTGATGCTTACGCCTCAAGGCTTTTGAGGCATTGCCTCGCTCATATTAGGGTTATGAAGTGGGTGCTATAAATTTCTTTTTGTTTTAGCGAGTGGGCTAACAGTGAGAGATGACGTCGTTTGTCTTCTACTTTGAGGTAGCAATGAGCAAAGACGATGACCTCATTGCTACAATTTGAGGTACCATCGAGTAGCGACTGGGCTAACAACGAGCAGTGAGCATCCCCTTTCTCTCACCCATGCACGAACCCCTATATACAACACAATTTAGCTAGCAAGAAATAAGAAAGCAACAACGGGATTTGCAGTATCCAAGAAGTTTCAAAAAAATCAAAAGATAAACTAAACATAATAGATTACTTGATTATGTTGTTAATATGTTATTTCATTTAAAATTATATTCAAATCAATGTTAATTATTATAGGAAGTAAGATGAAAAATCTACTAATAGAAAAAGTTGAAGATGATGAGATTCAGTGCAACGATGATGATTCTTCTAAAGATTTTGAAAGTGAGGATGCCAAACACTACAGATCATGATCATCATGATCTATTTTATTTTTAAGTGAGTGATTATTCTAAACCCTAATATAAAATTTTTATTTAGAGTTTTATGATTTATATCTTCATGATGATGAACTAAGTAGTAAGTATATATGTTGAATATTTGTCTTATTTATAAATTATTTATAAATTTGTCTTTTTTATTTCTTATTTTGAGGCTTACTCTTTGCCTCACAATAGCAAAATGCCTTAGTTCATTTTCTCCTTTTTAAACCTTGGTCTTAGGCAAAATCAGACTATATCTCCTTTTTAAAAAAGTCCTTATTTTTTGTGTTTATTGGCTTGTTTGAGATCATGCCACACATTTTTTTCATAAAGTTTCAAGATTTCTTCAACTCTTTGATCCACATCCATGTTATACTCAAAGGTTAGCAAGAAAGAAACCATTCAATTGGAGTAATAAGATTACAACCATAAACAACTACAAATGCAATATGACATATCATCAAGCTAGGTGACGGCCTAAATGCAAATTCAAACTACACTAATAATTGATCCCATTGACGTATAATCTTACCAACAAACTATCAAAGCAAATTTCCCAAATTACAAATTAAGGTTTCAATTTTATCATTTGTTTGTGGATGTGAAATCAAATTGAATTTCAAGTTAGTCCCCATCTTTCGTCATAATATTTTAAAAAAATGCCTAATAAAGGAAAGTTTAGGATCACATTTATTTTTATTTTATTTTATTTTATTTATGCTTAAATTTCAAATAAAATATATTTGATAGTGATAGTTTTTAAAAACACTTTAAATATCCAATAGTTATTTTGACAATTTTGAAAAACAAAATTATTTATTTTTAAGATAAAATCACTTAAAAATACAACAAACATACATGTTTTTAAAATAACACAAAAATAAAAATAAAAATAGAAAATAAAATTGATCCCAAATAAGCCTTTAACATCATGTCTAACATAATCATTTTAAGAAAACTATGGAGTCAAAACTATTTTTTTGAAGTAAAGAATAAAGATGCGGGTAACATTGAGAGTTTTGCTATACAAAATGCACGTGCCATTTATGAGAACCAATCCAAAATAACTATGATCGAGTCTTTTTTTCAATGTGTGGAGTAACCTGACAACAAAATTAATGATTTCGTTAGCTCATAAAAATTCAACACCACTAAGAGCATATACAATCCCATATTTTGGCAAGGTGGCATATTCGACTTTGCTTCACATACTTTCCTACATCTCAGACTAGCAATGGCCAAAAGGACTTCTATGTACAATAACAAGAGTCCTATCTCTACAAACTGACCCGCCAATCCTCCGCCATGGCTTTCAAATAAAATGGCTTCCCATAAAGAACAACAAGGAATACATAACTTAATGTCTAGAAAAAATAGCCATTTTCCAAATAAAATAGTAACCTTTGGATTCACATTTTGTGAGAATCTCTTTGAAATTGGCATTGGCAGCATATAATGCTTTCAGCATCTCAATCCCCATTGCTTTGGTTTGCAAAGTAGAGCCTAAGGCATGCCATCTACTCAATGCATCCACAACTTTGTTAAAGTCCACTAATTTATACTTTATAATATATTGAAAGAAGGATACAAATTCTATCCAAGTAGCGTCTTCCTTTCAATTTGTTTTGACTATGGAGATACTTGAGTGCCTCATAATCTGAAAAAAAATCATTAGCTATTAAGTAATTACTTTATTAGTTGAGGACGCTAATGACAATGCAAAATTTCTTGTTGTTAGTAAAATATTTCTTTCAATCTTCATTGAGTTTTTTTGCTAAGGAAAGCAATTGGGTGGCCTCTTTTACTCAACATTGCACTAATGCTTGTGTTAAAAGCATCAAACCCCACTTTAAAGACTTAACCAAATTATGGTAATGCGAGGGCAGGACTAGGCAAAACTGTTTTTTTTAACTTAATAAAGCTAGTTTGTGCTACTTTGGTCTAATGAAAATTTTCAGTTTTATGTTCTATCATTGGTGCCGCCACAATGGTCAATTGTCGGATGAACCTCTAGTAAAAAGAAACCAATCCAAGGAATTGTCACAATCATGAAGAATTGTAGGGTTGGTTAAGTCACATTTGGTTCTACCTTAGTTGAGTTCATTTCCATGCTAGAAATGGAGATATTATAACCCAAGAAGTTAACCTTTTCACCTAAAAATAGTTTTTTTTTTTAGCAGACAATAATTTCTACCCATGCAAAACTTCAAAGTTTTGTCAAAGGTGTTAGAGATGTTTTTATCAAGCGTATGATTGTAGACCAATATGTGGTCAAAATAGATGACCATAAATTTTCCTAAAAGAGGTGCAAAAAATTATTTTTAGGCATCTGAATGGTATATTGGTCCACTCATGCAACTTATCAAATGTTTTAAAGGTTGTCTTCTACTAATTTCTCTATTGAATTCTAATTTAAAGGTATCTACTTCACAAATCAATTTTAGAAAACATAGATGAGCAGTGTAGCTGATCGAGTAGTTCATCTAAGCAAGAAATCAAAATTCAATATCCAATGGTTATTTTGTTCACTATTTTACTATTAAATACACATTCATCATGATTCATCCTTTTTTTAAAAAGTAACTAAGAGATTTGCACTATCTTTAACCAACCATTTAGAAAATAGCTCATATATTTGTCATTATAAGTCTTCATACTATTTGGGTGGTATTTAATAAAAAAGTGAAATGACAAACCCTAGAATAATATCGATATCGATAGCATGTTGGACGTCATGCATTGGTGGCAACCCAACCAATACCTTATCGGTGAAAATATCTTCAAATATCTACCACTAAGATCACCAAAATCCTCTTTTAATGCTTACAAGAGCAAAGTCCTGCAATTTCTCTGAGTTTTGTTTAGTGGCTGAGACAAATTCTTACTTTATGAGCAAAAGCACAAATTGTTTCACACCCTTTCTAAGGAGTAGGTATTCTTGAATCCGTCATGAAAAATTCATCAGCCATACAACGTAAGTCTTCCCAAGAGAAAATAACATGCACCCAAGGGAATCACGTCACACCACACTTGCACTTGAAATTTGCCACTAATAGAAAAATAAACTAGACAATAGTTTGTTACCTGATCACATTTCACCTTTTTATCCAAGATAACTAATATGGTGCTAGTTGTTCTTAAGTGGCAAGGCATAATTTTTCCACTATTTTTGCGGACACAACTCCATTGATAATAAAATTGCAACCTTTCTCATGTATTATGCATCGAATATGAAAAATATTATTTCATAGTCACTCGCCGTATTTGTCATTTCTCACATTCAACACTAATCAAACTGCTAATAACTCCCTTTCACAACATAAACACTGCTACTGCCTTCGAGTCATAAACCTTCTCATGTAATGTTTCCTCAATGAAGGAAACACTCTGTCAACTTGGACAATATAAAGCTATATTCTCATGACATTTGAAGCACTTTCGATCGAGCAGACATATTGTTGTTGTGCAGTTGTCATAACACTAACCATTTCAGATGACAACTTCTCATTTCTTGGATCTGAATTAGTGTTTCTTAGCGAAACTCCCTTGGTGAGACTGACACCTCTTAGAGGTTATCTCGAATTAGTTAATTTAACCTGCTAATGTCACCTATCCACCTATCCACCTTATCCACTTTCATTAAAAGCTTAATCACACCTTGAAGAGTCCAATATAATTTCAATTGAACCAATTCGCAATACCTAACCACAATCCTCCAAGAGCCACCATGCTTTCTTCAAATCCAACAAAATCACATTTCAATTTAAGCTGTTCAAATTCAATGACAAACTCCACCAATAGTTCATTTTCTTGAATGTCCTGAAAATAAAATTATCTTATTGATAATAATCAAACAAATATTTATGCTTCATTTCTTTCATTTTCCCACAAGTGATCTTGTTGTGACCCTCTCAGTACTGATCAAGTTTCACATTCTTTCATCGTATCAATGCATTCTTCTTCAATTTGATTGTGACCTGTTTGGCCACTCCATCAAAGAAGTACTTTTTAAAATTCAAGAACTCATTCCATGATGTGCATTGAATTTAACAATTTTATCAAGATCTATTCTTCCTTCAAAATCAAGTATGTTGAAAATTTGTCATTACACGCTCCAAACGAAGTGTCATTAGAAAAGTTATTACCACTCAAACCTTCTTGGTGGAATGGATTCATCTCCTCTTCTTCATCGGATACTCCTTCCAAGCCAATTGATGGTTAATCGACCTCTTTATTTTTAGACAACAAGGCATTTATGAAGAAAAATTTTGTGTTATAAATCTTTGATCAAGATTTCTCGGATAAGACAGTGATTATTCCACCATTGCAGAATCTTGTTGGGCTCTGATACCGGAAAATTAAATGATTCTGAGATGGAATGCTAAGGACGAGCTTAACTTTTCCCTACCCGAGCTATGAAAGACACCTCCTAGTGCCAATAATGTAAAGGCAAAGTCTCAACAAGATAACTAGCCACCCCTTGGATGCAAGTTCTAGGATAAAGAACAAAGAAACTTTACTCTTCAAAAAAAAAAATAATAATAATAATAATAATAATAATAATAAAATAAAAAAATCTTCATTCACCACCCTTCAATATAGAGAGTTTTACAAGTATTTATATCAAATAATGTTCACAACTATAGTTACAAAACATAGTACAAAAGTTATGTAACCAATTGTGTAACCCTCCTGATTTATGCAAAAGATAAATAGAGACCCATCCACAGCTCCAAGTTGAGCACCACATCAACTTTTCTTTCCTTCCAAGTACAAAAGAAGATAATTTATAATTTAGTGCCTCCACCTTTAAAAGTAAATAAGTGAACTTTCCATTTCTTAAAATATATGCTCAACACTGCAAGATCATATACTTATATGAAATCAAATAAATTTTAACACATTGATTAAAAAATTGGTCAAGGCGTGCATGTCAAGGTGCTTGTACAAAGCCTTAAGGCTTAAGCCTCAGTTGATTGAACAAGCCGTGCACTTTTTTTAACTGAGGCTTAAGCCTTGAGGCATTGTCTCACTCATATTAGGGTTACGGGTGGGTAATATAAAATTTGTTCCGTTTTATTTACCCTTTTCAATGAGCAGTGAGCGGGTTGATAGCGAATAAGGCAAGCAGCGAGCATCCCTTTCCCTCTCTCTCCTACCCAAAGCCCTATGCGATTTAGCTAGCGAGAAACGGGAAGGCACGACGAGATTCACACTGTCTTAAGAAGAAGGCCTCTGAAACTCCCATTTTTCTTCTACCCCCGCTCCACTCTGCTCCTACACAAAATCATTTCCAGAGACGACGTCACGAAGGTAACCCTCCTCTTTCCTCCCACCTATCTTTGTGTGCTTCAGCTTGTATAAATCCCATAATTTAAGGTAAAATAGAGGACAACAGGATTTAAAATTGAATTTAATGTTGTCACTTTTGTTGTTTGGCAGGATTTAGGTTAAATCTTGCTACCAAACAGCTCCTTAAGCTGTGATTTTTGTTGTTTGGCATGAATTGGATTTGTTTATTGGATCAATTCAAACAATTGTTGGCTTAATTATTAATTTATTTAGATAAATCTTTAACTTAGTTGATTGTACACTCAAAATTTGTAAGTTTGTTCTAAGTGAGTATACTGACGCTACAGACCATGATAATTATGATTTATTTTATTTTTGAGGAATTTACATACATAGCACACAATTATTATATATTTATATATGTAACACCTAAATTTTTATATTTATAAAAATAACACCCAAATATTTAATATTACATTAAAATAGCACTATCATTAATTTTTTTTAAGTGAAGCACCTTTTCTATCATAGGAAGAGTGCTAGATTTGTAAATCAAACTTAGGTGTTAAATATGTAAATGCATAAGAATTATGTGCTATGTATGTAAATTTTCTTTATTTTAAGTGAGTGATTATTCTAAACACTAATATAAAACTTTTATTTAGAGTTTTATGATTTATATCATCATGATGATGAATTGAGTAGTAAGTAGATATACTGAATATATGTCCTATTTATAAATTATTTATAATTTAATGCTTTTTATTTCTTATTTTGAGGCTTATGCCTCAATCCGCCTCAAGGTTCACGCCTCGCCTCGCAATGGCAAGACGCTTCAGTTCTCATTTTCGCCATTTTTCAACCTTGTTTTAATTCTACATTTATCTCTTATTTCACATCCACCATAATTTCACTCATGACTCATATTTTTAGATGTTATATGCCCAATTAAGACACCTCTAACAATTATCATCTCTTCAACAAATATATGTTATATTAGCATCAATATCTTTTCAAAAATTGATTTTTTTTTTTTAAATAAATTATCCTCTAACCCAATAGGAGGTGCACAAGGAAACATATCGAGATCCTCCTAATAAAAAATATATCCGCCTTAAGCCCTTCAAAACTAAATTATTTGTGTTTGTATTTTAAGATTCTTAATTGACCATTCACATGTATGTTCAGGTACTTGGTAATTGTACCCTCAAATTGTTAAGCACATATATACAATAACAATAAGTTTTTATCCCACTACATGGGTTCAATTGCATGAATCTTTTTTCTCTAATGTGCCCTATTAAGTGTCATATTCACATTTAATCCTAATATATTAAGGTCATTTTTTATACTTTCTAAGTCTTTTTAAGTCCATCTATACCTTTCTTAACATAAGCCGAATCTAATACATCTACTCTCCTGACTGGATTATCAGATGACCAACGTGTTATATGACCAAATCATCTAAGATGATTCTCTCTAATCTTAATTGCTACTAGAGCTACTCAAACCTAATCACACACACAAATTTCTCATTTTTCTATAAGTGTAAAGCCACTCATCCATCATAGTCTCTCATCACTTCTTAATTTTATGTTCTCTTTATTAGCCAACATTCATGCAAGTCTCACCACCATTTTCTAAAATTTTCCTTAAGTCTAAGCAGTACTTTCCTATCACACAACAAGCCTAAAACATTCCTCCATTTCAACCATCCAACTTGAATTCCACAATTAACATCTCCATCTATATCACCATCACTTTGCATAGACTTGAGATATCTAAAACGTTCACTCATTTTAATGACTTGCTCACTTAATGTCACTACTCCGCCATTAGAGCTTCCATAATTAAAATTATACTCAATGCATTTGATTTTAGATCTACTCAAACGAAAGCCTTTAAACTCTAAGGTTGACCTCCATACTTCAACTTTTTCTTGAACTCTATCTCTAGTCTTATCAACAAGAAGAATGTCATCAACAAAAAGCATACACCAAGTACCTCCACTTGAAAATACCTAGTAAGAACATCTATAACTGAATAATAACAATACAATATAAAACATACATACTACCAGTAATGATTATTACGCAAGGGAAAAGGAACGAGATGCAGCATAAACGTGGTGGCAAGATTTCGAGACCTCCTAGATATAGGAAACATGCCTTTATAAAGGGATATTAAACTTGGGTGGGGTGCATCCCGGTCAAATTTCACTGATAATTCTGGAGTCTGAGTTTGACTCAGAAAGCATAGAAACACTGGTACACTGGTTTCATAGATTAAATATAGCTTCTATCAGTCTAATTCACACGACAATAATAAACATAATGTAAGGGGAAACAATGCTAGTGATACAACATCAAAGTGGGTAAGCAAGATTCAAGGGTTCTGGGAGTATATGGCTTTGTGTATGCAAAAGTGCCACTATGTCCAAATCATAATCTACTAATATTTCTGGAGGCTGGAGCGTGTCCGAATCTGACAATCATAGAAGCATGGAGCATATGAATTAACTAGAGTATCTATTCATCAGATCCACACAAAACATTTGCACTTTCTCTCTTATAATAAAAAAAAAGAAAAATGAAAATAAAGATCGCACTCAGGCATTGCACAGCTAAGCAAGCAAGTGCTGGCTTCTATATTTCAACCAGAAAGCTATTCACAAGCTAGTTATAATTATAGATGAGCAGGGCTCAAAAATTTCAAGCCCAACCGAAACATAAAACCAATGGTTAGGAGAGCTGAGGTCAGATAGCTCGTTATTTGACCAATCTCTGCTCATTCTGAGTGCTAGCAAACCAATAAGGAGTGCACCTTCAATCACTAGATTTCTAGTTGTAAGATTACCATAGGAAGAAGAACAAGTACATTGCACATTCTCCTAGATAACAGAATAAATTGTGCATCTAAGAAACCCAAGAATCAGTTCTGTATTGAAATGAAGCGATCTTACAACAACAACAATAGAAAATCTCTTCATGACAAATTTGTAAATTAGACAGGGCATAACATTACCCAAAAAGCCAAGGTTCCCTTCTCTTGGTGTCATGATGGGCATGAGCTCTAAGGAAAGGATAGTAAGCACCCAGCTGGTACCAACGCACCAATAGATCAGGTTCCGGGTTACCAAAAAATCCACCGATGTCCGCACCTACATAACAACAATATATATTTGAGCAATCAAGCGATAATTAGACAATTGTAGGACAGTCAACAATTGTCAATGTCTTGTTACCTGAGAATGACATTCCAGCAAGCCCCAATGTCAATATCATTGGAACTGAAGATCTTAGATGATCCCAATCAGCAGAATTATCTCCTGTCCAGATAGCGCCATGACGTTGGCTTCCAGCAAAAAAAGCTCGGGATAAAACAAAGGGGCGATCCTTTCCATTGCTTCGCTTCAATAGTCCATCAGCTGTGGCCATAAAAAGGTAGGACCCATAGACATTATGCAATTCCCGATGCTCAACACCTCCAAAATGTAAAGCATCTCTTGGCATTGATATCTAATTAAGAGAATACGGTTACTCATACTTGCAGGGAAAGTATATTGCCACTTCTTCCCATGAATACAAACACATTAGATTCATGCGGAATATGTAATAAAATTAATGAGAAATTCTAAGGCTCCTCATATAGGCACAAATGCATATGAACAACAGAAATGAAGCCATAAAAAAGATTAAATGAATTGCAAGGCGAAAGTAAAACACCAAGACAATCATATGGATTGCCTCCTAGAATAAAATGAAAAGATCTATGCAGGCATAAATGAAAGTATATTAGACGCTAGCTACAAAACTAGTCTGAAATGGCAGAAGATCTCTACGGCCAGACAAAACAAAACTCTATTTATGCACCCAAACATAAAAACTAAAACTCACACATTTACGGTCCATATGGGAGCAATGACAGCTGCGAAATCTATCCGGTAAAAACAGATTTTTTAAAAGTTATTATAGGCATTATAAATATTTTCCCTTCTGAAAAATTCAGATAATAACTTTCTCACAACTACCACATTCTAATAAATCTAGCTACAAAAAGCTGCTTCCCACCATTAAAAATTTATGAAAATACAACAAAAAAATTGTCCAAACATTATTGTCAATATTATTGTGAGCAAAACTATTAAAAAAAAAGCTCAAATTAGGCTCTTAAATCAATAAATATGATTGGTCACATAAAAAATTAACATCAATGAACAACAAAAATCCACAACACTACCAGCTAAAAAAATCAAGGAAAAAGAAAACTATGTATGCTTGAATTTTAAATAAATTATTACTGAATGAATAGTCCACCATAAAATTATCAAATAAATAAAAAACTTATTATATGCAGCATCTTATGCACAAACATAAGCATCCCTAGTACCTTTTATGCCCCACCCACCAGACCCCACCCAAACCTAAGCCAACGCCAACCACCAAAGTCAAGTAACAACCACCAACAAGCACAAGTTCCCAAGCGTCATCTACAGCTACAACTGATAAGTACATGGAAAAAACATGATCTCCAAAAATTCCTATATAAGCAAAAGCTGGAGGAACTCCTAGAGCATGATCTACAACTAGGTAAAACTTTAAGGTACGGAGACCCATTAAAAAATTCTTTGTGCAACTGCTCCCAGGGAGAGATTATTACTAAAGCATATATTTTATGATGCGCATCTCTCAATACCAGTTAAAGGCAACAACTCCAACTTTAATATTCTAAAGATGATCCTCTACAAGTACTCAGTGAAATAAATATGGAGAGACTAATATGTAGTGAATGAAAAGGTAGCACCATAAAAAGATTAGTTTTCTATAATCACCATTTTGACTAAAATGGTGATTTTGAAGCTACAATGTTCCAAAAACTCAAGACTTTTAATTAAAAAAAAATCCCAAGAAGCTCAACTATCCAGTGCTAGTTCTCAATAGGAAACAATATGTAGTTGAAATTTGAATTCCATTTCTTTAGAGTCCATTTAGTTGCATTGTGCAATCATGCAAATTCAACAAGAAGTTATCACTATCTTAAAAAGATTAAGAAGAATGAACCAAATAGCTAGTTATGGTTCTTGATTTGGAAAAATGTGTACCTGAATTTGAAATTCTATTTCGGCAGTGCCTTTAGAGTTGCACTAGCTTTGAAAACTTATTATGATATCAACTACAAGAAGGAAGAAAATACAGTTCTTATATTTTAGTTGCACATAAAATAACCATTGAACTTGAAGAAATCAAGAAATGCATTGCAAATAAATGACATATTCTAGTAGCTTTTTTTTTGGCATCTTATTCATAGATTTAAATCATAAACAATTTCACTTATATATCTATCAAATCAATTATAAAAGTTAGGCAGAGTATGTATAACCAATATTTCCTAGGTATTTTTTAATTCTAAGTTACTAACTTTAACAAAAACACGGATTGGATATGAGATTGTGGGGGTTGGCTTTTGGGGGAGTAGTTGAGGCGGGTGACAATGAAATAAGATAATATAAAATTTAGAAATAAATTTCTTTAAAGTGCAATTAATCAACTAGGATATAAGGAACTAAGTGTTGGTCCGCATATGACTAAGGATGATAATGATTTGTGGGGCGAAAAACTTATTAGAAGTTAGCCCAATAGTAAAAAATAATTCTCTAGTTTCAAACTGACTATCAAGGAAGATCCTACATGTCATTCACTGATTCTGATAGCTATTCTGAAAGATTAGGTCATGCAATGAACTGCTCTCAAACTTACCTCTGGGCCATTGAACACTGAAGGCTCGTTCATGTCATTCCATATATACAAAGATGGTGTTGAACCCTCATAATTCTTAAATGAGAATTTCTCAGCCCACCACTCCCGAACCTCTGGATTCAACGTATCCGGATATGATGATGAACCTGACCAGCACCAGCCATCAAAGTCCTTCCCGTTGCATCCTTCACATAATACCCCTTATCTGTAGCCTCCTTATGCACAAAGTAGGAATCATCTCGCTTGATATGAGGATCTACAATAGTAACCATGTGCCTCCCTTTTGCTGCCAATTTCTTCTGCATCTCCTCTGGATTGGGGAACAAAACTCTATCCCAAGTGAAATACCTTTTTCCATCTGTGTGCTCAATGTCAAGCCACAGTACATCATAAGGAATGTCGTGCTCATCAAAACCAGCATCAACAGCAAAAACATCTTCCTCATCTCTGTAATTCCATCTACACTGGTGGTAACCAATGGCAAACTCCTGAGGCAATGCTAGAGTTCCAGTCACACTAGCATATTGTTGAAGAACATCCTTAGGCCCCGGTCCCACAAAGAAGAAGGTGTCCACAATCCCTGCCTCACTCATCCACAACGTGTCAATCCTACCCTTGTCTGTCGCTGCCGAATCATCCCATCCAGGGGCAAGCACATCAATCTGCATCTCAGCGGCATTAAGCCAAAAGAATCCAGAGGACCCCTTTAGACCATGCGAGAGCATGAATGGGATGGACCCATATAACCCAAAAGGTGAATCGTGTAGATACTCGAAAACATCTAGATTAAACAGTCGATATGGTTCAGAATGCTCCACACCAGGACCTCTAGTAGCACGAAGCGCCAAAGCAGTGGAGGCGTGCTCAGGGATTCCATACACAAAGTCTGCGCCATGAAATGAAACATCAAAGCTTATCGACTGAGGACCGTGCGGCCTCGTGTCGGTATGTCCTCGAAACCGCTCCTCCCAATCCTCTCCTTCCTTCTTCTCCCGAAGCTGCTCCACTTCGAATAGACCGTGTGAGTTTAACGAGATTATCGGATCGCTAGATCCTTTACGTCGGACCTGGATTTCAAAAGGATCATGCCGTAACACGGCCACAAAACCGTCCGAGAGATAAACGGAAGAAATCGAGCCATCTTCAGCGGAAGAAACGCGGGGGAGCCAGAGGCGGCGGTCTTCGAAGTCAGGGAGAACGATATCTGGGACCTCAAATCGTTGTTTCGAAGGAGCGGAGTAGTCTTCGTCGATCTTCAGCCGCAAGATACCGTTCTGGTAGACTGAGAGACGGAGGAGGAGAGGGCGAGGGGTTTCAGTGCCGGAAACGTCGTCGACGGAGGGGAGGGAAGGCAGGAGACGGGCAGTGAGGTGTCCATCGGAGATTGAGGGATCGGAGACGATGAGACGGGGGAGGGAGTGAGGAGTGCGTGAGCGAGCCCGCTTGCAGAAGGGAGTTTGGTTGCAGTTGCGGAACTCGTCTTTCTTCCAAGCGGAGGCAGAGGAGGAGAAGAGGAGTGGGATAAGGATGAGGAGAAGACAGCGGAGGAGGGGAGGGAGAGGAGCCATGGCGGCTGCGACTGCCCAGTGGAGGAGAAGATACGGTCGATCGCGACCAGGCGAACTGATGAGACTGCGTAGTTGAGAACCTTGAGATCGAAGTTGAAATTTGTCGGGGTTGGAAGAAACCGGCCCGTCGGTGGCCCAATAGCATCTCAGACGTATTTTAACTATTATGGGCCCAAAAGGTAAGAGCACTAGCTCGATTTGCCAAGTGTTCGTGGTGACAAGCTTGTTCCATGCTCCTGAAAATGAGCCGCGCATTCTAATTTATTTCTTATCATTCTTTAAATAAAAAAACTCAAAAATCGACTCATTTATCTTGATTATTCTAATTGAATAAAATATTAAATAATATAACACTGAAAATTTCACTAGTCAAAACACAAATCTTGATGTCGAAAATAATCTGATCCTAAGTCGAAACTAACTCAGATCAAGCACTTAAAATATCATTGAAAATTTTGGGATATCAATTCTTAAATATGGAGTGTTTATGATCAAATCGAGCGTCTTAATGATCTAACAAGATATCTTGATTACTTTTTACATTTAAATACTTAAAATACATGAATAATCAAATGAATCATTTCGGCCGTCAGATGGAGTATTTTGAGATTTTAACTACAATGACTAAAATGCTTCTCTAATTATAAATAGGACTCATTATTATATGAAGAAGAAGAAAAAGTGAACAAGCTAAAGAGAGAGAAAGATGAGGCGAAGAACCTCAAGCTAATCGTATGATGTCGGTGCATTGACCATTGTGGGTCATCACCACCCGTCGGGTTTGTCGACCACTTGCTTCTTGATCATCGTGGTCATACTCACGGTTTTACCGCTGTAGACGAGACCACCACCGGTCTCGTGCACATAGCCATTGCCGCGTCATTCGTGGTGACCACCGTTGGTTGCCGACCATCGGATCGCATTACCGTCACTGGTTGCCGGTTGCGCCTTATTTGGTCATGGCCGTGCGGTCACATCAACATTCTACACGATGGTCGTCGTATCATCGCGTAGTCATTTATTGTCGGTAATCCTTAACCAATATAACTCAATTCTTCTTTGCGCGTTATCATTAATTTGGTTGTCGATTTCATCTGATTTGTAATCCCGTTATCGAAAAAACTTAAACTTTGTACTCTAAAAATATATAGTGGAGATTTTACTATGGGAGTGAGTTTTCTCCCCTATTTTTTCACATAAAATTCGGTTCTTGTTCTCTCAAATATATGTATTGTGGATTTCCAAACGAACTGCGTGAAATTTTATTTTACAATTTTCGCACGCATAGTTTGGTGTCACGTAGAAACATTCCCTTTACATTTTCACAATGGTTGACAATCGATTTTATGTTGACAACCATATGGTGAAGAAAATCTTACTCGAGGAACACATAAGAAGAATGAAGATTTAACAAACTTGATCCTTTGACTTTTATTGGATGGGAGGCAACTCTTAATCTCAAAAGATCATCCAAATCAATATTCAGTGATTAGGTTTGAAAGCAAGTCGTAATACTCAAAAGATAAAGATTAGGAGCAACTTTACAACCTCAAGCGAATATTTTTAATTTGACCTCCTCCACAAGTTGAATGTCATGTACTAACAAATCTGATAAGTCATAACTTTGCTACTCCACGTTAACATCATAACTCGAAAAACAACCTGGGATATCGAACTTTGTACCTCGCGGGTTAACGTTACCGAGTGATACTCTGATAGATAATATCAGAAGAATCAAAATGTTTAACCTCTTCCACACAAGTTAATGTCATACGTTAACAAAATAATATCAAATGAGAGTTAAAACTATTGACTTCTTCCACACAGGTTAAATATCACCGAGTAAAACTCTAACAAACAATCTCGGATAAGTCAAAAATCATTGGTGGATTCAATTTGACATCTTCCATACAAGTTAACGTCATCAAGTAACACTTTGACAAACAACCTCGGATGGGTAAAAAATTCTCAGCGGATTCGATTTAAGCTCTTCCATATAGGTTACTGTAATCAAGTAATACTTTGACAAACAACCTCAGATGGGTCAAAAATTTTTGGAGGATTCGATTTGACCTCGTCCATACATGTTAACATCATCAAGTAACACTTTGACAAACAACCTCGAATGGGTCAAAAATCCTCAGCGGATTCGATTTAACCTCTTCCATATAGGTTTATGCCATCAAGTAATACTTTGACAAATAATCTCGGATGGGTCAAAAATCTTTGGCGAATTTGATTCGACATCTTCCATACATGTTAACGTCATCGAGTAACACTTTGACAAATAACCTCAGGTAGGTCATAATTTTGTACATATTCCTCACAAGTTAACATCATTGAGTAACACTCTAACAAACAACCTCGGATGGGTCAAAAATCTTTGGCAAATTCGATTCGACCTCTTTCATATAAGTTAACGTCATCAAGTAACACATTGACAAAGAACCTCGAATGGGTCAAAAATCATCAACGGATTCGATTTAACCTCTTCCATACAGGTTACTGTCATCAAGTAATACTTTGACAAACAATCTCGGATGGGTCAAAAATCTTCAGCAGATTCAATTCAAAATCTTTCATACAGGTTAATGTCATCAAGTAACACTTTGGCAAACAATCTCAGATGAGTAAAAAATTTCCAGCGGATTTGATTTGACCTCTTCCATGCAAGTTAATGTCATCAAGTAACACTTTGATAAACAACCTTGGATGGATCAAAAATCCTCAGCGGATTGATTCACCCCCATACAATCATATGAGTAACATCATGAAGAATGACACTGAAATTATCGCGATTTACGAGTTTTCTAAGAATGGTTCTTAATCAATGCTTCCCCACTTGCAACTATTGGAGTTTCAAGAAAATCAATTTTCTAAACTACGGGCCTTGATCGCCTCAATCCAGTCGGTCTGGGCTTGGTCTCTTGAGGAAAAGCTGGAGCCATATGAACTACGAGCCTTGATCCTCCAATCGGTCGGCGATGGCGGTTGACGCCTCTCGAGGGAAAATCGGACCTTCGTCGTATGAACTACAAGTCTTGATCGCCTCCAAACCCAGTCGGTCCGACGAGGATAGTTCGCTTTTGAGGAAAACGAGCCTCACCATATGAACTACGGGCCTTGATCGCTCCAAACCCGGTCGGTCGGCGAGGATAGTTAATGCTTTTTGAGGGAAAACCAGAGCTCACCATATGAACTAGCCTTGATGGTCAAAATCGATGGCGCCTCTTTGAAAAGCGGAACCTCGTATGAATTATGGGCCTTCACCT
Source organism: Cymbidium sinense (assembly GCA_021442155.1). Taxonomy (NCBI): domain Eukaryota; kingdom Viridiplantae; phylum Streptophyta; class Magnoliopsida; order Asparagales; family Orchidaceae; genus Cymbidium; species Cymbidium sinense. Next base: position 21,864,933 of record CM038226.1, read on the forward strand.
CAAACTTCGGTGGTCGATGATAGTTGGCGCCTCTTTCAGCGGAGCCTCGCATATGAACTACACTCTTGATCATCCAAACCGGTGGTCGGCGAAAATGGCGCCTTCGAGAAAAATGAACCTCGTATATGAACTAATGGTCTGTCGCCTTGAGCACAATTGATCGGCGCGGTTAACTCTTTCGAGGAAAATCGAACCTCGTATGAACTACGCCTTGATCACCTCCAAATCGGTCGATTCGGCGAGAATAATTACACCTCTTTGAGAAAACTCTGGTATGAGCTTGATGCCTCCAATGGTTGGTCACGAGGACAGTTGACGCCTCTTTCAAGAGAAAACTGGATGCTCGCCGTATGAACTATGAGTTTTGATCGCCTCCAAATCCGATCGATCCGACGAGAATAGTTGACACCTCTTTCGAGGAAAAATCGGAGCCTCTCCGTATGAACTATGGGTCTTGATCACCTCCAAACTCGGTCGGTCCCACAAGGACAATTGACTCCTCTTTCGAGGGAAAATCGGAGCCTCGCCCTATGAACTACGGGTCTTGATCAACAAAACAAATGACCTCCTTTTCAGAAGAAGGTCAAAGCTTCGCTGACGAAAAAGAAAAAAAATTTTTACTCTTAGCCTGTGAACTTCTGCTAGATAATTTCTCATCTAGAATAGAAGAACACTAGAGCATATAGGAGAAAATTGTGTCTCTTTACTTAACCCTAGGGGGGTTTTTATAGATCCACTATAGGGGCGAAAAGAGAATAATAAAAAACCTCATCTTCTCATTATGGCTAGTGTTGGCGAGCCATTTAAAAAAACCCTCTCTCCTTATTATGGCTAGCATTTGCGAGTCATTTAATTAAAAAAAAATCTCTCCTCATTATGGATAGCGTTTTCCAACCATTTAATTAAAAAAATCCATCTCTCCTCATTGTGGCTTGCGTTGCCATCTATTTAATTAAAAACACCTCTCTCCTCATTATGACATTTAATTAAAAAAAACCATCTCTTTCATGACTAAATGTCGATATATATATATATATATATATATATATATATATATATATATATATATATATATATATATATATATATATAATCACATAATTAACCATTAATAATTAATTAGTTAATAAATAAATTAATACATATAACTATGTAATTACAAATTGTAATAATAAGTAAAGTTATTTTATTTAAAAAAAGATATTTAATATATTTTTGGATGAAATAAGTAATGACATCAAAAAATACGGGGGCAACTAATATAACACTAAAAATTCTACTAGTCGAAGCACGAATCTTGATGTCGAAAATAATCGATCCTAAGTCGAAACTAACTCAGATCAAGCACTTAAAACATCATTAGAAACTTTGGGATATCAGTTCTTAAATATGGAGTGTTTATGATCAAATCGAGCGTCTTGGAGAGATCTAAGCTTCAAGATCTCTTGATTGACTTCATTTGATCATTTAAATACTTAAAATATATGAGATGATCAAAGGAATCATTTCGAGCCGTCCGATGGAGTGTTTTTGGATTTTGACTACAATGGTCAAAATGCCCTCTTAGAATCTAATAAATAGTATCTCATTCTTCTCATGAAGAAGAGAAAAAAGTGGTCAAGCTAAAGAGAAGAGAGAGCTATAAGGCTTGAAGAACCTCAGCATGTCGTGTCGTCGATCACGGCGCCAGTCGTAGACCATCGTACGCCATCATCCACCAGCGGCCGCCGCCATGACCCCACGTCGGCCTACCGGTCGTCATCGTCGACCCGCGTTGTTGGTCACCACGCCGTACTAGGTTCTTCGGTCGACCACCGTTTAATTCACGACGCAGTAATTCAGCAGCCATGTTAGTCCGTTGCCATTAATCACCGGACCACCGTCGGCCATCACTTGGTCGCCACCGTATCAGTCACCACCACTGCCACTCCATCATCGATCATCAAATTATATTATTTGCCGTCATTATTAACCATTGTTATTCCCAACTCGCATAGTTGTTTTCATCGATTGATTTCATTGTCGACTTTCTCACATCTGACTAATGTCCTATTATTGGGAAAACTTAAACTTTGTACTCCAAAATAGATATATAGTGGAATATTTTTACTGGGCTAGGCCCCGTGATATTTTCTCTCTTTTCGAGATTTTTCCAAGTAAAAATCCTGGAGTTTTTCATTCTCTCTTCAAATATCTGTGTGTGTACTGAATTTCTCAACAAGGTTAAGGCATAAAGTTTTATTCTACCAAAGTTTTAGCGCATATATTAAACAATTTAATATATGATCAAATGAAATTAAATATTAAGTCCTTTGTTTATTTACATAAGTAGTTAATTCTAAATTTGATAATATATATATATATATATATATATATATATATATATATATATATATATATATATATATATATATATATATATATATAGTATTTATATCAAAAGATTCATCTCTTCAAGAATAATTAAATGACATATATATAGCTAGTAAGTTGGAGGCATTGAAGCCAAGGGATCCAAGTTTGTGTTAAGAGGAAACTAGTTTGAGCTAATTTTGTCTATTTCAATTCACACATTTTTGGACTTTGCAATCATCCATTTTAAGTGACTTAATATCACTTTAATAATAATACAATTTATAAGATCTAGCATCGTGAAATGATGGATGCTTTTATATTGTGAAAGTAGACAATGCTAATTAAAAGATATTTGGTGTCAATGAAAAATTGTGATGAGAATTAGGTGTTGATTGCAAATATTATATGATGTTTGGTAGTAAAAATCTAATATTCCGAGTCAATGAGAGATAATGATTATCGATCAACAAGTGTATGGTGAGTATTGCTAATTAATGTTTAGGTATGTGATAATGACATCAGTGTTAATTGATGAATGGGATTTGGTTGTAGCCAATGACATTATTTATTTCATAAAGATTTCATCATCAGGTAATATACTATAATAGGCTTCATTAGCGATATGATTAATGTTAGTTATTAGACAACAATGAATATCAATGTAATCTACAATCTATATTGGGCATTAAGTGATAGGTCGATTATAAGCTATATAAGGATTAGTTGCAAATGGTGATGGGGTAATTTGTAGTGGATTGGAATTAGAGGTGTCAGTTCACATTAATGGTTAGATATAGATTTGATTTTAAGCTGGCTTAACCCAAATACGCTTGATCAAAAATATCCCATTTATTTTATGGGTCAAAATATTTGGACCTAATTTGAATCAATCCAAATCAGACTCACCTAACTCATTTATTATATATTAGAACTAATTAAATTGAATGCGACTCATTTAAGCCAAATAATTTTACATGAATCTACCTAACTTAAACCCAAAAAGTAATAGAGTCAATTTTGAGTTAATCTTGTGTAATTTGAGTCAATCAATCCAATCTAAATAATAATCAAGTCTATAATTTTAAATTAAACTTAGCCCAAAATAATAAGATCAATTCAAATCCATATTTTGAGAGTCAAGTTCTAAGGTTGTCAAGTTAAGTTATTTATTGCCAACCTAATTAGAACTCTCTCTCTCTCTCTCTCTCTCTCTCTCTCTCTCTATGTGATTTTAGAATGATGCCCAAAGTGTTTTGTGAAGGTTATTATGGCATTAGGGTTAAGAATTATTGATTTGGTCAAGAGGTGTAGAGTATGATTTATATTGATATGTTTATGAAAAGCAAGGGTATGAATCATTGGGCTTATGGTGATGGTAAAGATGATTTAAGATTTGCTTAGAGTTAAAGATGTTGTAAGGATAGGGGAAGCCTTATATAGGATTTAAAAAGGAACTTTGATTTATGAGGAAGGTATAACTAATAAATTCTTAACTTGGGTTAGATTATATAGGGTAAAGAAAGCTTTGTAGAAGTGCTTAAAATGAAACTTGGATTATAAGAAGCTATTACTAAATTTCAATGTGATCATCCAAGCATTGTGTAATTTACAATAAAGCATGAATAACTTGAAAATAATAATTTTAATGCTCATATAATATGGTAAGATGTGATTTTTGATATTGCACAAGTCTTTACATTGCTTGATATTGTTCTACTTCACCTGATAGAGAATGAATCTTGTATTTCTTTGAATGTATAATATAAAAAAAATGAGAATTATCTCTTACATGTTATTAGATACTTTGAATTAGCCCCCTTGATCTTTAATTTTTTTATCATTCCAATGTCAAAAGCATTTCATCATTTTCCCCCATTTAATCTTAACTTTAAAAGTCATATATTTATCATTATCTCTATTATTATATATAATAGTTTGGAGATAATTAAATTTATCACTCTTATGTATCATATTATCCTAACATAATATTTATTAAAAAATCATTAATATTATATTAACTAAAAATATGTGTGTACTTAATTTTATTCTATTATTATCGCACTTATTTTTTTCAATTATTGTCTTAATAATTTGAACTATATCACATGCAACCTATCTTATAAATCATTCAAAATCTTTAAGTTCTTTATGCTATGAACTTCTTGCAAGATTAATGATTCTTTCATCAACAAAATAAGCCTCAATAATACTCCAATTTTTGTTTTTGTCATTTTTATAAGTTTATTTTTTGTTAATAACTTTTGATAACTCCAATTCCACCAACAAATTTTCTTCCGATTTTAAAATCTTCTAATTTTTTATGTCAATCATTTTAAGGAAAGTAGGCATCTTATTATATCATATTTTGCTCAACTAAAAAAAATCATTTATATTTCTCAATGACAAATCTTTTAAAAAAGGTTTTCAAATTCAATACTATTGATGTGTTTTCTTGTCTCCAAGATGAAGATGATTACTTTGAAATTTGCATACCTATTTTTAATGGCAATGTCTCCATCTCCCATCTTCTCTTTACATAAAATTGTTAGCCATTAGATGAGCATATTGTTCTATGGCTCATGCACTCAAAATGAACATACTTATTTTGGCAAAAATAATAGGGTTTAGTAATCAATCAAATCATGTTAAATGCATGCTTCTCTAAATCTCTCTTAAATTATAATGAAATTAGTGGAACCCAGGTCTCTAGCATAATAAATTTTCATTCAATCATCTTGGATTACCCTCTCATCTAGAAAGCAAAGATTGTTCTCCTTAAAAGAAATTCAAAGGTGATTTTCTCATTATATACATAAGTTTTTGTCTATTTATAGTCATTTTTAATTAATTAGATCTTCAATCAACAATTATATATTCTATATGCTAAGGTTAATATCCATTCCTAAACACATTTTCAAGAAGATCACACTATTCACCCTTAAATTCCTATTTGGTAGTGACAATTCCAATCAAATTTATTTCATTACTTATGCTAAAATGACTCTTTCTAAAGAGTGTGAATGCACCAATTTTCTTCTTTCTAACAATGAAGATAACACTACCTTTCGTCCAAGTGGATGTGAAAAGTGAAGGGTTGCGATAGGTAGTCGACAGCCAGCGTAAAACTTGTCGAAATAATCATGACATGAATCCTTTAAATCATTTGTGTTAATCTAGGCGTCCCCGGAAACAGCGTTGTATGGCTTGAATACGTGAAAAATGTGCAGTCAGCATCGGCTCGAGTGCGATTAAATAAGCAAAGGTTCCCACATTATGGACGGATGCAGGCAAAAGAAGTTAGTCCATGAAACTAGAATTATGTTAGGAACTTGGAATATAAATACTCTTACAGGTAAATTAATGGAATTAATAGATATTATGGTTCATAGAATGATAAATATTTTATGTGTTCAAAAAACTAAATGGGTTGGGGAGAAAGCCAAGGAGATTGATAGTTTAGGTTTTAAACTTTGTAGTAGAAGTCAAACTAGAAATGGTGTAGGTGTGATTATAGATAAAAGTTTGAAGGATAATGTTATAAATATTAATAGATGTAGAGATAGAATTATAGCAAAGATTATATTGACTAAGATTATCAATGTTATAAGTGTTATGCTCCCTAAGTAGGTTTGAATGTAAGCTCAAAAGAAAGTTTTTGTAATGAATTAGAGGGATTAATACAAAAGATACCTCTTGAAGAAAAAGTATTTATTGAAGAAGATTTAAATGGACATATTGGTAGAGTGATAGAAGATTTTAAAAGTATTCATTGTGGTTATGAATTTGGAGTGACTAATGAAGAATGTAAGATTATATTAGATTTTACTTTAGCTTATGATTTTGTAGTTGCTAATACTTTATTTAAGAAAAGAGATGATATATTATTACTTATAAAAATGGATCTAACACATATTGATTATTTTCGATAAAAAAAATAGATCGTTTAGGTTGTAAAGATTGTAAGGTCATTCAAGTGAAAGTTTAAGTACATTGATTGTTAGTTTTAGATTTTAAGATGAAAGATTGTAAGAGGAAAAATGAATCAAATTATTGTCATAGGATTAGATAAGGACGCTTAAAAACACAAATAAAAATATTTTTAAGAGCAAGCTACAAGAGCTTAGAATTTGGGATGTTCATAAGGAAGCTAATGTTATGTGAAAAAAAAGTAACAAGTGAAATTAATTAAGTTGCTAAAAATGTCCTTGGAGAATCAAAAAAAAAAAAAAACTTCTTTTAATAGAAATAGTTGGTGGTGGAGTCAGAGCGTGCAAGAAAAGATAAGAAATAAGAAGTATTGTTATAAAACTTGGTTTATATATAAAAACTCAGAAAATTGGGAAAGATATAAAGAGGCATGGAGAGATTCTAAGAAAGCAATATATGATGCAAAAAATTTAACTTTTAGTGATTTATAGAATAGATTAGATACTAAAGAAGGTGAAATATGTATGTATGTATAAGTTAACCAAAGAGATAAGATAAGTAAAGACTTAGGTTAAGTTTAGTTGGGTGAAAATCAAGTTTCTTTAAGAGGTTCTTAAAGCTTTTCCTGACTACTTCCCTCTTAAATGAATAAAGTTTATTTAATTTCTCCAAAAGTGTAGGTGGGTAAAATATATGTATAAGTATGGTAGAACTGAAGGAGTTAGTGATTATTGATGAAAATAATAAAGTGTTTTTCTTATAAAAGGATATTGAAAATAGGTGGATGAGATATTTTGATAAACTTTTCAATGAAGGATCTGAAAGTATGATTGATTTTAACAACCTTAATACCCAAACAAAAATAGAGAATTTTGTTTTTATCATCATATTAGTAAATCTGAAATTAGAGAAGCTTTAAGGAAAATGAAATGTGAAAAAACAGTAGGACTTGATGATATTCCAATAGAAGTGTGGAAATATTTAAGAGATCAAGGAATTTCTTGGCTTACTAATCTTTTTAATATTATTTTAAAGACTAAAAAGATGCTAGATGAGTGGAGGAAGAGTTTGTTGGTTCCTATATTTAAGAATAAAGGTGATGCACAAGAGTGTGCAAATTATTGAGGAATTAAGTTAATGTGTCATACATTAAAATTATGGGAGAGAGTAATTGAGCATAGGTTACGATGTGATACAAAAGTTTCTCACAATCAATTTGGTTTCATGCCAAGAAGATCTACTATGTATGCTATACATTTGTTAAGAGGTTTGATGGAGAAGTATAGAAAAGGAGGATCTACATATGATATTTATTGATTTAGAGAAAGCTTATGATGAAGTTTCAAGAGATGTTCTTTGGAGAGTTCTAGAACAGAAATGAGTTAATATTAGTTATGTTGAAATCATTAAGGATATGTATGTTAGAGCTACTACTTGTGTCCAAACACAAGGAGGATTGACAAAATATTTTTCTATTTTAGTTGGATTACATCAAGGATCAGCTTTAAGCCCTTATCTTTTTTTTTTTTTTTTTTTGCTTTAGTTATGTATGTTCTTACTAGGTATTTACAGGAAGATGATGCTTTTTGTTGATGACATTCTTCTTGTTGATAAGACTAGAGAGGAGGTCCAAGAGAAACTTGAATTATGGAGGTGAACATTAGAGTCTAAAGGTTTTCATTTAACTAGATCTAAAACTGAATATATGGAGTGTAATTTTAATTGTAGAAGGTCTAGTGGTAGTGTTGTGGCATTAGGTGAACAAGTCATTAATAAGAGTGAGCGATTCAGATATTTAGGCTCTATTGTTCAAAATGATGAAGAAATAGATGAAGATGTTATTAGTAGAATTCAAGTTGGATGGTTGAAGTGGAGGAATGCATCTGACCTGTTGTGATAGAAAAGTTCAACTTAAACTTAAGGGAAAATTTTCTAAGATGGTGGTAAGACACCGCAATGACTTATGGTGCGAATGTTGTAATAAAGAGAAGCATAAGACTAAGTATTACTGAGATGAGGATGCTCAGTGGATGAGTGACTTTACTCTTAGAGATAAAATGAGAAATGAGTATGTTGGGAAAAAGTTGGAGTAGCTCAGTGGCGGATAAGATTAGAGAAGCACTTTATGATTTGGTATAAAGTGTCAACCATCAATGACCCGTTAGGAGTAGATTTATATTTATCTTATGTTAAGAAAGGTAGAGGTAGGACCTAAAATACTTAATTAAGATGTATAGAAATGACCTTAGTATACTTAAATTAAATGAAAATTTGATATAATAGAACAATAGAGATGAAAGATTCATGTAACCCATGTGGGATAAAGACTTGCTATTATTGTTGTTGCTAACGACATGAAGATGGCATAAACAATTCTTCTCCCCTTCAACCTTTTTGCTTGGTGGTGTCGGAATAATTATTGTTCCTTTTGGACTAACTTAAACACTAAAATATCCCTCTTTTGGAAGGATTTAATAAAGTTGATAGTACTTATGAAAGACAAACTTGATTGCTATATTAGGGATGATTTATGATTGAAAATTTTATACTTCATGTTCTTGAGCCTAAGTGATTTTCTCTATTTAGAGGCATCTACATAGATAACACATAATCCTTACATATTTGAATGTCTAAGACTTAAATTTTCATATTTATATAAATAAAATTCAATTTTTTAATATCATGTCAAAATCAACACTTAATAATTTTTTAAAAATAAAATATATCTTTTCATATATTAAAAAATATTATATTTATAAACATTAGATGTACAAATGCATATGCATTATATGCCTATCTATGCAATAAATTTCCCTTTTGTTTAAACATGAATCCTTTGTCCATTGTTTCCAACTCTTGTTATTTTTTTATTTTTTTGTCAATAGAAATAAATTTGAGCTCTCATAGCTTATGAAAAAAAATAAAAATATAACTACTACAGAATAAATTATTATTTAAAAAAAATAAGATGGATATATAATTTATTTTTATTTTATAAAAATCAAATCATAATTTTCTTATGACATCGCAAATAATTAAATCAAGTTGAAAAATATAATTCCCGTATATATTTCTCTAAATATTTCTCTAAACGTAACTATAATGTAATTCCTAAATAACACAATGATGTATTTTCATCACGCACAATTGCCGCACCGCTTTCTCAAACGCAGGCAATACTCTTATAATAACAATATCTACTTTTGCCCTACAAATACTAGATTTGTTCGGTGAAAGCTTTTTCAAGAGACAACTACTAAATGGCAAGTAGCTTTTCCCTCTTATGTTTTGTTTAGCTTTTGAAATGTGAAACAGCAAAAAAAAAACAAAACTACAGCTTAAATAACTGCGTCTAAAAGCAGCTCATCAATGTGTTTTAAGGCAACTGCTTGAGAAACTGCGAACAAAAAATCTACTCTACAAATTGCTGATTCACTTATTAAGAAAGAAAGAGCCTGCAAAATCATCATCTTCCGAGTCACGAGTTTCACATAGCAAACAACTAAACATCTCTGCACACAGGCAGTATAATATTTATATATAATGTAGATAAATATGAAAAATGCAGTTTATGATTTATACAGCTGCAAATTCACATTTATCGAGGATTTTTATTGGATTTGTTTTTTAAACAGTAATCTGAGAGCACTTCAATTGAGACTTGTATTTTCGATGTATTTACAATCATATCTCTGCTTGCTGCTTCTGAATTTGCTCCTGTCAAATGCCATTTGGCAAAGAACGATCAGCACTCATAATAACATGACATCAATCAAAATTCTTTCAATGAGTTCAGTTTTTTGTTTTTTTTTTGGGAAAACAATGAGTTCAGTTTAATCCGGAATGCTATGTCCAGTGTTCATGAGCAGGTGCACTGTGATACAGGAAAATATTGAAAAAAAAAGTTTTGCAGAAAATGGAAAAGAATTAAAGATGAAAAAAATGGATCATTTACATAAAGGTTTTAGTGTTACATGTAAATCTCAAACTTTAGGTGTCATATACGAAAATATAGAAAAATTATGTTATATGTAAATGCCTTAAAAAATAATAGTAAGTAAAACCTCACACTAGAACAAAAAGAGCATGTTTTTAAAAGGATTTCAATTCTCACCGCTGGTTAACCGATCATATCCTAGAATATCTTCACAACTAGCGTAGAATTTCATTCATAACATAAAATTATCTTTTACATGTCTCAAAAATTTTTATAAGCATATATAGAAAAGATTACGAACTACAAATATTGCTAACAAAATGCCAGTAAATTGTTCATAAATTGCAAAGAAATTGCTAATACTAACTATAAAAACTCTTATAAAATAATAAAATCTAGAGGATATAAATGACTCAAATATTAATACAAAAATAGATTTTCTGAATTTATGTCTGCATCACATCCTAAACAAATGTGCTTTGCAATTGGAGACCCTTCCAAAATAAATTTCAGATTGGTAGGTTTTGAGTGCAAAAAAGAAAAAAAGTGTTTTTAATATTGTTTTGAATATGAATCTATATTCACTCACCTCGTTGACGAAGAACGCATGAAATCCAAAAGGTACTCGGCTGGGCAAGTCCACAACTGCTACAGGTTCAGGAGACATTGTCTTTGCATCAATTACATTGACCTTAGATTCCCTGTATTGTTTAATCATTAGATGAACAAGTAAAACTTGTGTCTGGCTACAATAAAAATAAAGCAAACAAACGAGGATAGATTTGCCAAACAGAGTTGAACAGCAATTTAAGCATTGCAGTGAACAACAGATTAATGCATTCTGCTGTTTGCTTCAGCTACTTTGAACAACAGAAGCAATTTTAAAGCAATTTACATTTACTGCATTTGGTTTAGCTGCAGTGAGAAATTTAAAGGCTGAGATGTAGTTGTGTTCTAGAACGGTGGTTTAGGTTGCTTTTATGAGAAAAAAACTTCCATAAAATTTAGCTATTATATTTAATAAATAAATGTAAGAATAATTTATTTCAATCATTTAGTCATGCACAGCGATGAGAAAATCACCAATGAGGGATCATGTTTAGGTAGGCATTCACTGGTGATCAAAATCATTTCCAACCCAAAAAACTTAAAGCATATCGGTGAGATCAAACACTTAAGAGCTCTTTGGGATCACTTTCTATTTTTTGTTTTTTATTTTATTTTTGTTTTATGTGAAAACAAAAATATGTTTGATATTTTTATGAAATTTTTGTTTAAATATATATATATATAGTTGTTATTTTTTAAAATTTTTAATGGAAAAAATAAAATAATGAAATTAATTATTATTCTAAGAGGTTACTTGTGACCACTGTGTTTTTTATTTTAAATTATAAAATAAAATAAAATATGTTTGATATTTTTTATTTTAACTTACAAAAAAAAATGCTTGACAAATGAATGATAGATGTTGACATATATCTTTTCTATCGTCGAATCAAATCAAATGAATAATCGATGAATGCGATGCATAACAAATTAGATTAATCATCGTCAAAAAACAACCGAATAATACTCGTTCAAAAAAAAATCACTTAGGAAAATTAAAATATAAAATCTATCAAACAAGAATTTTCATAATAATCGACATAATAAAGCAAACGCGATATCACACGATTTGAAAGAATATTATTTTGATCATCGCCGATCTTCTTAAAATGTCGCTAAAGATAAACTACACCGATTTAAAACATTGAAAATACAAAAAAAAAATATTCCATTTGTTTGACACGATAAACACGAAATATAAAATACCTACGTGCATATTTAAATTCTATGAGAAAAATAAAATTTATAAAAAAATATAAATATATTTTAAATAATAATTATTGATGAAGTTAAATTTAATTAGAATCAATTAAAAAGTAATATATAAATTCAAAATTATATTATATATAAATACACATGATATATTAAAATTAATCTATTATTATTCTACATTCAAGATAAATTTTATTAGATTAAATTAATTAAAATTAATAATATTATATAATATAAATTTTTTTTAAAAAAATCAAATCTAAATTCTTAAAAATCTGAAAACTATGACTGGGTGTTTTAAAAACAAAGAAAAATAGATTTTAAAAAAAAAAAATTTGTTTAAAACAGAAAAACAAAGATAATAAAACAGATAAACAAATATATTTTTTATTTTATTTTTCTGATTCTTAAAAATAAAACAGAAAACAGAAAAAAGTGATCCCAAAACGCCCCTTAGTATTTCCCCACCAATATATTTTGTGATCTATCTGACGAGGAACTAAACCCATTGCTTCACATGCCATAATAATCTCCCCACAAAAGCAACCGTGCAAAATCTGCAATTACTCAAGTCGGCTCTCATACTAACAAGACCATCAATCAAAAATTGAATCCAGTAACTAAAATCGTTTAAACCAAAAATCCAACATGTGTCTTTATCAAACTAATGAATAACTTGCCTCTAAGTTATTCATTCATGTTTACTACCTTTAAACTGTAAGTGGTATGCCTTTTGTCTTTAAACTATTCAATAAAACTTAGTACGGTCACTCTTTGTCAATAAACCAGTCAATGTTAATCTTAAAAACATAACTTTGTCACACACATATTTACACCATAGTCTACTCAAGAAACCTGAGAGGAGACAACCCATAGTTGTTGCTCGGGCTCCCTAGACTTTACAGTACAAAGTCCTCTAATGGATACATTGATATACTCAGGATAACGGAACCATAAGATATTCATCTTGACTATATCTATCCTTCTAAACAGTCCACAACAATTTAATGCAAACCTAAATGTTTAATCCAAGTTTAAAATTCATGCCAAACCAACCTCCCTAATTGAGAGTGCTCTACCACGAGCAAAAGAAATATTTAACTATGGGAGCTTACATTTAAAGAAAGGCTCTAACTCAAATCTAAATAAACTTGGGTCTAAACACCATAAAAAATTTGATTAAAATTAAGTATTAGAAGAAGAAACATGGAGAACAATAGTGCTTTAGAAGTAAAAGTAATGGGGACCATAACCGCAATGATGCTGAGAATATGGCGACTCAAAGATTGTGCTGTGATTTCATTGTTCAAAAGAACGATGACAATTAATAGGTAGCAATGTAAGAATGCATAATGGCCTACGAGTTGATATTGAGATATGATGAGCACTAAGGGCAGCTTTATGCCTAAAACTTCCTGAGATGTCATCATGATGGTTGGGTTAAAGGTTTCTCGAGAGTGTTAATAAGGACAGGGCTAAAAGAACGTCTAAGGAGACCTCAAAGAACAAGTTTTTTTTTTAATTTTTTTTTGTCTCCCAAAAATATATGATCAAGGACATTCTTGTAAGGTAGTTAAAACGTCATAGTCTTTGATCATGATAAGTGGAGTGCCCGCCACATGTATGTGTGTAATTAATTTCAAAGGTACATAACAATTTTACGGTTAAAAAGGGAGTGTGACTTTCTGAAGTGATTAATCACTCACCAAATAAAGTGTAGCCAAGATCCATAGGAGTCAGCCACAAATAACACGAGTCATTCAATCCGAATTAAATAATTGGCTTTAATACCACTTCTAAGGAATTTTGGAACCAAAATCAGATAGAGGTTGGGCCAGAATTAATGGTTAAACCTCTTAAACTCAAAACTTAAGCCAATGGGTGAAAGTGAGTCACTTGGTATGTTTAAACTAATATATTTTCAACCACATTAAATGAGATTAAATCTACTATTCTAATATAACTAAACATTATTGTCATGGCGACACCCAAACTAAGCTTCTGATTGAAGGTATCTAAAGCTCTTCACTATGTTCGAAATTTGTCTCAAGTTATATAAATTTGTCTCAAAAACTTAAGCCAATGGGTGAAAGTGAGTCACTTGGTATGTTTAAACTAATATATTTTCAACCACATTAAATGAGATTAAATCTACTATTCTAATATAACTAAACATTATTGTCATGGCGACACCCAAACTAAGCTTCTGATTGAAGGTATCTAAAGCTCTTCACAATATGGCCTTTGAGAGCTAAAAAGATTGCAGTGACAGTACGAAGCCTGATCAAAGTTTCTCACCAAAACCCCCTTTAGGCATGCAACACAATTTATTACCACAGAAGCACAGTAATGTAACCACAGTGACCAAAACTAATTTTACAAATGAGCATGCTAAGTGCTAAATAGTTTTAGAAAGAAAAATGACCTTAAGTTCGTATTGCATCAAGCTTCCAATTACAGTTGATGAATTCAAAACTAAAAGCTAAATATCTCGCAGTGTGGTAACAGTACAAGTACATGGTGAACAAGTTAAGTGAATTGGATATTACCAACTTGACAGTGACAGTATGAAGTCTAACTGAAGTTTTTCACGAAACCCCTTCAGCAATGCAATAGAATTTATTACCACAGAAGCACAGTAATGTAACCACAATGACCAAAAGTAATTTTCCGAATGAGCCTGCTAAGTGCTAAATAGTTTTAGAAAGAAAAATGACCTTAAGTTCGTATTGCATCAAACTTCTGATTACGGTAGATGAATTCGAAAAATAAAAAGCTAAATATCTTGCAATGTGGTAACAGTACAAGTACATGGTGGACAAGTTAAGTGCATTGAATATCACCAACTTGGCAACAAATAACATGGATGAAAACTTAACCCCAAAGTTTCTAATAGTCATTCCACATTTATATGGAGTGAGGGGAAGCAAGTAAGAATGGCTATTAGAAAAAAAGGGGGAGAAAAAGGAAAAGAGAGGGTGTGGAAGGAAGTACCCAGTGTTTTCATCATGTACAAAGAAGATCAAGTAGCCATCATCCTCTTCAATTCTGGTCCCAGCTTCACGAGGCACAAATACTGCCTCTGAGCCAAATCTTCCTGGTCCTAAGTCAAAAATGCCAAGCACATTTCCGCCAACCTCAAGCATTTTTTTCCCAGTTTCAGGCTCACCATGCAGATCAAACTTTATAATGCCCTTCACCTTTGCAATGCTGTCAAGAATGGTGCCATAGACATATCTCTGTTTTCTAAATTCACAAAATAGCAAAAAAAACTATTCTAGGATTAGATGCAAGCATAACAAAGCAAAAAAAAAGTAAGATGAACTATGTGAATTACAAAGCCAGTACACATATAATCCTTGGACATTTCTTTTTCCAGAGTGAAGCCAAAAGGCTTTCTATTCTATACCATTAAGAAGTTTGCATCGAATAAATAGCAAAGATCAACACAAGTTAGTTATAGCTTAAAGTGTTTGCTATCGGACAAAATAAAATTTTTTTCCTTTAAAAGGGGATTATTTTTATTTTTAAGGTGATTGAAACAAATATTTTCAACTTCTATTTCAGCCCCCGAAAGATTTCCAAATAAAGAAAACAATTTTATAGATTTAAGCAACGAAATTTTAGGTATTTCATGTAACAACCTGCTCTCTTAATGCAAATACACTCCAGCACGTGATGCAGCCCTCTGCCGTTTGTCTCTAACTACCAAGATCATCCCAACAGTTCACACCATCTCTGGAATCTTCTCTTCTACTCCTATATGTAGTCACTGTAATATCCGGTTAAAAAAAAAAAAAAAAATTGAACCGATTGATGCCAGTTCAACCAAACCGACATCAGTCGCTTCGACTTATAAGAGCGAGACAGGAGTTTCACCGTTTTACGAGTGAGCGAGAAGGCTAGACAAGGGCAGCAGAGAGACCAAGCATTGGAGGTGACGGCAGTGGCGTCGAAACCGACATAGGTGGCCAATTCACAATGTGAAGGTTTAGGAGAGATGTGCACGTAGGGTTGTCATTAGTCGGTCTGAACCGAAAAATCGAACTGAACCGAGCTTATTTGGATAAACGGTTCGGTTTGAAAGATCATTGTTCGCTGATTGGATTTTTGTTTGTTCGGTTTTCAATTCAATTTTATTTAAAAAAATTCAGTTTAATAAAAAAAATGATTAATTATTAAATGTTGGTAAAAAAGATTAATTAGGCAATTAGCCGTCGGCCAACTCGGCCCGTCCGCAGACCGCGTCTCATGTAAAATAAGAGTTTAATACTACTTCGAGTCTTCGATCTTTCGATCGACGTTTCATTCCTTAAGCCTTCCTGTCATTTTTCCCTAGCCTCTCACGCAATGAAGAGGTGAAGATATTCTCTCTCCCACTTCAAGTCTAACTTTGACTCTTTGAGAGGTAAGAACTCAATCATATATCTTCTCACCACACCTAATCGATGGTCTCTTTGTTGACGCCGTCCTTTATCGATAATAACGTTGTAGACCATAATCAAGAAAAAATCGAAGAAGGGGAAGCTTCTACAGGTGAGGTTTAAGGATTTTAATTATCGCCATGAGATTGCCTTCCACTTCCTATTCTCTTTGTCGCTATTCGATTTTGATGGAGCTAGGGTTTGAAGTTGAAGTTCCTAGTGATTGAATGACCTACTGTTTGCCTATATATATTTATGCAAGGTATATTGGTATTCACTATGATGAGTTGATGAATGAAAATGCATTATCTTTTTTCATTTGTTGTCGGATGACTGAAAAGAGAATGTTTATATTATTTTTGCAACCTTATAAGTTTTAAGGCTTAAATCTTGATGTTGCTGTCTTCAAACATATTTCTATATTGCTCATGTCAGTGGGTTGAGAGTTGGGACTTGGGTGGCCGGATTTGGCTGAATGAATAATTGATTTTCTATTTTCTTTGAGTTGCCGGATGCCTAAACCGAACTTTTCCTGATTTTTTTGCAAGCCTATAATGTTATCTTCAAATTCATGGAAGTATTAAAGCCTACCATGTAAGCATCTAATTATTTGTAGTGATGTATGCCTCATTTATTTTTCTTATTTTATCAAATTATTGGTAAAGACTCTTATCATTTTTATGCAACTATGCAAGTAATATTAATGAGAAGGCTTTAATACAAACAATATTAAATGTTAATGAAATGTATGATATTATGATAATGGATATATTTCTTGATGGAGTTGATTGGAAAATACAAACATGAAACAACACTATTCAATCATGTCCATCTCTTCTCAATATTATTGTGATACATTTCTTGTTGGAGTTGATTTTATATTATCATCAATGCTTCTTGTTTATTATATGATAATATTTTTTTGTTGCAATAATTAGTCATTATAAATATTGTACTTATAACATTATATGATATATCATAGTGTTCAATCGTTTCTTTAATTGAAAAAAATTTATTCTTGTAATTTTATTAAAGTATAATTTTCTTTTCTCATTATTGTTTGGATTTTAGAGAGATGTCACAAGTTAAGGATAGTTCAAATATTATTAGTTCTTCCAAAGTTATAACCACTACTCAATAAGTTCAATTTACAGGAGACGCGAGTACTAGTAATGAGAAGCCACCTATTTCAAAGAAAAAAAAGGAAAACTTTTAAACATAAATCTGAGGTTTAGGATCACTTTGTTGTGTTCAAAATTCCACACCTCGATTAAGATAATGATTTAAAGAAAACTTTCAAAAGATGAAATAGTAGATAAGACACTACCCACGGATTTCACCCTCATTTTGAGGACTTTAGATCGATTTTCCTATAAGAAATACCTATAGTTACCTCCAAATGAGAGAACTTTCGATTAAAGTTGTTAGATCGATAATGTCGATAAGAAGAAAGCGTGTGAAATTTTAAAATTTAGATTTATGAAATTCATCATCATTAGCTTAAAACAGATGGTTGAACGACGCCTGATCTAGATCTCATTGTCATTCGCTATCGTGGCCCCTGGCCTACTTAGAAGGTAACTCAACCTAACCAAATATCTTATCGCCACCGTCGATCGCTCAAGGAACCTTTTAGACTGGGTGGTGTTTGTTTAAGGAAGTGTTTAAATTTACGATAGAAGCTTTTCCTATCAATGCACTTATGATTCACACATCTCAGCAAGAACATACATTAGGAAATAATATAATGGTGATTTTACGGCACCAACCGATCGAAGACGTCAATCGTGATCATATGAATTTCATCGCAAATCACGCCGGGACACGTCACGCCCCATTGATCAGATTGTGAATATAATACACTTTATTCTGACATTACTTTTAGTTTTTTAATTTATCACATTCGATAAACAGTTGCGGAAGGTGGATGAATTGAGATTTACTTTGAGTTTTTTAAAAAATTGAATTTCATTTAGGTATTTATAACTTAATGATATATTAGATTTCGTATTTAGATTGATACTTAATTTAGTTAATTTGATCCAAATTGTGATTATATTTTGGAAGTATCCTCCTTTGAAATCTCCATTCAACACCATCATCGGATATATAAGTTTGCTTGATCTTTAGTTTATTGTTTGATTCTCGTTAATTAATTTAATAATAGGATCGATCTACATTATCATATTAAATTAGAAATATTATAATATTATTTTTTAGATTTTAAGTTTTGTTAACTAACCTGCCAAGACCCAACCTGAATCAACCCACGCAATATCCTCGACACTAAGAATTTAGCATAAGTGTCATGCGAAGTTACTTAAAATACTTGTATGAATTTGAAAAGATCAAATTGAATCGAATATTATTTTATATTTTGTACAAGAAATCATCTCTTTTAATGATTTTACAAATTAAAGATCAATTGAGTTTAGCTCCACAATTTATGCAAAATTAATATATTTGAAGTCTATTTAGAATTTAAGTCAACGCCTTGTCGCTTCTAATTTTTTGCATGGCGTAAAAGTGTTTAACTCGCTCATTATTTAGATTAATATTCATTTATTGGATATATCTAACTTATTGTAGACTATTGTTAATCGATAATTGAAAATTCAATCTTATCTCAACAAATTAGTATATAATTTAATTCGCTTATTGATCTTATTACTGCTTTAAGGTTCAAACATTATTCTTTAATTATTTTATTTCATTAATTATTAATCTCTACTCTGATGAAATTTTGGTACCTCCGATTGTCCTCACATAGGCTTTTGATCTTTCTACCAATGCTTAAGAAAGTATGCATAGTATCTTGCGAATCTCTAGATGAACTCACCACGCTTAAAAAAGCGTGCATAGGCCTTCAGTATGTGTTTGAAATGAAATTTAGCAACCTCCCGGCATCATCACCTTATAAAGGGCTGCTTCGGGAGTGATGAGGCATTCCCACCACGCTTATGGGAAGCGTGCATGGTGTGTCTCACACACCATGAAGATTTTCAGACTACACTTATGAAAAGTACGATGACCTTCAAACCCAGTATAAGAATTCATGATTTTCTGCATCAAACAACATGCACGAGTACTTATATCTAACAAATATGTGCAATTGTATTAAAGCAGTAGGTACAAAAATTTAATATACTAAGCAGACATATGTACGGGTATTTGCAATGAAATTTAGCAACCTCCTGACGTTATCCCGGGGTGGAGAGGATCTATAACCTTCCCACCACGCTTATGGGAAACGTGCATGGTAGGTGTCTTGCGTCACCACGACTTAAGTGATCCTCCAAACCCACCACGTTTAAGAAAGCATGCATAGGCCTTCAATACCTACTTTTGAAATGACTCCTCACATCATCCCCACAGGGGTCAGACGGAGTGTTATGACCTTCCCACACATGCCATTATGGGTGTGTCTTCTGACACACCGAAGTGATTTTCTTAGACCTACCGCTTATGAAAAATGTCACATAAGCTTTCAAACAAAAGCATCTGATCCCTCATCATCAAGATCATCATGCACGAGTACTTATGTCTAGCAAATTTCCTTTATAATTTCATCTTCATATATACACAATGGCAAGATGCAACCTTAATGAAGCTAAACAATAAAATAAGCTTTAAACTTGCACAAAACCTCATCTTAGATTGCACTTCAAAAGCTAATTAATTTAGTGATAGCAAAAAAGAGGAAAACAAGGCCAATGTTAGAAAGCTAATCAACTCTCTTTCATCCCTCCCTTCATGATTGCAAGCAATCAATCAAAGAAAAGAGGCAAAGCGGCGAAATTTTGAGTAGATGGAGAGCTTGCTTCCAATAAGTTTTGATTATAGCAAGTTGTACATGACATATAGTTGTGTAATAATTGTTTGCATAATAACAAATAACCTAATGATGGAGAGAAGCGAGAATAAAGTAAGGCAACTCTATGTTAATCTCAACATCACAAATTTGAAATTTTCAGATTTAACTAGATAACTATTTGTGTAATAATAGGTTGTCAAATGTTGGAAAGAAGGAATAACAAAGCTGGGGCAACTCCACATAAGCAAAAATCCTACTGATTCCCCTTTCCCCTTTGCTTAAGCAATCGAAAAGAAATAACATTCAATGATTCAAATTATTTCGCACATCAAACAATACTTCTCTTCCTCATTTCAATTCCATAGAGAAAACACAACCTAACTTTAGGAAACATATGCAAGAAGAGTTCACCAAACTCATTTTATCCAAGAAAGAGAATCAAAACAGCAATATAAAGCTTAGAGTTAAATGGAAATAACCTGGAGGCTCGGTTGGAAAAGAGGAAGAAGGAGAGTGGACTTGTCGATCGGTTGGAGAAGAGAAGTTCGACTACTACCGAATGGAGAGGAAGTTCGTATGGGATAAGGAAAGGGTCAAGTGAGGAGAAACCAAATGTCGTATGCGGTCGCTTGGGAGGGATTAACGGCTCAAGGAAGTTCGAACCAAGAGGAGAGGCGGACAAGTGAACGAGAGAGGACACAGACGGGTCTCGTGAGAGAGAGAGAGAGGGACAGGAGTCGCGTGTGGCTTGGTTTATTGTCTCAGGGAAAAACGAGAGCGAAAGGGAGATAGGAGGAGTCTTGCGGCACTCCAAATGGAAGTATCGGGTTGTTGGAGTTGTCTTAGGGTTAGCTAATAGGAGTATTTATAAAGCCCATTTGTTTATTTAAATGTTTAATTAACTATATGAACTATGAACTAACTACATTATTATATAATATATATATCGATCCTAAGTTATTTCGATGTTTCAAATGCAACGCTTGCTTCAAATCGAGCCGCTTTGATTCAAGTCGGCCGTCGGGTCAATTTTAGTTCAAATTACGCGTCGTTTCGACGCCGATATTCGATGATTCATCCAAATTGGCACAATCAATTCATGAATGGAGGCAACGCCGCATTTCCCAACCTCGATAGGCCGACGAATTTCCTCGCCGATCGCCGACCATCAATTATGCAATATATTCGATCAATTTCAATATTCAATTAACGACGTCGATCGACGATCGTTTTACCAATTTCGGCAATATCCAGTGCATTTCAGCTCTGGTTTGTGCGCTATTGCATATGAAGTCCGTCGAATTTGACTTTTAAGATCGACTCAACTTATGTAGTAAATATTGAGGTCAAGATTTGTGAGATATACTAATGAAGAAGGAGAAAAAATGAGCAAATATAATTATTGTGGAAAGTCATATCTCAATGATCCAAAGATTAATGACACTTCAAACTTAAGAGCACATCTTTTTATGTATCAAAAGAGTCCTCTTAATAATGCATCAAATCAAACTAAACTAACATTATAATTTGGTGTTAAAGGTGAAGAGGTTTGTGCAAGTTTTAAAGCATGTAGATTTGACCAAGAAAATATAAAAAAAGTTTAACAATGATTATTGCCGATTAATTGACTTTCTTCAAGCATGTTGGGTTTTAAATATTTCATGTCTCATTGTTTTCCAATGTTTCAAATACCTTCACGATGGACATTGCGATTATTTTCAATTTTATTTGGATGTGAGAATAATTCTAAAACAGCTATTCAAGTAGTCCTACCATAGAGCATGTCTAACAACTAACACTTCGACATCCATTCAACGTATTAACTATATGTGTGTCACTGCTCATTTTATTGATGAAGATTGAAAAACTTAATAAAAGAGTTATAAACCTTTGTCCTATATATAGTCATAGAGTTACTTGGGCAACAAGTTGAGAAATATCTTGTTGATTGGGGATTGATGCAATTTTCAAAGTGTTGATAATACAAATTAAAATAATGGTATCATCACAGAAAAAAAAATTGGAGAGAGGATGTAGTATTCTTGATGATCGCTTACATATGAGATGTATACATTATTAACTTAACCGCAAGAGCCTAAAGAAATGTGAATCTATGCACCATGTTTGAGGAGTGAAATACATTTGACAATCACCGTAAGGCTACAAAAATTTAAACAATGCACATAAAAATAAAAAAAGCAAAAGCATGTTATGCTTAAATGTTCCTACTAGATGGAATTTCACATTTTTGATGTTAAGTGTAGCACAGAAGTTTGAGAGAGCTTTTGAAAGATATGAGGAGATTGACACTCAATTTAAATCTAAACTAGAGAAGGAAGATGAGGACGGTCATAATGTAAAGAGAGTTTTAAATGATAATGATTGAGAGAATGTTAGAAGATTGCTCCATTTCTTGGAAAAATTTTATGACCTCACTTTAAGAATTTTTGATTCTTTGTTGTTACATCAAATACTTTTTTTCATGAAATTATAGAAATTCTTTATCTTCTTCAAGTTTGGCAAATTGATGATGATCTAAATGTGAGAAACATGGCTTCAAAAATGAAGGTAAAATTTGATAAATACAAGGGTAGTGTAAAAAAATGAATTTGAATATATATCTCATTGTTGTTTTAAATTCTCGCTTTTTTAAATATAGAGTTTGTTGTTATGGATATGTATGAAGGGTGATGGTGCTTGGTACAACTTATTAGATTATCATGCTATATATGTTTTATGATTACAAAATGAAGATGAAAAGGAAAGCCGTAGAGAGTAGTCTCTTTGAGAAATAAAATTCTTTTGAAGGGTCTAGATTTACAAATGCAATGATAGAAAAATTCAAAGATCCAATTTTGACAATAATGATTTAGATAACAAATCGATCTAGATAAGACTTATCCGAAGAGTCGATATATGATTTTGATATTCTAAGTTGGTGGAAGGTTAATGCACCGAGATTTCATATTCTCTCATACACGGATCATAATGTTTTGGCTATTCCAATTTCTACTATTGCCTTAGAGTCAATTTTTAGCATAAGTGGTCGTATTCTTGATGCATTTAAAAGTTCATTATCTCCAAAGATTGCACAAGATAATATGCAAAATTGACGCAGAAAATTGAAGTTAATCCAAAGAAAATATTAATGACATTCACAAATTTGATGAAGATATTTCTTAATTTCACAATTATTTATTCTTTTTAATCTTATTAATTAAAATAATTATTTATTCATTTGCTTTATAAATTTAGCAAAATTTACAAGTGAAACACAAATTTCATAACTTGACTTATGATGCTGCTTAAAAAATTGCAAACAGGGCTCTTGGAGATTTTATTTTATTTAATTATTGAGAAAGTTTGATGAGTAGTGAACTATTAATTGTTTACTTAATTCTATGGTGTTGAACTTCTCGCCATTTTTATATGGTTAAGGTGACATTATTTTTCTTGCTATTTAACTTATTTTTAGTTACTTATTTTGCTGTTATTTAGCCTTTGGAGAGGAATGTATTAACTAAAAAGTTACATGCTTTGCTGCCATTTAGATGCAGCTTTTTGAACTTAGAAAAAAAAAAAAGATTTTGGCTAAAATATTATATGTTTTGCTTCAATTTAGATGCAGACCTTTGAACTTTCGAGATTGAGATATTGGCTAAAATAATATATGCTTTGCTGCCATTTAGCTGCAGCCATGTATATATTTCGCTACGAGTTATCATCTCTACTTATTTTTTGTTGTGAATTGTGGCTATTAACTTTGTCATTTTGCCTCATTACCTAACTTTGCCACTTTGCCTCATTACCTAACTGTTATTTACTATATTTCATATTATTATTGATATATTTCGATTTGGTTTGACGAGCTTTGCTGGTATATGGGGGCTCATTACCTCACTTCCTTTGTTGTTATTTACATTTTTGTTGTCATTTTGGATTTGTTGCAGATTTGGTTTGATTTGACCGTTATTTTGGATATACTATGATTTTCTTCTAACTTTGTTGGTATATTGGTGGTGTGGGGGGCTCATTACCTCACTTGTTTTGCTGTTATTTACATTTTTGTTGTGGTCAACATTTTGCTGGTTTAGTTAGGTTGTTATTTTGGATATGCTGTGGTCAGCATTTTGTTGATTTGGCGAGCTTTGCTAGTTTGGTTCATATGTTGGATGGTCAACATTTTACTAGTTTGGCGAGCTAGTATATGGGGCTCATTACCTCACCTCACTTGTCGTTATTTTAAATTTATTGTAGTCAACATTTTGCTAGTTTGGCGAGCTTTGTTGGTATGTGGGGGCTCATTACCTTACTTGTCTTGCTGTTATTTACATTTTGATTGTTATTTATATTTACTATGGTCAACATTTTGCTAGTTTGATGAGATTTGCTAGTATGTGAGGGCTCATTACCTCACTTGCTTTGCTATTATTTAGATTTTATTACTTGGAGATTTGTTGTGGTCGAGTTGGTGATTTTTCTAATTTATGGTCATAATTTGTGATTTTTTTTTCAAGAGAATTTACTTACATACCACTAAATTTACATACATGCCTCTTTATACTAAATGCGTATATTCTAATTTTCATTAAGGGCAATGACATCAATGATAAAATGATCAATGTACAAATACTAGTTACTTATTTTTGGTGAGAGTTGGTGGTTCTCAAATTTATTGTTGCGTATGCATGATGATCATATTTTTTTCGATATTACACTTGAATTTTGTTAACAAGTGATATTTTTATACGAGGAGTCCCAATCTATAAATATAGATATACATATATAATATTCTTATTCTTGCAAGTTTAAAAGAAGGAGAAATACTAGAAATGCGCCAACAAATAATTGAATGTTAATTGATTTTTGGTCCTAATTTGGTCGGTGATTATTGGGATTATTTTGTTAAGTTTATTTGGTTTGACAAAAATATCAATCGAACCAATCGAACCAACCGAATGCACACCTCTATGGGCACGGCTCGAACATGTTGAACCAAGAAAAAAGATAAGTTTTGGGTGTGAATCGAGCCCTAGCTCCAACATGGAATTGGATTTAAGTTCGATAGTAAGGCAAGTATAATTTTAGTGCTCATATTAGGGTTTACTTCTCTTTACTTTTTCTAATTTGAGATATAACTATCAAGCCAAATATTTTGTACATCTAAATAAATCCTAGGTATAATCTATACCTAAAATAGTGTAGAAATGTTAAAATTATTGTCGGAAAGAAAACAAAGAGATTGAAAATTTGTACATTTAAAATTCCAAAATATTTAAAAAAATTAAATAAATAATTATATAAAACTCAATATATATATATATGTTAAAAAAATTTACTTAAAATTTTATATTTTATGCTAATTAAAAAATTCTAATTTTTAAAGAATTATAATCATATAATAAAGTATTAAATAACAAAAGAAAATATTATGACCTTTCATGTAATCATATGAAATTGTAGATATTTAATGAAAAGAATGAGTATTTTAATTACAATACTTAGCTAAATAAAAAATTAGTCTCATTAAGTAAAATTATAAAAGATCAAGAGAGGAGGAGAATATAATAAATATAACTCTTAAATTGAAAAGTAAATTTTTATCTAAATTAATTTGCAATAAATATCTTATATTTATTTATAAATGTGTTGTTGTAGATGTCAAATTAAGGGAGGCAGAGTAGAGGAATAATTGGCAAAGTAAAATCAAGCTTCTTAGTTTGAGGTGAGTACTCATGCTTTTAAGTTACGATAATTTTGTTCCTCTTTTTTTAAAACGATTGCTTGTAATGTCATTGCTAGATTTGCATTGAATATTATTACAATATTTATCCTAATTTACTTGTTTTTTGAATATTAGTCATGTTGAAATTTATAATTCAAAATTTTTCAATGTTTAATGTTCATTCAAGCTTTCACACTAATAAATAAGGCCTATAATACTTCTCTTTGTTTTCTTTCTTTCTAAGTTCATAAAAATATTATTATGACTAGTATAAGACCCCAATTTTATTATTTGCAATTTCTAATGAAAATTATGTAGAGAACCACTAATATCACTTAACAGAACTTGATTTATTAAATTAGGAAAAATAAGCATGCAATTAAATTGTTATCAATAGATGAAATAATTTCATTCCTTTTTTGTGTATAGCATAAGCCTCATTCAATATACTAAATGCCAATCATATATATATATATATAATGAAAAAATAATTGTTAAAATAAAATTAAGCTTAATACAAGTGAATAAAGTATTTCATATGATATATAGCTTATAATGCAGCCAATAAAATAAAGTGATAAATCTTAAATAGTGGGTATGATAAGTTAAGTCTAATGAGAAGAATAAGGAGATAAATATAAGATATTAAGAGAATTTAAAGTAATGAGTTAGATTTAAAGTATTAAGTTAATAAATTTATTTACTATTGAATACTAATCATATGTACAATAATTATTCTACACATCTTACAAAGGAAAGCAAACAATTGATAAAGAGAGAAGATTCAAAAAATTTCATCAAAAATTGGGTAATTATGTTCCTTCGTTATAGTAAATTTAATTATTTCTCTAAATAGGCATATTTAATTATGAATATATATGATATAAAAGCTTCTTCACTATAGTTTTCTGATGCATTTATTTAATTCCCTTATATTAAATAGCTTTAATGTTAAACATATCTGTTGTTACACATGTTCTTGTACAAATACATGATTCAAATGTTTTGAAATTAAATAAACATTCTCATAAATGCATGAAACAAATGATATATAAGTTGATGAAATTTAATATAAAAATGAAGTAATAATTATGTAACGAATATGCATGTTGAGAATGGAGTTCATCTTGTTATGATACTTACTGGAGATGCTATTGTACTTGTGCATAAATAAAAAAATAAAAATGATTGTCTATCCATTGGATGAGAAAAATGTTCTTTTGAAAAAATATTCTTTAGACAGTGACTCTTGCAATGATTGAAAATAAAAAAAATAAAAATTTCTATATAAATTAAGAAATATTTGATTCACTTATTTCTTTTCTATAAAACTATTCAACCACACTTTACTTATATATTCAATTGTTACTTAAACTGTTCATCCATATTATTTTCTATGATCTTGATTTTTTGTAATGTAGAAACATATATATATCCACTGAATTTATAATTTATTGCTACAAAATTTTCAAATAACCCTCCTAATTAAATGGATAGTAGAAGAGAAGACTTCGTTTACAGACGTAGTTGAGCAATTTCCGGAGATATGCGCTTGATTAGTTTATCTTTTATATAATTTCAATCATGGATGTATGCACTTTAAATAAATCTGTATACTTTATGAATTTGATTTATAGTTGGTTCTTTATGATTTGGAAGATTTTTTGTATTTTGTATTTACTTGAATATGTTTAAATTAAGCTTTTTCTGTTCGACCGTTTGTTCTTGCCAGATTCCAAACTTTGATCAAGTCGTAACACCCTAGACTATTTAAGACTATGTTGAGGACAACCTTTTAAATCTTCTGGATTTCCACAACTTGAACATGGAAATTGTGAATTCTAGAGGAGGCAAGAGGCTTATTGCACCTTAGATGCAATTTACATGTGGATATGTGAAAAGTTCTCCATCTGAATAAATTCTTCTCCACACGCTGCATAGCTTAGTGTGATTTCAAAGAAGGTTATTGGATGGTATCAAATTTGAGACAGTTTGAAAATTCTTATTCATGAGATGATACTCGAA